>JAHHFK020004922.1:0-380787 GCA_024533555.2 Aedes koreicus | reverse complement strand
GTTCAATTCAAAGTGTACCTTGAGATCCCACATTGAGTATCTGAAGCGAAAATGCCAGCGAAGGATCAACTTTCTCTGCACAATTACCGGAACCTGGTGGGGAGCGCATCTGCAAGATCTTCTAACCTTGTACCGGACAACGATTTTGTCGGTTATAGAATACGGTAGTTTTGGTTTTCAGTCAACGGCTCGGTCGCACATCATAAAACTGGAACGTATTCAGTATCGGCGTCTTCGTATCGCGTTAGGTTGCATGCACTCGACTCATACCAAGAGTCTGGAAGTGCTGGCTGGCATGCTGCCACTCTCGGATCGGTTTTCAGAATTATCTCTCCGGCTGTTCACCAGGTGTGAAGTTATGAACCCCCAGGTGATCGAAAACATTGAGAAGCTCCTTGAGTGGAATTCAGGATGTCAGCCCTTCGCCGAGTATTCCCAATCGTGTTTGCTTCTCCGACTTCGGCAGTTCGGTTCATTTGGATTTATCAATGAAGCAGGAGCTTCATGGAATTCCAGAGCATCATCTTCCTATGATTGTTCCGGTGATATTTTCTGCAAAGTTTGGCCAAGTTGATTTCACTAAATCGTTTTTCACTAACGGATCATTGATAGAGGAATCAGCAGGTTTTGGTACATACAATGCAATTCATAACGCCAGTCGTAAACTTCAAACTCCTTGTTTTATATATGTCGCTAAATTAGCGGCAATACACTTTACGCTAGAAATTGTTGCCGCACTTACACCGGATCAGTATTTCATATTCACGGATAGTCTCAGTTCTTTAGAGGCTATTCGCTCCTTGAGGCCGGTAAAGCACTCCTCGTATTTTCCCATGAAAATACAGGAGCTTCTAGGTGCTTTATCTTCGCGTTATTTTATCATCATCTTTGTGTGGATCCCATCTTATTGTTCGATTCCGGGCATTGAGAAAGCGGACTCGCTTGCAAAGGTGGGCGCTATGGAAGGTGATATATATGACCGACATATCGCCTTCAACGAATTTTTCTCAATTTTTCGCCAGAGAGCACTCGTTAGCTGGCAGTGTAAATAGTCCTCTCGCACTTCAACGACCGAATGTGTCGCCTGTCTCCAAATTCACGCTTTCGATGATTTATCCCCCTTGGTGGATCGTTTATTTTTAACTGTCAACATTTGCTCTGAAATTATTATTATCAATTTCGTCCAGATCGCTCTATCCGTCCGTCCGTCCGTCCGTTACATCCGTTAGCTGGTTTGGATGGCTCGAGGTTCAATCATTCACACTGACACCGGCGGAGAGTTTGGTGGGGGTGAAGATGGGGCTCCGGGTGAGAATGAGATGATTCGCATCAAAACATGTTGCCAATCGTGTGCATTTGGAACCGTCGTCGTCGTCGCTAGTAGTGGAAGGGGGGGGGGGGGGGGGGGTCCACTGTAGTTTAGCAGCCATTTCAAACGCATATGGAGCTGATGTTTGTCGCTTTAGTGCTGCTCTGAACTAATACTCGAAGCCTAGGCGGGGGAGGCGGCTGATTCGGACGGATGGGAGTAACATTTGTGAATTATGATGCTCTCTTTCTCTCTCTCTCTCTCTCTCTCCCTCTGTGCCTCTGTGCCTTGATGTTAAATTGCTGGGAGGGTGCTACTGCGATTAATGGGTGGGCTGTGCACGTTCAGAAGTTTCAGGAAATGTTTGACCGTCGCACTACTGAATCTGGACCGATATTTGCGGGAGAGGTATGTGTGTCAAACTAGCTTCTGATGGCTTATCCAGACTCTGGTGGTTCGTGTTTGTGTATGTGTGTTTGATGCGTGCTTGCAGCAGGACCAACAGGACCAGAAAATTGGTTGTCACACACAAACTGCGCTCAAATGAGCATCAGCGGCAGACGTTGTCACACATTTCAAACAGCCCAACCTGGCGAGGGGTGAGGGGCGAGGGGCGAAGGACGATTGCTTGTAAATTATTTATTGCAGTTCAGTAATAATTTATATTCCATAATTTGCTTCATGTAGGTACCCACATATAATTCCTCTGGCCTTTGGAGGGGACAACCGATGGAGCCTTATCAGGCCGGGGACGTTCCACACACTGCCTGGCCACTGCGTGATTATGGGCATTGTTATAGTGTTGCCACTTTTGGTTGCAGGCCGAGACTGCTCTGGAAGTTGCTGGCGTTGACAATTTGATTTATTAATTGTTGATTTTATTCAAAGCGAATGCTGCCCGGCGTTTTCGGGGTTTGAGGAAGGCGGGATGGTAACTTCTTAGTGTTGTGGTCTCGTTTCGAGATTTGAAAAGGAAGTTTGAACCGCTGCCGGTGATTTATTGATTATAAACAATGTCTGCTCGCAATAGGTCGAATGTGGCTTTCGTGGTCGGTGGTAATGCTAGGATGAAAGAACTTGTTATATTCGCTGAAAGTGGATTTAAACATCGACGAGTGACTCGTTGGAGTAAAATCCCGGCCAGGACCTTCCCAGTGACCCATTTCGTAGTAAATCAAATCTTTTCCTTAGAACAGGTCGAATGGCACCACCCACGGAAGATATGTTGGTGATAAGCAAATGTGAATGTATGCGTGACACTGAGCACACTTTTTAATCTCTTCCTCCTGGCCCCGACCCCGGACGGGGTAGCTTTTTATAGCAGCTTAGATCTAACCCTGTCCGTACGGTTATTTACTGGAGGACGACCGAAGGTGGGGGGTGAAATGGGACCGTTAGTTTATGGCCATTTAGAGGAAAGTTCACCTCACGAAGGGAGAAAAAGAAGGTCGGTGATATGATAAATGCTCGGAGGAATCAAGAATGATTGGATTTCTTCGGGGTGGGCCAAGGGCCGTCGTCTTCGTCGTCGTCGCCGTCGTCGTCATCGGCGTCTTTGTTGGAGGAAGATTAAAATATAGCCCGTTTGGCTCCGGTTGGATATGTGCTAAATCACTGCACTGCTGCTTCCACTAGCAATAGAAATGGGTTAGAGTAAAGGTTGTTTGTTTTTGCCTGGTTCCTTGGCTCGAATCCTCCGGAATGGTGTGAGACTGGTTTTTATTGGAAAAGGCAATGCCTCGCCACTACTTCTCCGTTTCCACCGACGACGACGACGACCAAGAGATGGTAAAAGTTGATAAGAGGCAAAAATTAACTTCGATCGTCTTCTGCCAGTCGGTGAGCGACGTGTGAGTGTTAGTGTCGGGCTACGGTCGAGGCGCCTCTGCTGGTTGTAGTTTGTTTTACTGAGATTTAAATAGGTTGTAAAAGAAATGTGATTTATGGTGGTTTCCACTGTAACAGCTTTGGGAGAGGACAGGCAAAGTGAAGTGTCTGTTTTTGGTAAGGAGCAGGAAATTTCGTTACATGCTTTACGACTTGCTGGACGGGTTTTGTTGGGTTTCCTTGATGGGATTGAGCTAGAAGAGTGAAGTCGAAAGTGATAAATGTGCTTTCCAGCGATAATGAAGTTTACCGAGCTCTGAGGATCTCTTTTTTTGTGCTATTTCGTTTAAAGATTAAACTTAAGAAGAGTTAAAACAGGGAAAATATTGAATGGTGGCTAAAAAGCAAATATTATTCATTTAAACATAAAATGCATTTACTTAATTATGACGAAGCAACCTCCCATTAGAACTGCATCTGCGTTACAATGTTTTGTTATGAAACTCGGCCGAAACCATATATTCTCTAGTTCCTCAATTCCTAAAAACACATCCAAGATCTTGCTCAACTTGGTCTAGCCATCTGCTCGCTGTGCTCCACTGCGTCTTGTTTCCATTTTTGTGGAATGTTTGAACGGCATCCCAAGCACCAGTACGGATTTTGTTCAAATCAAGTTCCAGGACACTTTCATGAAAAGTGAAATAAGCTGAACTTATTTCTCTTTTAAGTACATGTAACATATAATACCAACTTGAAAGTTCACGAAAAGTTTCTACCTTCACTGCAATTGTACTTTAAAGTTCACAAAAGGTAACTGAAGAACTCGTTTCGAACTTCAACCATTTCTATTGCAAAGTTCTTCACTAGCCACACCTTCGAGCAACGTGAATGTTAACAATAAAGCTAATGTTGAACTTTTCTCGTACTTTCAAGTACTTCAAGTGTAGTTTCGATTAACGTTTAGATGAGATGAGAAACATAAAACGATCGATTATTTTGAACCATGATCCCAAGCTTACAAGATTGATTTTCTTTCCACTCGTTGATTTCAATAAGTGAGAAATGGATCTATTGAATACTTTCTTTGGAATACTTTTAATACCTACCATAATTATTTAAGCTATCATCACCGTGATAAGGAGCATAGTTACTCATTTAATCAAAGAAGATTTTAGCCAAAAAGTATGGGTTTAAGTTACGTTTACGACTACGCTTCTTTGTGGTAAGATGATGATGATATTGATCCACCCCTCGTTGTAGCAAGGAAGCTACGTCCGATGGCAATGGCCTCTCCTCCCTATTAGATTTCATCAAGTTTAACAACATCTGATTGCCCTTACATGTCACTGTATAGTACGGATTGGTTGGACGATAGGCAAAGTTACCTAAACATATCCACGGGGTGGAAAACAAAATCTCCTTCCAAAAACATGATCAAACAATTGGCCAAGAAACAAGTTGACTAATTGAGCGGGAAAAAGAGCCCGGCCTTTATCCCCGAAATTTTAATAATAGGGAGTCGGCGTTCACACTCTCTCCATTCAAATCGTTTCAATCGGGTGTTACCGATGGTCCATCCCAATCCCATTTTTTTTAAATTACTTATAAGAAAATATAATAAACAACAACATGATAATTAACATCGGAACCTGGCTTCCGAACAGATTCTAAAAAAAAAAAATTATGAAATTAAACTTCTATGAAGGCTGAGGAAAACAGGAAAAGGTTTCTGTCATTTTTATGTCGCAAGTTAAGGATATTAAGGATGTTATTTGTATCTGAAAATTCAGAATTCAATTATCATTTATATTCTCGTACAATAGTTTCCGGATTGCCTGGGAAAGAGACGAATCAGCCTCTGGCTGAGAGTCTCTTTAATATAGATAAATCAATCAATCAATCAGTTTCTGGATTGGGCTACACTTGTATTCTTTTTACGTTTGATATTTACTGTTTTAACAATTGAGTAGAATTTGCCGTATAAGATCCTCTGTCAAAAAAAAAAAACGTTTCTTATACATAACGTTAAGGTCTTCTTTTACACGGGGGATACGTTCCACTTTTACTAAGAAACCGCGTAAAAAAGACTAAATAGAGTTGATCAATTCAGATTTATAAACACTTTAAACTTCTTCGATTTTGTTGGCATTTGTTACCTTTTCATGCGATGGTCAAAATACAGCTTTTAGAATTATTAGTATTTAAACCAAAAATTGTGAATTTTGTGAAAAACTGCAATATGAACTTTTTGCCCAAAACGAAAAATGTGATTCGAATAAGGTCGACGAGTTGTTCCGTTCTGAAGTTATCGCCGAAAACAAACCACATAAAAAAAAACCGTGTAAAAAAAGACCTTAGTGTACATACATAATACATACATAGATGATACTCCGTTTTGCATAAAGACGTTTGGCATGAAGACGTTTGGCAAAAGTACGTTTGGCATACGGATGTTTGGCCGAATGGACGTTTGGCTGAAAATTGTTCATTAGCATAAATGTATTGCAGAGAAAATGAAATAAGAATCTAAAAAAGTATTTTCAAACGCATTAGATCTAAGATTGCAAGAACACAACCGAACAATGAAATGATTAGATTACAGTGACAGAATCATGGTTTGCAAAAGCATGGCCCTCTTAGCACGAACATTTTCGATCATTCAAAAGTCTACCTCATTCCAAACAGCAAAATCTTTCCATGACAACTATGAACTGTTGACGTAGTGTTAGAGCTCAAAATTTGGAATTTTCTTGATATGAATAATCCACTAGAGCAACTCTCAAAAATATATCGGGAAAATCAATATTCGACAGCTATTCTCTTCACAGTTCAAGATGTTTGCAGTCCAGCCTACAAGTGGCCGAAATGTATCAAGAATCAAGCTTACAACCTTTTTTTTTGGGTCAACGGATACCGGGATTGTGAAGGTTGGCTCGAGTTTTTGGTGCGCATCAAAGGACCTTCTTTCAGTCGTTATGAACCAGAGCTGAAATCTCTTTCAGTTTACTATGCGCGAGGTGAAGGGCAGACAAAATATTTCTCGTTTTGTCTAATGCATTGCAAGTATGAGTTTTTGGATGGATATGATCGTGATATTGAAATAAAATAGATCAATGTATATTTATGTGTATTCTTCATTCAAATTGCGAAATTCTCATATACTTGTCTTATTTGTTTTGCTTTAGTTTGATCATATTATCCCTCACCATGTTTTGACAATCGTCAGTAATTTTGAGGCTAGATTTTCCTGATAAAGTTTATTGTAACTATTGTTCAAATGGACGAATAACTCCTTTGAGAAAAGTCGAAGTTTAAAATCAGATTCTACTGTGAAATACCATGCCAAGTAATTTTAGGATTCGAAACCATTTAGCCAGATATCTTTTAATCATTTGATTCCAAAAAACCGTCTCAAAAGTAATATAAGAAAAATGAAATTTTATTTAAGCTCAAAATTATCAAGTATTTGTTTCTCACATAATTCACCAGTCGGTTCAAAATTTCTCAAATTGAAATGTATGAAATCATGAGAATTATATTTGTTTGATCAAAAAAACTCTAAAGAACTGCTCATGTTTGAAAGAAGGAACAATCTCACAAAGAGTAATAAACCGGGCAAGCGCTTGATTCAGAAGTTTGTTTTCGTATTCAGGAATATGTATCGTCATAGAAGACCCATGTGCAAAGAATTAAAAAAAGGTATCGCTCGGAGGAACGGCATATTTATTAAATAAAAATGATCCATTCTCTCTAGCTGTTTAACATAATAAATATTTGCACCTAAATTCAGGAGCCTACGATTTTATCAAAACATATTCATACCAATTTTTGCATTTTTGAACACAGAAATTTCGTTTTTTAGTGAATTGATACAGTTGAAACTTAATTAGAATGCTTATTACTGCAAATGCGCAAACATATTGATAGACTCGAAGTGTAATAAGTCTAGAATATCGGGATGCTATCCAATGCGTTCGAATTTTTTTTATTTTTTTTGGTTCCTTATTTTCCTCTTTTAGATTTAATGCGTTTGAAAATACTTTTGTAGATTAATATTTCCTGTTCTCTGCAATACATTTAAGCTAAAAGACAATTTTCGGCTAAACGTCCATTCGGCCAAACGTCCATTCGGCCAAACGTCCATTCGGCCAAACATCCATATGCCAAACGTCCCACCTCCCATACATACGTTTCATTTTGTGTTAAGCCACTCATACTAGCAACTGTACTGCTGCTATCGATGTTCGATCGTACAAGAAATTTATTACAGCAGTATTACATTTTTCATCATGCTGGTATCACTGAATTAGGTATTTGAATGCCTCACCGGTAAACAAAAATGAGGCATAAATACAAATTTGATAGTTATTTGTCTTGTTTCAAAGCACACGAACGGTTATTTGTAGTCTGACTAGTTTTGTTGGCATATGACATTTCTTGAAATTAATTAGTCAACTAAGTACTAAGTGAATCTAGATTCGAATTGCATGGTCGTAATGACAGGACTAAACTAGTGAAATTTCTCTTCTAGATCTACAGCATAACACATCGAAAATATAACGTTTTTATTTATGAATCCTGGTGAGTGTGTGCTTTTAAGTGGAATACCTGGAACTAGAAAATGAGTAGAAAGATTAGTTATTTCCATTTAATTCCAACTACCTTTATTGCTTATCTTGACAGAAACTACGTGTATTTGGTCTACAATGTGCAGACTTCTTCAGTGTCGTGTACTAAGTCGAGTATTAGTACACGACACTGAAGAAGTCTACACATTGTAGACGAAATACACGTAGTTTCTGTCAAGATAAGCAATAAAGGTAGTTGGAATTAAATGGAAATTACTAATCTTTCTTCTAATTGTCTAGTTACAGGTATTCCACTAAACAGGTCACACTCTCCATAATTTACCGTAATATGTTTCCCCAAAACTGCATTAACGTTTACCATAGTCGATATGTCGATTTTGAGGCTCGCCAAATTTGAGACAATTTTTACTGTTCCTCCCTTTTAGCAGGCTAAAACATATCTTGCCAGATAGAAACTCAGGTCGAGTTTTTTTAATCATTGCGTTCATGGATGTGCATGGATGTTCATGGATGTGCATGGATGTTCATGTGTGTGTGTGTGTGTGTGTGTGTGTGTGTGTGTGTGTGTGTGTGTGTGTGTGTGTGTGTGTGTGTGTGTGTGTGTGTGTGTGTGTGTGTGTGTGTGTGTGTGTGTGTGTGTGTGTGTGTGTGTGTGTGTGTGTGTGTGTGTGTGTGTGTGTGTGTGTGTGTGTGTGTGTGTGTGTGTGTGTGTGTGTGTGTGTTCATGCAGATAGGAGTTCAAAAATCTTCTGAAGACTGGCCTGTAATTGTTCATGCACATGCCAGTGTTTGTTTTTTGGCGCTGGGTGGGATTCACCTGTGTGCCTACCCACTAAAAAACACTCTCCTAGTTCACCATCACCTGAGCTTCCCCTCCGGGACTACCATGCAGTATTACTTCGGAGGGGAGGTGTTATGTGCAATGTGCACCTCGTCCCATTTATAATTTTATTTTAGCTGAGCCCTTCGACTCCTGTAGTTATATTGTTAGCATAACTTTCGCCAATCAGCGATCGACATTCGTCATGCTGAGCCCTTTGGCTCCTATAAGTAATCGGTTAATTGACCTCCCACGTCAATGGACGAACCTCGCACATTATTGTCCTCCCACATCAATGGACGAACTGGTAGGATACCGAGGTCGGTCCGGCGATTCCGGGTGGATACTGACTTCCGGTTCGCTGGCGCCCCGACGATCCAGTATTTGTCCGCGCTTTACTCGACTAGTCCCCAGCGGTGGACCTAGCCTACACCGACAAAGAGTTCCCCGGCGGTGGACATTCTTCCGAGACCGTTTCTCTTGTTATTCGCGGGCCAACCGGTAGGGTGCCGAAGTCAATCCAGCGATGCCGGTGGAGCCAGGCGTCCGGTTCACTGGTGCCCCGATGACCCCGTCTGGTGCTGCTTCGAGATCTACTCATCTAGTCCCCGGCAGTGGATCTAGCCTACTTCTGCGGAGAGTTCCCGGTGAAAGAATTTCTCCCGAAACCGATCTAGCCAGTGGCGTTGAAACGCTGATCATTACGCCACTTCCTCTGCAGTTCGGACAGTATTCGCGTTACTACCCGGTCGACAGCATTCCATTTCTCTTCTTCGCGGCATATTTCGCGTACGCCATTGTCGGCGGTCATACCAGGCATATCCCTGCGCGCTTCTTCGAATCTAGGACATTCGAAGACGACGTGCTCCGGTGTCTCGTCTACGTTTCCGCACTCTGGACAGAGAGGCGAAGGTGCGAGACCAAACCGATGCAGATATTTCCGGAAGCAGCCGTGCCCGGACAGGAACTGCGTCAGATGGAAGTTCACTTCTCCATGCTTCCGATTCACCCACGCAGACACATTTGGAATGAGCCGGTGGGTCCACCTTCCATTTCCCGCATTGTCCCACTCTTGCTGCCACTTAGTCAACGAGTCCGTCCTGACGATACCCCTCACGTTCCTTGTATTCCTCCTCCGATAGCATTCCACATCCTCAACCAGGCTGATGCAAATGGGCATCATCCCAGCGATGACGCATTTTGCCTCCGATGAAATCGTTCGTAGGCGCTTGCGACCCGCAAAGCCATGAGTCGGAATACTCTGTTCAGTTCATCCCGGTTACGCTTTGTTTTCAGCGCTGCGGCCCAGGCCGGATGTGGATATACAATGTGTGTGTGTGTGTGTGTGTGTGTGTGTGTGTGTGTGTGTGTGTGTGTGTGTGTGTGTGTGTGTGTGTGTGTGTGTGTGTGTGTGTGTGTGTGTGTGTGTGTGTGTGTGTGTGTGTGTGTGTGTGTGTGTGTGTGTGTGTGTGTGTGTAATCAAACACCTATTGGCTGGCAATGATATTATGGAAGAAATCTGTTTGCAACAATCCTTTAAGTGACCATTGAGAGCAGCTTTTATCCGGGAGCTTGTAGAAAGTGATAGCTCTACTGCAAATCCAGCAAACCATTGCAGAATGGCTGGAGAGTCACGCCCATTCCGAGGTTACTTTCACATACAATGAGCCCTGCTTATAAACATCACCGATATCATTTGGATGAGGGTATTGTAACACACTTCAAGACATGAAGATGTAAATTGTCCAAGTTAGGAACTTATTTAGTATTATTTGAAAAAAAAATTGTAACATATTTATAATCAGATTGATCTTACCAATGGCCGTCTTCAAACTATCACTAGTTTGTTCATTCGTAAAAATGGGAAGTTAACAATTAATATAGCGTTAGATACGCAACCAGCGTTACAAAACTCTGTTCACCACGTGGTGAGTGCATCTAAGATTGCGTGCCAGCCTCGTACGCGTGCATGCGCATTGGCTTCGTTCGGTTCTTTTGACCTGCAAATGGACGTTCCTCATTGCAATGGTTTTATTATTATTATAAGGCTTGTTCGCGACAAACTCAGGTCACCCCTAAATACGTGTATCTCTGGAAATACTTCATCAACGCATGAAATATTTTGCGGACTGATGTACGTATGTCTGTTCTTTGTGAAAAATCAATTTTTGGTGAAACTACAAGCTTTTAGATCGAAGATGGCGTTGAAAAAAGCAATTGTGTGCGGTCGCAATGAAAATCCGGACCTGTGAGTAAGAAAACTTGCAAAAAAGCTTGGTTTTCTTGCATGAACTGTCCATAACGTTCTTAAATCTTTCGATACACGTTTGACTACAGCCAGGAAGGCTGGGAGCGGAACAAAAACGGTTCTCAGGAACCAATAGAAGGACGCGACCAAAAAAAAACACCACACCCAAAACAAAAAAAAAAAAAACCGCCCCTTCCCCATTTACAATTTTCCCCCTTAGCGAAAACTTATGGGCTGGAAGACTTTAAGCAGCTTCCCGGAATGTCTTATTATACTGCCAAGCAACAAAACGGCGTAGGGAAGCATTTCAAGACGAAAAAAAGGCCAAGTTTCCCAAAAAATATTTGGTTTGGCAGGCAATATGCAGCTGTGGTCAACCAAACCAATGCTTCAACACTGCCGGAACGGCAAGCAAGGAAATATACCGCGAAGAATGTTTAAAGAAGCAATTGTTGCCATTCCTACGCAGCCATGACGCTCCCTCGCTATTCGGCTGTTTGGCATCTTGTCATTTGGTCATTTACTCTTGTCACTACGCCAAAGATGTTTTGGGATGGTATAAAGCGAATGGAGTCCATGTTGTACCGAAAGAGGCGAATCCATCTAACTGCCCGGAGTTGTGACCTATCGAGCGGTATTGGGCTCTCGTGAAGAGAGAACTCTCTCAATATAAACAACAAGCTACAACTATTAAAAAAATTCGAAAATCATGTACAAAAGCAGCTAAATCGGTTGCAGAGAAGTCTGCACAGACTCTGATGGCTGGAGTAAACTCAAAAGTTCTTAGTTTTTTCATGCAGCCTAATTAAGTTACTGTTATTAGTTTTAAGATGACTAATAATGCACAGTTAAAAGAATAAAAAATGCATCTTGGATTGAACTAACAGCAAATGTGTTTTATTCCAAATTTAATCTGTCCAGATTTTGTCGCGAACAAGCCTTAATTTTTTTTTCCCCCCCCACAATAAATACCCCCCTTTGGCCCTCTTATTCTCTATTTATCAATCACTCTCTCCCACGGCACCCCCCCCCCAAAATATGCTTTAAAAAAATTTTAAATTTCCTATTTTCCCCCGCCCCCCCCCCTGGTGGTCGCCACCGCATATCAATATATACTATTGTATACTGTGAAAATTTGACAGCTCCATCAGTTTGTTTACGGCAGCTATGGCGAGACCGCCCTAAATCCGGATCCTAAAAAAGTCGGCCATCTTGTCTGCCGGATACGATCGCTGGAAACATCTACAATATTCTGATACTTCTGGAGAAGGGAGAGTAGAGCGGAAGCCTGGTTCCGGCCGGCCGTTCGTTTTCAGCGACCGGAGGATTCAACAGAAGCTCAAACGGAAGACGGAAGGCAAGGTGGCCACTTCTTTCCGTGCCGGGGCCGGGAAGTTTGGCCAAATTGTATATCCACATGCGGAAGCGTCAGCCGTGTTGGAGAACCAGGCGGAAATCCAGAAGCAACGGCTGAAGATTCTGGCAAAAGAGATCTTTCCGGCGAAGCGGAACGTGGTGCCCAAGCATGCCAACTCTCCCAACGTGCCCCAGCTCCATCCAATCGAGAAGTTTTGGGCCAATCTGAAGAGGAGAGTATATTCAAATAATTTCGTGGCCAAAACAACGGGTGATTTGATCAAAAAGGCGACCAAGGAACTGAAGAGTATGCCTACAAGCTTTTTTTTTTTCACATGTGGCTTAATTTCCGACTAACTGCCGCGCGGCTGGGAGTGGAAGTATTTTTGGGAAATTTTTAATTTCTTAGTGAACTAAATGCAATTTGGTAAGTTAAAATGTCTTGTTCCATTTTTTTAACCATTTTATCCGAAATTAGTCGCTTTTTTTAATGCGCAGATTATGTCCGGGTGCCACATAACTAGCTCACCAAAAAAAAACTCTTTAAAAACATTTAAAAAAATTTTTAATTTTTTAACAGAAGATTTTAAAAAAAACCTTCACCCTTTAACCAAAAAAAAAATAAAATATTCAAGCACTTTTTCAAAATTGTCACTAGTAAACGCGAGAAAATTCCTTTAAATTCCACTAGAGGAAGCTTCTCTTTTGACAGATAGGCCTATTTCGTCTGCGACTTACAGACTTCTTCAGTGTCAAGACTTGAAGGGAACATCACAGTAGGTCTAGTATTAATAGTAGGTTTGTTGATACATGAATGTATGAGGTAGAGTGTGTGAGGGGGTATACTGAATGTGTTTATGTTTGTACCTCAAAGGTTGTTTGTTGAAATGAAAGGATATTAATTCGTACTTCGTTTGAAGGTAGTCAAATTGGCGTTGTGTTGTTTTTGTGATGTTGGTAGAAATTTAAACAGCCACGAATATTCGTTTCCTTGATCTTTGTTAAGCAATTTCTTGGAATTTCGTTTGTGGATTGCTATGCTTTCCGCTACATTTAGTTTCCAAGGGTTTGTGATATGCCTTAAAATTTGTATGTTATTTAAGTTTAAAAAATGTTCTTCGTTGAATGTATGTTCAGCTACTTTTGATTGAAAATGGAGTATGATCCCTTTTTCAGTGTCTTTTAGTAAACTGATATAACTCTTCCTTCGGGCGCTGGGACGGAGCACTAAAAATCAACAAAACGGGGAAACAATTCCGACAATTACACATTTTGGGAGAGAATCGATTACATTCACAACGTATTACCCAAAGCAATAAGAAATTTGATGATTTGACTTTATGTTTAAGGTGAATTACGAAATATTGTTAGTTTTTTTTTTCCCGAAAACGACGCAGCAAAAGCAAAACACTCCAGTTCCAAATTGCGTTGGGATAGTAATGAAGTAAAAATCATCCTTGAGACCGTCGCCTACTTAGCAAAACACGTTTCTTATCATTAACTGCAAACGTCATAAGCTTCACTTGTGTCACTTTTATCATTTTTAATAAATTCCCATCTACGAATAAATACGAACATGATTCAACCATATTTCACACACTCAACACAAACCGTATGATGAGCCATTTGGGGCAATCTTTCTGAAAACCATTTGTTTTTTTTTTTCTATGGAGGAAGCGCGACACCTTGGCAGGAAACTGAACAATTCCATTCTTTATTTCCTCGCTCGTGAAAATGTTCCAAACCTAAATTATTCCCCTCCCATTCACCCCCATCGCCCTTTTCGGTGGCTCCCATCGCGTTCGTCATAAGTCTTCCATTTCGTGATGAAAAATGAAACAGAAGTTCAGCACCTCCTACCTTTTTCGGTGTAAGGTAGAATGTCACACACACACACATACACACCGAGCGCGAGCATTCAACGGAAAAAGACCTTTTAGTGTCGACATAAGACGAAAAAAAAAATCCGTAACTGAAACGAACACGACTCACGCTTTTCTCGACACACCATCATCAGTCGCTGCTAGACGAGATGAATGAAGTCGCTTTCCGGCACACACGGGCAAAGGTGCGGAAACCGGGCCAAGCTTTAAACATAAATAATGACGAAGGAAGAAAACACAATTTTCCCATCCCAAACAGCTGCTGCCTCCGCGCGCCAGTTCGCTTGCCCGGTTCCAGTACGGCGCAAGAAGACGTGCCGAGCATGTCTAATTACAATCATAAAGCACCTGAGCTGTCAAATTAATCCGCTCAATGAAAACTGGGCGGCGCTGCGTTCGTCGGTGGGTTGGATGAAATGAACTCTGCTGCCATCCGTCCGCCCCTTTCAAGACAAATTGATGCTCCTTGATGGCGCTGCTTCTGCTGAGGCTGCTTTTTATTGCAGTCGAAGCGAGAGGTTCTTCAAAACACGTCAAGTGTATCGATCGTCGGGAAATCAGGTTGAACCTACGGTTAATGTTCGAATTATGTTCGAACAGTAGACAAGGGGTCACCGGTCCGAATGAATGCCCCGAAGGTGGATGTTTATCGCACCTTGTCCCCAAGGTAGAATTGGGACGGGAAAACCAACACCGTACTTTATGGCGGCGTGAAAATTTAGAACTCGCCTCATTGAAATTTGGTTTTTTGCTTCGAGCCATAAAAATAGCCAGTCGGGAGGGTGCGAAAGGAACTTTATGCGTGTACGGTTTTATTTTCGGTGATTTATTCATCCAGCCGGTGAAGCGCGTAGCGAACTCGAGGGGGGGGGCGCGGAATTATTAATTCCACCATTAAACACCGAAGGCTGCTCCTGGGAGGGGGGGTGAAGTGTACCGAAACGCATGCGATTATTAATTTAGGAGATTTTATGGCTGCGCTGACGCTGATTTCCACGCTGGTTGCTCCCACGCAAGGCCGGGAAGAACCCGGAAGGGAATATTTATTTATTGGCAATAATAATCATAATCGATGATTTATCTTCGCATTTGTAGGATGCTAAATTGAACTGTTTTTCGGTGGATTTGTGTGTGCTTCCTTTTCCCGACGAACCGTAACTGGAATCGTTGGGAACGGGGAGATTTATGACGGTTTTCTTTTCCTTAGACCTGGAAAGACAATGGGGCCTCATGCCAACAACAATCACCGACGTCGTGGCAAATCAGTCGGAAGAGATAGACGTACCGACATACCTTTGTGCGAGATGTGTCCTGATGGGAACGGATAACGGATGGCTGTTTTTGAAAGACCATTCTTATCGGAAGGGACGTTTGGCGATAAAGGTCGAAATGTAATCTGAATAGCTGCGAGGGACACCTGATCAATGGATCAGAAATGAAGGAGCCCTTTTTTTTCGTGGAAATGAGTCTCTAGGCGTCGATCCGTCGAGGTGATTGAATCCCGGGACAAGTCATAAATTAGTGGGGAAAGCTTTTCTTCAAATCCGATAAAAAAATTCTCCTTGCAATTCGGTTCTTTTGAAGTCAAATCACGCACCAACCGCTACATCAAAGGCAATTAATTGCAGCCACCGATTATCATCAATTGTCTCCAAAGTGAAACAATCAATCACGACTCAATTGTTATCGATTCATAACTAATCAACTCCTCGTTTACAAATACCTCCGCTTATCATCCCGACTCGAGCAACAACAATGAAACTCAAATTCACAACATCGCCCCGTCCCCCTCCACTCCCGTCCGGAACCGGAGCTCGTGGCATCTCATTATCAAGCGACAGGCATATTTCCGAAACAGGACAGCAACTTTGGGAAAAATTCAACTGGTCAGCACAAAAATTCCTTTCCCTCCAGCCAGCACAGTCGCCAGCCCTAGCATACGGAACGAAATCCACACCGGTTGCGGATAATTTATTCATCTGTTTATATTTCTGGCATGTCCGAAGCTAATTCGAGGGAGTCTATATGGCATCATCATTTCTCCTGAGAGGGTGACCGGAAAATAAAACTTTTTCGAATGGGAACTGGCCACCACTGCCGCTGCCGGTTCATCAGAATGTGTTCCGTCAGCAGTGTGTCCCGCGAGCCACGATGCAAAGTTCGGGCTAGCCAAATTAAATGTACTCGAAACCAAGTTCCGCCGGTGCTGATGTTGCTGCAGGCTGCCGGTTCCCAGCATCCTCCAATAACGGCATGCAGAATATTGTTATTACGGAGAATAAAAATTCATAATTTATTTATTAATTTGGGGAAATGCTCCGGCACACTACCTGCATGCTCCAGAGGACAGAGCCGGACCATGAGTGTGGCTGCGTGGCTGGAGCAAACGCGAGAATTTGACCGCGAACAATGCTCGGGCAGCTGTTTAGTGTCCTGTCATGCGTGCATACTTGTGTACTTGCCGGAACTGAATTTCTGAGTGGGAATGTCCGTGTTCCCGGGAAATGAACACACAAACCTTGGGCGGAAGAACCGCAGGATAACAAGCCTTGTCTGTATAAATTTCCGGCCGTGCGGTTTAGAGGCATCCGCCGGGAGCTTCAACTCGAGCGTGATGCGTGTAGAGAGAAACAATTAATATTAAGTTGGTCTAGGTGTCATTCGATTGGTTCTAGATTGATTAAGATGAAATGATTACGGTTTGGCACGGTATTTAGAATTGATTGAGTTTTTATCGGGAGCTCGTTAGGAATTGGGGATAAAACGGTTGAACATTGGTCAACTAAAAGTTACTAAATATCTCCGATCAAGCATCAAAAATCGATCACAGCAAGCTGCGCTTTTGAATTGAAGTGTTTTTCTTTTGCTCCGTCGATTTCGCGAAAACAAACACTTTGTTCGGTATTCGATTCAAAATATTCAAATCAATCATTGATTCATTGATTGGAAGTGAACCGGAAGTGACTGTGCGAAGAGCGGTTCCAGCGAACCTTGTGTTTCATAGTGTGTCTCCGCTCGAGAAGCTGGTGTTCCACCTGAAAAGACCGAACAGGGAGTCCATCTGGAACCCAAAAATATTTGATGGAAGACGGTTTTTAACACCCTAGATAATATGCTCGCAACGTCTTTCGTTACATCTTAGTGGGTGCGATCTACATTTCAGGTGAGCTCTTTCCGCTATGTCATCCTATTGATCAAATTCAATTTGTAGCGTCATAAGAAACAGCCTCATAGTTCTCGTTTTGATCAGGTTTTGTGCGTTGTCGGAGGCTATAATCGCTCAATGATGTATTGTAATGCAGTAAAGCTTTTTTTTCTGTTCGGGACACTGAGACCAGTAATTTGATCAATTGTAAGGTCTGTATCCGCAATAATCCGAACACCTCAAAACATGAATCTATCTAGGGTATGTGTCCCTTGACTCAGCCTAATATGCAACGATCGATTACATGTCTTATTATTACTCATACAAAATTTAAGCTATAATCGATATTTAGCTTGCTATACACTTGCTTAGATACGTTAAATAAGATGTTTGGTAATATGTACCACGAAAAGTTACACAACTCTTTTTATAAAGTCAGAAACATTCGAGGGATATGGATGTAATATCGGTCTATAAGCATCAAATTGGGCCTATTCATGGATGCAACTTCATCCCATTCATCGATTTTTTATTAAATGCAGTCTTTTATGGTTTTTCTTCACGATTTTATGATTTAAGGCATTGCCAGCTGTATTCGCTTCATCCAACATAAAATTTCACAAAACAAACTTAGCTTAAACTGCTTTGAAACACTTAACAGATTTTCACATATGATTTATAGTCGGTTCGATAGTAAAAGCATAATAATTCACTCAGCGCAGGTTTTGTTCCTTTGGTTTTTGTTTATATGATATGAATATTTTCCAAATATATTCAACCGAAACTTATATATATATTTCTTCTGCAAATTTTATCAATAACATCATTTTTACTAAGTTATCCAGACAACAGGCCATAGTTGGGAACAAAGAAAAAAATATTTCCCCAACATTGGGTCTACGATTTTCTTGTAAAATCATTGTTATTTTATCTATGTGGACAGTTAGTTTGTAACGTGTGACTATTTTCTGTACATCTTGGTTGCATTATTTGGTTTATTGCTTCAATTCAACCACATTTAGATCATTCGAAGATCAGGAGTTAATTTGTTCAGCTTGACCAGTGAAATTATGATGTCTAAAAAGTTACGAAAATCTTAAATTACACGGAAGTGAACAACAGTAAATTGATTAATAATGTCCGAAATGCTTTGTTGATTATCGCTGAATTAATGACATATTTGGTAAAAAGGCCGAATAAAGGAGCTAGGCTAACATTACATCCCCTTACCCTATATAAATAAAAATGAGTTGGGGTTTCCTTTGTCACGATTTAACTCGGAGACTGCTTAGCCGATCGGCGTGAAAATTTGTATGCAGGATTTTTTGGGACCGTGAAAGGTTCTTAAGACAGTAAGAGACCCCTCCCTCCTCTGAAAAGGGGGGCTCCCATACAAATGAAACACATATTTCTGCATAACTCGAGAACTGATCATGCAAAGGAACCCAAGTTTAGCATGCAGAAGTTTTTGGAAGCAAGAAAAGTTTATATGGTCGTTTTAAACCCCTCCCTTTTCTAAAAGGGAGGCTCCCATACAAATGAAACAAAAGTTTCTGCATATCTCAAGAACTAATCAAGCAAATGGAACCAAATTTGGCATGTGGGGTTTTCTGGTGGCGAAAAATGTTTTTATGGTGGTTTGAGACCCCTCCCCTCTCCTAGAAGGGGTGCTGTCATACAAATGAAACAGAAATTTCTTCATAACTCTAGATCTAATAAAGCAAATGGAACCAAATTTGGCTTGTGGGGATTTTAAAGGCAATAAATGTTTCTACAGTAGTTTGAGACCCCTCCTCTCTCTCTGAGGGGGGGCTTCTCCCATACAAATGCAACACAAGTTTCTGCAGAATTCTAGAACTAATCAAGTAAATGGAACCAAATTTGACATGTAGAGGTTTTTGAAGGCAAGAAATGTTTCTAAGGTAACTCGAGACCCCTCCGCCCTCTGTTTGAGGGGGGCTCTCATACTAATGAAACACAAATTTGTGCATAACTCGAGAATAAATCAAGCACATGGAACCGAATTTGGCAAGTGGAGGTTTTTGGAGGAGAGAAATGTTTCTATGGAAGTTTGAGACTCCTCCGCCATCTGAAAGGGGGAGAGAGGGGGGTTTCCATACAAATGCAACACAAATTTCTGAATAACTCGAGAACTTATCAAGTTAATGGAACCAAATTTGGCATGTGGAGGTTTTCAAAGGCAAGAAATATTTCTATTGTGATTTGAGACTCCTCCGCTCACTGAAACATACAAAGGAAACACGAATTTCTGCATAACTCGAGAACAAATCAAGCAAATGGAACCAAATTTGGCTTGTGAGGGGGTTTGAAGGCAATGATTGTATGGTGGTTTGAGAAACCACCCCCTTCTGGAAGGGAGGGCTCCCATACAAATGAAACACAAATTTCTACCAAAAATGAGAATTATCCAGGTTACTTAAACATGTGTATTTCTCTGGTATGAAACATGTTTTGATAGAAGTTTGAACCCCTGCTTATTCAAGAAAAAAAAAACATTTTGAAAAAAAAAACCATAAACGTGCCAGTTATATTAAATTTTCCTTCATTTAGTTGCAAGCGTAGCAGCGCACGTACCGGGTTCAGCTAGTAAACCATAAATTTTGCATTATATTTTCGTCGTAGTTGTTTATTTCAGATTCATGGGATGTGTTTTAACAATTCGTGAAGACAAAACATAGTTATTCGGTATTTGCATAAAATTTTCGAACTTTGCGCTTAACTCCGTCCATTAGGGCTTGTACAGACTCTTCAGAAATCGTAGAAGCCGTCTTTGTCCAAATTTGCTGGAAGTGTTTGATGTCTTTGATTCCTTGCTTCGTTCCAGAAAGCTTCCGCTTCATCAGAGCCCAATATCTCTCGATTGGTCGTAGCTCTGGGCAATTTGGCGGGTTTGAGGTTTTTGGTACAATGTTCATTTGATTTGCTTGGTACCACTCCATCACAGTTTTAGCATAGTGGCATGATGCCAAATCGGGCCAGAACAAAGGTTTTTCTTTGTGACTTTTGATGAAGGGTAGCAATCGCTTCTGCAGACACTCTTTCTGATAGATCTCCTTGTTGATTGTGCCTGTAGTGACGAAAGATTTACTCTTTTTGCCACACGTGCAAATTGCTTGCCACACAAGGTATTTTTTGGGAAATTTCGATGCCTTCTTCGTTCTGAAATGCTCAGCTGTAGCATCTCTGGCCATAGCAGAATAAAAAGCCAGCCGTGGAAGCTGCTTGAAATCTTCCAGGACATAAGTTTCATCGTCCATAACAACGTATGAAAACTTCGTCAAATATTCGCAGTACAAACGTCGAGCCCGTGATTTTGCTGCCAAGTTCTGTTTGTCGTTGCGATTTGGAACTGTTTTTACTTTATACGACTTAAGTCCCGTTGTTTAGATGTTTGGACAAAACCAGGCGACATCCCTATTTTACGAGCCACCGTTCGAATGCAGAGATTTGGGTTTTTCGTTAATATCCTTTTCACCTTTCGGTCCATGACAGGATCAGCGCGTCCAATGTTTTTGTCACTTCTCGGTTTCCTCTCCACCGTCAAACGTCCCGAAAATGATTTGAGCACATCGTAAACGGTGGATTTAGGCAAATCCAATGTTTTTGCAAGGTCCCGTATTGACAAGTCAGGATTTTTGTACGTCCGTACAAAATTCGCTCGCGCACTTGCTTTTCTTTCGTCGCTATCTTGAATACTAAACATGAAATGTAAACATCAATCATAGTCTTTTTCATCATAGACTCTCAACTAAACCACAGTGAAATTGGTCATTCCTACGTGCAATATTTCAAAAGTTACAATGATTTGAAGGTGTCCGGATTAATGTGGATACGGACCTTAGTATATCCCGTATCCTTTGTTTAGTGCATGTCGAGTTGCTTCATCACTATTGAGAAATGATGAAGTATTCGGTGTTTTTTTTCAGTTGTCTTTGTTTGTTTTGTTGGCTATGAATCGAGTTTTTTTTAAGTTTCCGCTATTTAAACCCTTTGTGAGTGACAGCACTCATTAAAGGCGCGCCCCTTTATCAGTCAAAAACGGATTCATTGCGAACAAAACGAACAATGAATCCGATACTGACCATGCATCAGAATCCTAGTCCTTACCACTTCAAACTATAGAACATCAAATAGAAAATGAGAATTCACATAAATGACGACTAATCATATTTTCCTTATTCAATCCGGGTCAATCCGAGTATGGTCGGTTTACACACAACACAAAATGTAATAAGGACTAATATACGTTCCTTTGACTACAAAAACAAACATGTTCCCTAGTTTGAATCAATTTGGACTAGGGTTCAGTGGTAGATCTGATACCCCGTAACGCACCACAAAAAGGTAATCTAGCAGTAAAATTCCAAAACAATGTATAGCTTAAAATGTCTACCGTCAGACGAAAAACATATTTTCAGACATTCTTCTCTTTTCGAAGATTGACTTCAACAAAAAACCATATGGGGCAAGGACCAAAGTTAGTGCGTGAGTCCAACCCGTTTAAAGAGAAACGAAGCATCACTTAACCTTCTTAGATTACATGCTCCCAACGACCATATTTTTTTTAAGATCATTTATTTGTACAGGCTCAATCGAATTAACTTCACAGAGCCAAGATTTCATTTTTATATAAATCAATTATCTTAAAACTAACGTTAAGGGGACAGAACCGATTACTCGCGGCCGTCTCGGCAACGACCATATATCTGCATATATAAAAATGAATTTCTGTCTATCTGTCTGTCTGTCTGTCTGCCTGACCCTAATGATTCAGAAACTACTGAACCGATCGGCGTGAAAAATTGTATGCAGGAGTTTTTGGGTCCGGAGAAGGTTTTTATGATAGTTCAAGACCCCTACCGCCTCTAGAAGCAGAGACTCCCATACAAACTTCTGCATTACTCGAGAAATAATCAAGCAAATAGAACCAAATTTGGCGTGTGGGAGTTTTTGGAGAAAAAAAATGTTTCGATGTTGGTTCGAGACCCGTCCTCTCTCTGAAAAAAGGGGGCTCCCATACAAATGAAACACGAATCTCCACATAACTTGAGAATTAATCAAGCAAATAGAACCAAATTTGGCATGTGGGGGTTTTTGGAGACGTAACTCGAGAACTAATCAAGCAAATGTAATCAAATTTGGCATGTGAAGATTTTTGAAGGTAGAAAATGTTTCTATGGTGGTTCGAGGCCTCTCCTCTCTCTGATAGGAGGGTGGGTCTCATACAAATGAAACATACATTTTAAACAAACGTGAGAATTATCCCTACTGTTATAGAAAATTGTATGCAGAGGTTTTGATGGCCGGAAAAGCTTCTTATGATGGTTCGTGACTCTTTCCCTGTCTGAAAGAGGGGGGAGGGGGTTCCCATACAAATGAAACACAAATTTCTGCATAACTTGAGAACTAATCAAGCAAATGGAACCAAATTTGGCATGTGGAAGTTTTCGAAAGCAAGAAATGTTTCTACGGTGGTTCGAGGCCTCTCCTCTCTCTGGTAGGTGGATGGGTCTCATACAAATGAAACACAATTTTCAACCAAACGTGAGAATTATTACTACTGTTATGAAAAATTTTTGTGCGGGGGCTCTTATGCCTGGAATAGGTTCTTATGATGGTTTGAGACCCCTCTATCGTCTGCAAGAGGTGGATGGGGTCTCATACAAATGAAACACAAATTTCTGCATAACTCGAGAACTAATCAAGCAAATGGAACCAAATTTAGCATTTGGAGGTTTTTGAAGCAGAGAAATGTATCAACGGTGGTTCGCGACTTCTCCTCTCTCTGGTAGGGTTGAGGGGGGGGGGTTGGGCTCTCATACAAATGAGAACAAAAATGTCAACAAAACATGATGATCATCCCTACTGTTATGAAATTTATATGCAGGGGTTTTTTTATGGCCGGAATAGGTTCATATGAAGGTTTGAGTCTCCTCCATTGTCTGGAAGGGGGGAAGGGGGGCTCCCACACAAATGGAAAAGAAATTTCTGCATAACTTGAGAACTGATCAAGCAAATGGAAATTTGGCATGTGGGGGTTTTTGTAGGCAGGATTTTTTTCTATAGCGGTTCAAGACCCCTCCCACCTCTGGAAGGGGGGCTCTCCACATTCGAGTGCTTACGCTTTGCATGTTCGGACGTGTTTCGACCTAGTGCGATCGGCTAAAAATTGTGTGCGTTCTGCGAGCGCTTCAGAGTGAAATAGTTATTAATTATAGCGGTGCAATTTTTCTTCACCGGTGCGTGGAGTAAACTTAAAAAGAATTTTGTTCAGTGCCATCAGGACATTTTTATTATAATAGTGACTGCATATTGCAACATTTTTAAAGAAGACAGTGAGTTTCAGTTGTAGTGATGGCGACGAGTTCGGGGTGGGACCCCGGGCTCCCTCCCTCAGCAATGGATGGACGGCCAACAGTTCCGGCATGGATGGGCGGCGTCGGCATCGGTCAGCTACAAATTTTGTCGTTGTATGCTACCGTAGCCGATACGAAGCTGAGACCATTCGTCGTTGGAAAAACAATGGAAGACCTAGTTGGTGAAATTGAATCAACAACGACAGAAGCTAACGGATCCAAATACGTGCTGCGCGTGCGTGATGCTGGCCAGGTACGAAAGCTGTTAAACATGAAGACGTTGTTTGATGGCACAGCAGTTAAAGTGGAACTCCATCCAATCCTTAACAAACGGCGATGCGTGATTACCTGTCGTGAAATTGTGAACGAAACCGATGAGGAGCTGCTTAAGTGGATGGCTAAAGACGGTGTTGTTGGAGTTAAACGAATTACTCGAATGCAGGATGACGTAAGAGTGAACACTCCTACGATAATCCTTACCATCAACGGCACTGCTGTACCCGAGTACATCAAGGTAGGTCCGCTCAGGATTAGTACTAGAATCTACATTCCCGACCCAATGATCTGCTATCGGTGCTTCGAATACGGACACTCTAAATTCCGATGCAAGACCGAACCGAGATGCAGGAACTGTTCCAAGGTGCACGACCTGGAAGTCGATTGCCGATCTGCCCCTTTTTGCCTACACTGCAATGGAAATCACGGTCCAGCAAGCCGAACATGCCCGGTCTACGCTACGGAAAAGGAAATCGTAAGACTGCGCTTTACGAAAGGCATCACGTATCAGGAAGCAACGAAGCAATTGAAGGCTGGAGGTGGATCATACGCAGCTGTTAGCCAGGTTCAACAACGTCTGGTTAATGCTCGTGTTAACTCCCAAGAAGCTGAGGAGATAAAAGCGAAGGACGAACTTATCAAACAGCTTCAGGAAACCATCGCCAAACTCACCACCAGGATTGAGCTTCTGGAGACTAAAAATCTAAGCAAGAAGGAGAAGAAGCGGGCCAAACGGAACCAAGTTAAGGTAGTAGAGTCTGGATCCGAAATGGAAACTGACTCCAGCGCCAAGCAGACGATCACCGGAAAGACCAGTGGATCATCAGTCCAAATAGTCGGCACTTCCTCTCAGGTGAGTGAAACTTCCTCTCAAATAAATGTTACCTCAAGAAAGTCAAGCGTTCCTCAAGGACAACACAAACGGCACTACACTACAGAAATCATTCCCCCAAACCTTAAAAAGAACCCTACTCACATTAACATGGCTATCGGACAAATGCAATGCCCCAAGGACTCTCTGACTCTGGATCCCTCTCAAACTCCTCGCAATGGCCAACACAATAGACCCAGTCAATAACAATTTTCGTTCCTACCCATCGTCTCCCCCTATTACCCTTGCTTTGCAATGGAACTTATTAGGACTTCGCGTCAGACTACCGGAATTAAAACTGCTTATAAATAAATTCAACCCCATAGCCCTTGCATTAAATGAAACAATGACACCTCAATCCAAAATAACTCCTAATTTGATTAAAGGTTACAATCTGTACATCTGTGAAAACCCTGAAAACCCTTCCACGACAGGCTCTGCTATTGCTATCAAATCTGACATCCCTCACCGTCAAATCGATATAGGTTCCCCTTTACAAGCACTTGCCTTCGAAATAGATTTCCCATTTAAAGTAACCTTAGTTTCCATCTACATTTCTCCCTCACACCAATCCAATCAATCCAATCAAACCCTCAAATCCCGTTTAGCCAAGATCCTAGACAAAATCACCTCCCCAGTTCTTTTGATGGGCGACTTTAACGGACACTCCACTTTTTGGGGGAGTAAGTCCAATGATCGAAGAGGACTTATAGTGGAGCAATTAATCGATGAATATGGTTTAACACTCTTGAACGATGGAAGTCATACCAGAATAAGTCCATCATCCGGCGAATCCTCAGCCCTGGATCTCTCCATCTGTTCAAATAATCTTGGTTCCCGGTTATCTTGGAGGGTTCATGATGACTGTTGCGGGAGCGATCATCTTCCCATTGTAATCTCTCTGAATCAGGCCCCCCCGTTTATATCTTGCCGTCCTAGATGGAAATATGAGTTGGCCGATTGGACCAACTACCAAAATGAGGTTTTTGACCATTTTACCAGGAATCCTCCATCATGTCCTGATGAATTTATTAAACAACTGTTTGAAATCGGCCAACATCATATCCCTAGGACCAGCGGAATTCCTGGCAGGAAGTCTGTTCCCTGGTGGAACCCTGAAGTTCGGTCCGCTATCAAACTCCGCCGGAAAAAATTAAGAGCTCTTCAGAGGGTTACAGTGGGAAATCGCAAGGAATCTGTAGCTTTTGTTGAATTTAAAGCTGCTAGGAATGCAGCAAGAACTGAAGTTATGAGAGCCAAACAGGATAGCTGGGAACAATTCATCTCCACTATAAGCATCGAAAGCTCTTCAAAAGAACTGTGGGATAAAATCCACAGATTATATGGCGACAAAAATAGACAACCCATAAAACTCCGTATAAGTAACCAAATCACCGATAATCCTTCTACTATCTCTGAACACCTCGCAGATCATTTTTCCCAATCTTTCTCCTCCTCTAATTACTCTCCGCAGTTTCTAACCCACAAAACAATCCAAGAATCCACCCCTATCGATTTCGATGATAACAATAATCTGGATTATAATCAGGATTTTTCCTACGAAGAGCTAGATTGGGCCCTGCGCAAAGTACACGGAACATCCGCTGGCCCAGATGATGTAGGCTATCCTCTCCTCAAGAATCTTCCTCTCATTGGCAAAACCACATTAATTTCAATATTCAATAACATTTGGAACAAAGGCGAAATACCTGAATCCTGGAAGGAAGGACTCGTAGTTCCTATCCCTAAACCAAACAAAGATCGAAATAATGCTGACAGCTTCCGCCCCATCACCCTTTTAAACTGCATAGGGAAGATTCTTGAGAAGATGGTAAACAGACGTCTCATATCTCTTCTCGAATCCAAAGGTTTACTAGACAACCGGCAGTTCGCTTTCCGCCCAGACAAATCCACCGACGACTATCTGACTGAACTTGAGGATATTATTGACTCTCACCTGGAGAGGGGAATGCATGGTGACGTTGTCTCTCTTGATCTCTCAAAAGCATACGACCGTGCGTGGCGTTTTCCTATCCTCAAGTCTCTTGAGGAATGGGGAATCAAAGGTCGCATGGGTCGTTACGTACAAAGCTTTCTGGGAGACAGGAGATTCAGGGTCAACATTGGCAATAACCGATCTGAGTTGAAATGTCAAGAAAACGGTATCCCTCAAGGATCAGTGATAGCCCCCACCCTGTTTCTTATTTGTATGCAGTCCTTGTTCAAAACCATCCCTTCCAATGTCTACATTCTTGTTTTTGCCGATGACATCACCATTATTACTTTCCATCACTATAAGACCCTGGCCAGGAAAAACCTGCAGTCTGCTGTGAACTGTGTGGCCAAATGGGCCGATCAATATGGTTTCCTGTTATCCCCCGAAAAATCTCAACTACTCCACATAAGTGCCAATAGGAAAAAGATTAGCAAACTCCCTGACATTACCTTAAACAGTTCTCCTATCATTCCCAAGCCATCCCTTAAAATTCTTGGAGTCTACCTTGACCGGACACTCGGTTTTGGTCATCACTTTGATGTCGTTCGTAAAACTACCGAAAGTCGATTACAGCTTATTAAAGTGTTAGGATCCAGGATTCCCTGCGCACACAGAAAAATCCTTATACAGGTTATTAATAGCTGGCTCCTTCCAAAGATGTTCTATGGTATCGGCCTTTATAGCAGAGGTGGTGATAAGTTATATAAAAAGCTACGCCCACTGTACAATAAAGCATTCCGCTATGCCTCCGGCGTTTTCATCACAAGTCCCATCTCTGCTATAATGGCTGAATGTGGTCAACTCCCCTTTGAACACTATATGGCGGCATCGATGATGACTAAAGCCATTCGGTGGCTTGGTCTGGGTAGACGTCAAGAAGTTCCGCTAGTTAAAAAATCAGCCGAATTGTTCCAATCCCTAACCAACCATGTTCTCCCCCCAATAGCTGTTCTTCCCAGATGCAAAACCAGACCCTGGAACCAACCAACCCTCACAATAGATCTCTCTCTCCTCCACCAACTTAAAGCTGGAGATCCACCTCTCATAGCGCAAGCTCATTTCCATTCACTCCGTTCTGAAAAATACCCCAATCATCAACATATTTACACCGATGGTTCAGTTTCCGACGACAAAGTCGGATATGGCATATTTTTTAATTCAACGCTCCCCAGAATCAGTTCCTCCCTCCCTTCTTCTTGCTCCATCTTTAGTGCCGAAGCTTATGCTCTGATGAGAGCCGCTAGTTTTTGCTCATCCACCCACAACTGTCCCTCTGTTATATTTACCGATTCCGCCAGTTGTCTCCGTGAAATGAATTCCTCCACTTTGAGACATCCCTGGCTCCAAGAGGCCGAGAGATCTGCATTGGCTAATGGGGCCGCCTTCTGTTGGATGCCAGGCCACTCTGGCATTCGTGGTAACGAGGAGGCGGACCGGTTGGCTGGTGTAGGTCGCGGACTGGATCCAGAGGATGTTCCAATTCCATCCCCTGATGCTGTCAGATGGACTAAGAGGAGGATTCGCGATTGCTGGAGTCTTTCGTGGTTCAACAGCAGGAATTTCGCGTTGAGAAGCATCAAACCCTCCACTCTTCCCTGGCCCGACAATAAAAATCCCAAAAACCGCCGCATTCTCTCTCGTCTACGAATAGGTCATACCCGTCTCACCCATAGTTACCTTTTAGATAAAGAAGATCCCCCAATCTGCACCACCTGTGGAGTCCCACTATCCATCCGCCATATTTTAATAGACTGCATTACCTATACCACCGAACGCTTGACTTTCAATTTGAGTGACTCACTTGAGGAAGTTTTATCACCACCAAACGAGGAAGTGCTAATAGAATTCCTTAACCAAACTGGCCTTTCCAAACTAGTATAAATCCAACGAACAGGGACGAATGACCCGAAGGGTTAAAGTCCCTCGCAAAAATAATAGAAGAAGAAGAAGAAGCAAAAGAACTCATAACTGTTGCAGTCCGCACCGCCGGACCCGCCACACACACAGCCCCGCCGCGCCCCCCCCCCCCACACCCCCCCGCCACCCCCCCCCCCCCCCCCCCCCCCCCACCCCCCACAGGCCCCCGCCACCCGCTGGCCCCCGTTCTCCCTCCCTTTTGCTCCCCCCCCTTCCCTACGCGCCTTTCTATCAGTCCGCTCCCCCACCCGGTGATTATTTGTACCCCGCCCGGGGGCCCCCCCACAAAGAACAAAATAAGGTGCTTGAGTGTGTGTGATATTCTTGGTAGCCATCTTTATCTGAAGCGCAACGTGCACGGCAGAAATAACCTGCTTCGTGAAAAGACCGAGCAGGACTAATTTAAATCCGTCCTTTTCAGGACGACCAATCCAAATCTGAGAGAGTTTGTTTAATTTGAATTTATGTAACAACTAACCAAATGGCAGACAGCGGTGGCTAAAACAATTTTAATTTTCTCTCCGTTGCATACCTTGAGCATTGTGCACAATTTACAAATGGCTGCCGTCATGAAAAATTGAATTGTCAATTGAAAATCGAAGAATAATCGACCGTCACAAAATATCGTTACAAATTAAACGCTCATAACTTCATAAATACTCGATAGATTTTCAAAAATCGAATGAAAATTTTTCCGCATATCAATTCAATTATCTAAAATTATCCGTTAACAATTTAAAACAAATGAAAGTAACGAAAATGAATGGTGATGTCTTATAATTTGGTTTTTCATGCTGGATTTCATAAGATTACAGTACTTTCCTATCACAGATTTCAAATGTGAGCAAGGGAGGTCTCATATTCAGCACTGAATGACATAAAAGAAAATTTTCTCATTCGTGTCGCAGTACAGGAGCTGTGCGGAGCAACGAGCCAGTATTCATTGGCAGCTGGCGACCCTGGAGGGTGCTTTATTCGGCAGAGCGGAGCGGCAAGGCGCCAACTTTGGAATTGGCTGCTGGCGGTGGCAACCGTTGCTAGGCAGCCATTAATTATGCAGTGGTGTACTAGGCAGTCAGCTACCAGCCTGTGTTGTGCTTGTGTGTGTGATCTTGTTGGTAGCCATCTGTGGTAAGGCGCAACGTGAAACGGCTGAAATAACCTGCTTCTTCAAAAGACCGAGAAGGTTTTAATTACTATGCGGACAGTTTAAAATCCGTCCTTTTCAGGACGACTAATTCAATTTTGAAAGAGTTTGTTTGATTGGAATGTATTCAACATTACTATCCAAGTTCTTACCAATTCACAGCCAGCGGTGGCTAAAACAATTTAAGTTCCCTCTTCGTTGTATGCCTTGAGCATATTGTGTACATTGTTCAACTGGCTGTCGTCACGGAACATTGAACCGGAAGCTAATAACTCGATCGTATTTTGATTGATTTATTTGTGAGATTTTTGCTCAAATCAACAAGAGGTTTATACTATTGCCATTTTATTTACTCAAGTGTTTAAAATTTTACAAACAAAAGAAGTATTCTATTTTGCGGAAAATTTTAAAGAATGTTGCGTTCCGGCAACTATCAAGAATTTTTTTACGTTTGATTTTCGCTTTGATTTTCGAAATGGATATTCCGAAGTAACATTCTCGGCATACTCCAGTTAGTACAGTTATGAATAGTTATTCTGTTGTTTTAACGATTCGCGTTAGATAGAGTTTTACTTCTAGGAAGAAATAAATTTTGAGAAACTGTGAAGGTGAGAATGAGTACGATGTCTAATCGTTTTGATGCCAAACGTTTGCGCATATTTCGGAAGCTCGTTAAAATTGAACATATGGAAAATCCTCCGACCATGTACAGATGCCAAATGAACTCGTGATTATCAGGCAAAACTTAAACGTTGCCAACTACTGGTTGAGATGCTGGATTTTGCCAACTACTGGTTTATAATGCATACTAACATACAGCGTCCTCCTGCCCGGTCTGGTCTAGAAATGTTTCGTTAAGGAAAAACTATTTGCGTTGCAATATAGTTTGAAATAAACATTTAATTTTCTGCATTATCTAATGCGTATAAAAGAAAATGCTAGATTTGACTTGAATTCATGGAATATTTCATTAAAATGTAAACCTGATATCACTGAAATCAGGTCTGTTGTATGAAAGATTGCAAACAATTTCTTTTTTTACGCTTGTTTTGTGTGCTTGTAATTATGAATTTTGCGCGTGTGCTAAAATTCATTATTATTTTTTCGGTGAATGTTCCGCTACGAAACTAACGAAACTAATCAAACGGTTTAACGTAGTCTACGTCAACCGGTCGTGTGTTAAATACAACCCCACTGATTTTTTTATTAAGAAAATGTTCAGTGTACAGGATTGACCTATGAAGCCGCAAAAAGCTGAACTAATTTCTTTGTTCATCCCATTGATCATTAATTAACTGAATCAAGGTTATATCTCTTGAGCAAACTTACCCAACCAATTTGTCAAATTATCAAACTATAAACTATAAACTCTGTGGATGATAAACATACCTGAAAGTAGAGAAAAAATAGAGTGCTGATTAGTTTTATCCTGTATGTGTAAAATGTAAATGTAGCAACTTCAATTGAATGTGTGCTTTAGCATAGTCAAGCTAAGGCTTATTTGAATATTCACCTTAACATCCGACGATTTTCCAAATCCTGACATAAAGACCCATTAAATAGACATGTATTCTGCCAAATTCAACTTGCCAAGGATCGCAAATCCAATTACTAATCTGTATGAATAAACTATCATCTCATGTATTCCAAAAGCCTTCCATAACCGTAATACAGATGTCAAACATCATCCAAAAACGCACACATGATACCCATAAAAAAAAGGATCCCAGCGGAGTAGATGACACAAAATAAACCCCCCTTCACACGCCCACACCTGAACTATAATTACCGAATCCCGTCGCATTCCGTACACGGCAATTTACAAATTATACGAAACAATACAATTTCCGGTTCTCCTCCTCCGACGACGACGTTCGACGACAACGACGGCCATTTGATTCCGTTCGTCCTTTGCTGTTGCCCCGTGACTTCTCGTGGGAGTAATTACCTCTAATCCAAATGACCACTTCATTTCGGCCGAAGACGGTGGCGCAGGGGGGGTGGCGCAAAATAAATTGAATAACCCATCAAACTGTCAATTAAAATTCTCCAAACCGGACTTCTCAAAGACAAATTGTCTCTCTACGGTGGCATACGTACGAGTGCCGGCCACGAAACGAGTGGCCGGCTAATTGCAATGGATAATAAATTGGCAGAGATAATTATTGGGATAGTTTGCAATGAAACAAATTAGAGACCTGGGCCGGGCTGTTGGTATCGATTCCGGTTTCACTTAGGGATATTGGAATTCCTAAACAACTCCACCCCGGGAGTCGAGCCTTTGTCTGCGTGCAGAAAAGACGGGGGAGAACTGGGCGGATCGAATAATTGATACAATTTTCAATTATAATTTCAATATCATCTGACTGGATCGATCCGGCCCCGTTCGGCGTGGTGCAGGCGCTCGACCAAAATCAGGGACCATGGCTGGGGACTGTGAAATTTGATTCTCGACATTCCTCGTTCGGACGGGCGGCCGGCGTCCACCAGAATGAGACAAATTCATGTTATTAATTACTGGGGCTGGACTGATTTCAGAAATACGAGCCTTCAAGGGTCATCTCATCGCTTGATTGGGGCTGCCGAGCCGGAACTGCTGCTGCTGTTGCTCTGCTAATTAAGTCACCTGATGGAGCACTGTTTGTTACCTGATATTCGGTGGGGGTTGGTTGTGTGACAAAATAAATGTGATCTAGGGGGTGGCCAATAGCAACTGAGCGGTTCTGAGAAGTAATCAGATTACAACTGGCCAATGATCGTTCAAAATTGGGACTGGTTGTGTTATTGAATTACACTATTACTACGTTTCATTTAGGCGTTGTTACTTCTTCCTTATCACGTGTGGAAGCGGGATATAATTGTGTGAATAAATTAAAATGAGCTTCACCAGGGCCCTCTCCATCACCTTGGCAACGTTGTTCTGGCCAGGTGTGAGAAGTAATTAAGTTCCTTGGGAAACTAATGAACATTCCAGCATGTTATTTTGCTGCCTTTGCCTTCCCGGCACAGCAATTCAGTCTCGCATTCCCTGTGACAAGTAGGTATCATTCCGTATGCGAACGAAGCACTTCCGCTGCATGCCGGTAGAATTGCAATGTGTCGTCTTGAAGTTGATTCCCTTCTCGGTGGTCCTGATTTTTTTTTCTGTTCTATTAATATGAAGAACAACATTTCTCTGCCGGAGAATGAGACACACTTGGTGAGAATTAATTCAATTCTGACATCTCGTGTGTGCCGAGCTGAGTCGGGGTGCGTCTTGTGCCTGCGATGAGCAACGGTGGTGGAGCTGAAAAATGGGAAGTCAACTTGCATCCTGAAATGAAATGTGCACGTTGGAGGTAATTTTGACTTCGTTAACGCTTTCTCCGAGGAAAATTAGCGCGAGCTGTTTTTCCTGGCTTTTACTTTTAAAATAACTAAAATTGTTTTTGTTTTTACATACAAGATGCTGATTTTTTTTCTCAACAATTGATTATTTGAGGTGTCCGTTACTTTAATACAAGTAATTTTTTCTTTTCTTTACTTTAAAAAATGTAGCTAAATAGTAAATTTTTAGAATACGAAATTTTCGTATATTTTTTTTCTTGAGTACGAATTATCCGTATTTGCTTAACCTCTCATATATTCTAGCAAAACGTTACTTACTTATAAGTAACCGTTTCATTTATTCTAAATCAGTTGAAATCTACACTGCCCGGAATGGAATTCATGGTTCATACGACGATTTCGTCAAAGAAACACTTAATTCCATTATCTACGTACAAAAGGCAAATTAAAGCACCACACAGTCATGTGTTTCCGACCGGCCTCGAGTCGCGCACCCTATGAGACAAGTGACGTCTTTTGGCAGCAGTGACGAAGTCACTTTTGACACACCACTGACTAATATACGTGCAACCGTTTCCCGCCCACCGTTGGCGTTGTTCGGAGAAAAAGCAGGTTAATTTTCCCGACACCATTCTCGAGAAATAACCACCCCGTTCCACATGACGAAAGTAATGAATGGGCTCCGAATGAGTGAACCTGAACCATCGACCAAACGCTCAACCCTTCCACCCATTTCGGCTGCCAAATGTCGAGAGGTTACTTCCACACTCAACCAACGACACCTTGCTGCATGAATGATGAAAAGGTGAGCAGCTTACGCTGCTGTTTAACATCGTCGTCGTCGTCGTCGTCGTCTTGGAAATGCTGCCCTATCATTCATGGAGCGGAGGAACGAGAAGATGACTGACACATGGGTTAGAGCTACGTGCGATCCTCAAACAGAAACAGTTCGTTAAACGGAACGAGAAGAAGTGTGGAGCTAAAGTGCTAAATTAGTGGCTTTTTGGCAAAAGTGCGCCACGTTCTGTGTCTGCTGATGGGCAGGAAGGAGTGATGGAATTTCCCCGTAACTGAGGAATGAACGACACAACACACCATTTGTTACCGATGAATGTGCGCTGCACAGTTCCCGGTGAACAATGTTGAGGGATTTTCAGTTTATTAACGCTTCTTTGCTTCATTGGCACTGGATTTCGAACGCAGTTTTGGAAGGGTTGTAGGTGAGTCTACGAAGCGAACGGAATCGTGGAACCAGAGTCAATTGAAACACAAACAGATGTTGTTTTCGACTGGTTACGTTAGCTAACGTTGGTTATATTTATCATAGAAGAATTATGGAAGATTGGCCCGAATTGATCGTGAATTGATCGATTTTTTGCTGATTTTTGGTTCATATAAACGAGACATTAACGATAATGTGAACCGTTTTGGTGTGAATAATCGACACAATCGGCGGCTTGGTCTTTGGTATTTACGTAGTTAACCACGACCAGCATTGATTGCTTCGTGGACGGTCTTCCTGGCTTGGTCCTCGGGTTGTACGAATTGTTCTTGGCTATGCAAATCGCAGATTGATTGTCACGCAAGATCTGAATGACTAACTCACCAAATATCTCTGTTGACAGTTTTCTCCACCATTGCGCCTCCTGGATGGTTCTGGAGAAAGCCACATATTCCAGCTCACAGAATGACAAGACTACCGTCGGCTGCTTCTTCACGTTCCAAGAAATGGCACCACCTTGAAACGTGAACGTGTAGCCCGTCGTTGATCGCTGTGTGTTGACATCTCCTCCCCAATCTGCTTCGGTGCTTGCTGTAGCCAATTGCGAATCCTCTTCACCGCCACCCAATTCTTCTTTCCCGGGTTTCTGCTGAACTGGGTGACAGAATTCACCCGATCGCTTCCTTGTAAGGCACATCCTTCATCTGCATCTTCCGCATTCTGTGGAGCCATCGATTTGTCCAACTGGCATTAAACGGTGTAGCGACAGGACGGTATCTCGTCATATTAAACCTGCCCAATACGTCTTCGATGTAGTTTTGTTGATCGAGGGACAACTCATCGCGTTCTCGATCTCTGCTGATTCCTAAGTCCCAGGCAAAAGTTCACTTGGCCAAGATCCTTCATCTGGAACCGCGAGCACAGGAACTTCTTCAAAAAGGTTAGGTACAAGGGAAAAGGCGAGGTAGATATTAAGCATAATTGGGCTTCGTGGTCAAGCGGTTAGCGGCGTCATCCGTCGTTCAAGCGATTGCCATGAAGTGAGGGTTCGATTCCCGCTCCAGTCAGTGGAACTTTTCGCAAATAGAAAATGTCCATACTGGTCCACTGTACTATTTTTTGTTCCAAAGACAAAAGAATTTTTTTATTTTTTTTACATAAGAAAAAAAAAAATGTATTAAGTAAATTTTTAGAATTAGAAAATAAAAACAGCAGGCGGTTTTCTTTCAATTAAAAAAAAAAAAAAAAAAAAAAATTCAAAATAAAAAAAAACTTATAAAAAACAAAACCATTTTTTTTTACACAAAAAATAAAATATAAAAAAAAAAAATTAAAAAAAAAAGGCTTGTTATACTTAAAGAAAATAACTTCAACACCCCACTCAAAAAACACCAAACCAACCACTAAGTTCCCTCCCCCGGGCCCACCCATTTAATATACAGCACGGACGCCCTCTTCCGCGCTTTAATTCGCCTGTACTTGAATGTGGAGTTCAGGCTTGGACTCCCCAGGTAACCAATAAGCAATTCCAAAGCGTCTTTACGGCAGCCTATCAATCAATTAAGTCGCCTTAAATGCAACATAAATGCCACTTTTGGCCCAATATACGGCTACTTCACTGCAATGCTATGATAATGCTTCATTAATGCAATTTGGCATTCAAAATGCTTATTACAGGCTACAAGCATTTAAATAGCATTTGAATGCAACTTTACGACAGATAGCATTCAAGATGCTGATATAATGCTAATATAATGCTTGTAGCACCTGAAATGCAGATTTAGGGTTGATTTACTGCATGTGCTAATGCTTATTGGTTACCTGGTTTTCTCCTCTTTCCCCTTTCGGGGGCCCTTCTTTGTTGCTCTCCCCCCCCCCCCCCCCCCCCCCCCCCCCCCGCGGTGTCTCTCCTTTTCCCCTGGTGTGTGCGTGGTGTTTCCTTTTTTTTTTTTTTTTCCTCTTTTCCTGCCCGCGCCCTCCCCTTTGGGTTTTTTTCCCCCCCCCCCCCCCCCCCCCCCCCCCCCCCCCTCCCCCCCCCCCCTTTTCCTGCCCCCCCCCTGTTTTTTTGCTTCTTTTATGAATTTTTCTTTTTTTTTTTTTTTTTTTAACCGTTTTTAAATTTTAAACTACCCACTGTTGTTTAATCATCTTTTCGACTTTTGTGTCGAAAATCTTGTCCAATAAATAAAATCTTACCAGTTTGTTCAAAGTCTTAAACTGTACTTCAAACAAAAAGCACATTCATCGCCTATACGTTTATTTGGTGAGTTCGTTCCTATTTATTTATTACTTATTTATCGAAAAATTCTCTTCTTTTCTCTCTCTCTCTTTCTCTCTCTCTCTCTAACTATGAGACACCATCTGGCTGGAACACGTTCGTCAGCACTGGATAGAATTTTTACAATGCGCTGGACGCTTGGTGAAGATAGTCCTGTGTTTCTGTCTGAGAAATCTGAAAACTCACGATTTTCTGCCCGATGCTTTAGATTTGTGTATTTATTCAAGTGTATGATATAAAGATTTAGACATTTGAGATTTTTTAATGCCCTCCTCTGACCCCCACACTAAAGAGCTCACACAGAGAGCCCTCTGGTAGCGGACACTTACTAAACAAAAGAAAAGAAAAACAAAAACGCGGCGAATCAAAATACAAAAACAAATATAAGGTGAAATCCCAATGTTGCACAATAGATCCATCGTTGTGTCACAAAATTCATTTTGAAAAACATGGTTGATGTAATGTTATCTCAACAATATACTATAACTATCTATGAAATCTTGTCCTGTTTATGTTAAGCAAATGCATGATATGATGTTTTTAAGAACAATCATAAAAAGTGAAACAGTGAATAAAGCCTTCATATAAAATACGAATGATCTAAACCGCTTAAAACGTGACATGTTCTGCAAAACGTTTATAATACATTTATAAATCAAACTGTCATAAGTCATCAAAAGAAGACTTATAATTAAAAGATGTTTTGTGTGTTACTTGGGGAAGAGAAGTGAGAAAGGACTACTAAATGAAAGCACCCGTGTTGACGAGACCAGGTTTGAAAAGATAAGTAGATCTGCTTCAACAAAGCTTTTGTTGCAATCTCCAGTGACAATGCACAGTGGTCCAGAATGCGAATTTAGCTGGAAAGATACGTTTTCTGGCTAAGTTTGAAGTTTTGAAGCCCAATTGTGTTCTACAAAGTTGTTTCTAATAATAAGGCCCTTCTTTTGGTGTGAATGAAAACTAGGGTGGTCCTTGTTTTCAGAGAAATCGAAAATCTAACTTTTTATTTGCAGAAAAAAGGCATGCATTCTTCGGAAAAGTCGTAGATGAGAAAATTTTAAGCAACTTTGATTCAACAAATTTTTCTATAGCTTTTGAAACGACCGAATTAGATCAATTTTTCCTACGTAGCTTAGGGTGTCCCTTAAAAAATAAGTTATTTTGCTCGATCTTTTTTTATTTCAAATTTTTTAGCAAAGCTGTGTTGCCATTGATTCTAGAACAATAAAAAAAAACACTTTTTGATGTATTTAAATCGTCGCTATTGTATCTCAAACAAAAGTTTTTATGGTTTTTGTAAAAAAATAGGTTTTTTTCAAAAGTTGATCTCTCTGGTTGGGGCGGCAAAAACAAAATTCTGAACTGCATTCTCAAGGTTTTATATCATTGCATATTATATTTGAAAACTGGGGGTATTTTACTTTTTTAAATTGAGTGAAACACATTTGAAAAGGGCGTAATTTTATAAGAAATCGTAAATAACTCGCTTACGGTAAAAGATATCAGCAAGATTCATAGGTCAAAAGTTATATATTCTTAAGTTATAAAAACCATTTAGAGGCAACTTTGTTGGCAAATTTGAAATAAAAAAATTTAGAAGAAAACATTGTTTTTTTTAGGAACACCCTATGTAATTTAGGAAAAATCGGGGAAATCGGGATATCAGTTTGTTCAAAAGCTATCAAAATGCTTTGTTGGCAACGTTGCTTGATATTAACTAGGTTACAATTTTACCAAAGAATATATACCTTTATTTCAACAAATAAAAAATAAAACAATTAGTTTTATATTTCAACAAACATAACAACCAACCAACAATACTTGATGTACTCAATTATGCTCTTTGCAGTATTTTATTTCAAATTTGCCAACATAGTTGGCTCCAGATGGTTTCTAGAACTTAAAAATATGTAACTTTTGACTCATTAATCTTGCCGAAATCTTTTACCGTTAGCGAGTTATTTGCGATTTTCTTATAAAATTACGCCCTTTTCAAATGTGTTTTGCTCAGGTAAAAAAATAACCTTTACCAGTTTTCAAATATAATATGCAATAAGAATGCAGTTAAGAAATATTTTTTCTGTCTGCTCCAATCAGAGAGATAAACATTATAAAAGGCCTATTTTTTTACAAAATCCATAACAACTTTTGTTTGACATACGATTTCAGTACATCAAAAGCAGTATTTTTTATTTTTTTACTAGCTGAACCCGGTGCGAGCCTTGCTACGCTTGCAACTAAATGATTGAAAATATAATAGAAATGGTGCTTTTATGGTTTTTTTTTTGGATGAGTTTTGTTCAAATAGTTTCGTTTGCTAATGTGTGTAATTTCTGTAAAATCAAACGTAGGTGTGTATTTTTAATTATACCATCAGATATTAAGTTTCTACCATAATTTTTCTTTCTGTGTAGAAGCATTTCACTGATAAAACATTTCGCTTCAATCTACACCGTATCCTCACAGTTTTTATCTTCTCTTGAATAACCTTAGATTAACTTCTTGTGCATATGTAGCACTGAGAGTAACTCAAGCATCCCCCATTCTTGACAAAAAGGGGTCCAAACATCTATCAGAACATGCTGCTTTCCCCTCGAAATACACATTTGGTGTTTTAGTTGCCTGGATAATTCTCACGTTCGGTTGAAATTTCTGTTTGATTCGTATGAGAGCCCCTCCCCCCTCGGGAGAGGGGAAGAGTCTCGAACCACCATAGAAAAAAAAACTTCTCTCAAAAACCCCCACATGCCAAATTTGGTTCCAGTTGCTTGATTAGCTCTCGAGTTACGCACAAATTTGTATTTCATTTGTAAGGGAGCCCCCCCTTCCAGACGAGGAAGGAGTCTCGAACCATCATAAGAACCTGTTCCGGCCCCAAAAATCCCTGCATACAAATTTTCATAACAGTAGGAAGAATTCTCAGGTTTGGTTGAAATTTATGTTTCATTTGTATGATAGCCCCCCCCCCCTTCCAAAGAAGAGAGGGGTCTCAAACCACCGTGGAAACATTTCTTGCCTTCAAAAACCGCCATTCAGTTTTATTTGCTTGTTAAGCTCTCGAGTTATGCAGAGATTTATCTTTCATTTGTATGGGAGCCCCCCCCCCCCCTTTCCAGACGGGGAATGAGTATCGAACTATCATAAGAACTTTCTCGGGCACCAAAAACTCCTGCATACAAATTTTCATAACACTAGGGATAATTCTCACGTTTGTTTAAAATGTATGTTTCATTTGTATGAGAGCCTCCCTCCCCTCCAAAGAGGGGAGAGGTCTCAAACCACCATAGAAACATTTCTTGCTTTCAAAAACCTCCACATGCCAAATTTGGTTCCATTTTCGTGATCAGCTCTCGAGTTGTGCAGAAATTTGTGTTTCATATGTATGAGAGACCCCCCCCCCCCTTCAGACGGGGGAGGAGTCTCGAACCATCATAAGAACATTTTCCGGTCCCAAAAACCCCTGCATACAAATTTTCATAACAGTAGGAAGAATTCTCATGTTTGGTTGAAATTTATGTTTCATTTGTATGAGAACCCCCTCCCCCCTCTTACCAGGAAGAGGAGGGGTCCCGTACTACCATAGACACATTTTTTGTCGCTGCTCTGCCATTTGCTTTCTTAGTTCTAGATTTATGCAGACATTTCAGTTTCATTTGTATGACAGTCTCCCTTATAGGAGAGGGGAGGGGTCTCAAACCATCATAGAAACATTTTTCGCCACCAGAAAACCCCTCATGCCACATTTGGTTCCACTTGCTTGATTAGTTCATGAGTTATGCAGAAACTTCTGATTCATTTGTGTGGGTCCCAAAAACTCCTCCATACAAAATTTAAAGCCGATCGGTTCAGTAGTCTCCGAGTCTATAAGGTTCAGACAGACAGACAGAAATTCATTAATATATATATAGATAATCAACCCGAAAAATTTGAAATAAAAAAGTTAGAGCAAAATAACTGATTTTCATACGGACACCCTTTGCTACGTAGGAAAAATTACTCTAATTCGGTCATTTCAAAAGTGACAGAAAAATTTGTCGAATTTAAATTGCTTAAGATTTTCTCGACTCTCAACTTTTCCAAACATTTCGTAAACGAACATTTCAATGGACGTTTTTCAGCGAATAAACGCACAATTTTAAAGACTAAGACCAAACATGGCTAGAGTAAGCCATCTTTATCCAATTGTGGTCTTAGATTAAGAAATTTAGCTCTTATTCGTGAGAAATAGTCGATTTAAATGTTTGTCTACAAAAGCAGATTCGCCCATTTCGCAAATTTCTCCGGATATGCCTTTATTTCTGCAAATGAAAAAGTAAGATTTTCGATTTCTCTGAAAACAAGGACCACCCTAATTTTCATTCACACCAAAAGAAGGGCCTTATTGTTAGAAACAACTTTGTAGAAAATAATTGGGCTCCAAAACTTCAAACTTAGGCTGAAAACATATCTTTCCAGCTAAATTCGCATTCTGGACCACTGTGCAATGGTAGCCCGATGGCGCCTCATTCCAGTCAAAGTCAAGTAGTTGAAACTGTACGATGGTGGACCGATAAATACTTAGCCTTACCGCCCAATGGCGCCATCTATAGCAAGAGAAACTTACTATCGTGTAGTACAGTTTCATAGACGGCTACTGCCAAAGTTCCAGCCGAATCGGACTCTTAGTTTTTTTTTCGACCGCGTGTCCGCGGATAAATAGAAAAGAGACGCAGCGAAATCAAAGAGCCCTTGGATGCTGTGTACGGTAAATCTTTTCCTTCGATGGCGACCGTCAAAAAATGGTTTACCGAGTTTCCACCTTCTCGCACGTTGACAATGTGACAAAATTTCACCATCTCGTATTGGCAGACAACCCACTGAAGGTGCGCGAGATAGCTGAGGCAGCAGGCATCTGAAAAGATAGCGTGGGTCATATTCTGCATGAGCTTTTTGAGTTTGCTCATTCCGGACAACAAGCGCAGCCGTGAGACCACCTCAAAGTGCCTATCGACGAAACATGGATCCACTGGTACACAACAGAGACCAACATAAAGTCGAAATAATGGACTTCATCCGGCGAACGTGCTCCAAAGAAGGCGAAGACTGTCCTATCGGCCGGAAAGGTGATGGTCACGGTTTTCTGGGATTCACAAGGTGTGATCAACATCAACAACGTGGAGAAGGGCAAACCGGACACAGGGCTCTATTATGCCGAATTATTCGAATTATTCTGATTCGACGCAGAATTGCAGAAAAAGTGCTCTACCACGACAACGAACCGACTCACATCAACACGGCCAAATTTATCAAATTGTATTACGAACTGCTGCCTCATCCACTGTATTCTGTAGATTTGTCCCCGAGCGAATTATTTTTATTTTCAGTGTTGAAAGTCACTCGTTGGGCAGAAATTTAATTTGAATGAGGAGGTCATCGCCGTCACAGTAGCCTACTTTGTTGACCTCAATAGAACGTATTTTTTATATGGGTTAAGCATGCTTAATCAGCATCGCTGGGTCAAATGTATCAGGCGAAAAGGAGACTATGATGAGAACTAAATTGTCGCTTTTCCATTTTGTTTTGTTTTTCTGTTGTAGGCTAAGAGCATCTCCAGGAGTGTTGTAGTTCTAGATTCATTTTATATGTCAGTTATAAATTTTTCTCTTGGGAAAATATATAACAAACATACCCTCTCTTCAGCAGCAGTTCCAAATGTTGTTCTAAACCTTAAAACTTAAATGTGTGTGTATAATTGATTCTCAAAACCTCTGTGGGCATATTCTTAGAATTCCTTAGGAATTCTCTTCAAATTTCCGCTGTAATTCGTCTCAGAAATCCTTTGGAATTTCCCTCAGAATTACTATCCCCTTCGAATTTCTCTAGAAATCTCAGAAATCATCTGGAATTTTCCTCAGAATTCCCTTAGAATTTTTTTTTAGAATTCCCCTAGAATTCTCCTCAGAATTCAGTTGCAATTCTTCATAGGATTTTTTCTGGAATTCTCCCTTTAATTCATTCGCAGTTTTTCCAAAGAATTCCTCTGGAGTTCTCCTCAGAGTTCTTCTGCAATTCTCATCAGAATTCCTGTGGAATTAATCTTGGAATTACACAGAAATTCTCAAAATTCCACTCAAACTGTCTTCAGAAGTCCTGCGGAATTCTCCAGAAGTCCACTGGAATTCTTCTCAGAATTTCTCAGGAATTCTTACTAGAAGTTCTCTAGTATTCTCCTCAGGATTCTTCTTAAATTCGCATCAGAATTCCTCTGGAATTTCTCTCAAAATTTCGCTGGAATTTCTCCCGTATTCCTCTGGAATTTTCCTTCATATTTCCTTTGGGATTCCTCTTAGAACTTCTCTGTAATTTCCCTTAATATTCGTCTAAATCATTTTCGGTTCTATACCTAATTTAAATATTCCACAATATGGAGAAATTCTCGAAAAAATTTTAGAAACAAAGAAATAGGGAAATGATGGTCAGCGAGTTCAGACTTGTTGCTGCAACTTGAAATTATTAACGAAAAAGTAGAACGTATACAAGATTCAAACAGATGCACGACCGGACTTTGATTCAAAGTTTGACGTTTGACTTGATTCCATAGACACTACCTCAATGACAAAAAAAATATAACTTGGATGAAACGCGTTTCAAATTCGAACAAAAATAGAACAACGTAGTATTCCAGTTTTAAATTTTAACATGAAACTGTTAGAAATTATCCAACTAGAACGCCTTGCTGAAGTTGCCTTTGTTATAAATCCAGTTCTATTTTGTAACGACCATACACTCCTGGAGATGCCCTAAGTAGTTATCGGACTGCCCTCGAATATGACAGTTGTGTGTTGCTTGGGTAAGTGCAGTTACTCCTTAAGTAGCATTTCGTAGTCTTAGAATAATGTTAGGAATAACTCGCCTAGAAAATTTTCAACATAATTTGAGTTCGACGTAAATGTCATCAGTTATTTAAAAAATCATGCATATCTCAATTAGTTTGAAATCTCTTTCGATACTTCTTTAATTGGCACCCAATGGAGATTGTCTATTCCATGTCATCTGAATCCAAAGAGCTAGGAAACCTGATTTCATAACAACAAGTCTTATTCCTCCAGAAAGACTCGGAACCCATCCCTGCCAACCCCGGCTCGGATTTATTTCGCAGCCAAAAATTTTAATTATAAATGTTAAATTGTTTGCAATAAATGTTTCCACTGAAAAACACAACCGACCACCCCCATTCCTGCTGGTTGCCATATTTTTCGCATCCCCGTTCCAGCTCGGTAGCTCTTTCTCTCTCTCTCTAAGCATGTTTTGAGGATGTTGCGTCCGCTGGCTGCTGATGCTGAATCGTCACAAATTCGCGGCGGAAAACCGGGACCCAGGAGTGTGGCAGGAGGAATGAATTATCTCGGAAATTTATAAGCATGAAATTGTTTTCTTTAAGTTTTTAATAAATTCTAGAGCTAAACTGGTGACTGAGCGCTTTTTTTCCACTCTCTACTATTGCCATTTTGCGTGCAGAAGGCGGAGGTGAAAAAGCAATGTGTCTCCACCGACGACGACAGCGACGAGATGCTTGTCTAGGCGAAAAGCGGTCGTTTTTCCGAGCAACGACTCCGACTCCGACGACGACGATGATGATGACGATGGTCTAGCGCAATTACTGGGGAGACGAATGACTTTGCCTCGGCTGACTTGAGCTGAGAGGGTCGTATTTGCTTTAATCATCGGGCACCGGTTTCTCGAAGCGGTGCGGAAGCGGAGTACTTGGACATCTTTATTCGAGCTCCGCTTTTTGTGTGCTCCGATTTAATCCTTGATCTTGATGATGCCCGGGAGTCGAGTTAAGCGTATGTTTCGAACTTCAAAGCTTCCGGTTGGCGTTAGAGGGTGACCGAGGAGAAAAAATATGACGGACTTTTTTCTTATGTCGGAGGCAGTGTCGAGAAGCATACTCTAGTGAGTACAATTACATATGCTCTCTTGGATGGCAAAGCCACGGCCTCCCGGTTAGGCCCCTCCTATTTGCCATTCTCTTTGTCACATGCAGAAAAAAAAACGACACTTAAAAGAAAATAAATTTTCCTAATATTTAAAGGCTAAAGACCGAGTGACAGCAGCACACAGCGAGACTAACTATCCCGGGGAAGAACAAATAGGAAAAGCAGCCGCTCAACTCTTTTTAGGTCCTGGTGCACCAGTCTTCGTTTCCACTGAGAGACATAACCCCAGGAACGACACGCACACTGAAACTGTTGCCGTCTCGCTCTGGCTAGAACGAGACAAGCCGAACTGTTTAAACTTTATTATCAACTTCAACTTTGATTGCCTTTTTCTTGGCTGACTGTTCCCTTTTTTTATTTTTATTTTCTCTCTCAGCTCCATTTGCAATTCTGACGAAATGACGAAATTTTTGTGCACCTCAGGTTTCAAGCGTTCGGCAAATAAAAGAGGAAAAACATTTCACAGAAAACTTCTCCGCACTAGAACTTGAATGGTGATGAAATGAAGTTAAATTTGTTCTTCAAAACTGAGAGCTGATTTAGGAACAAGTGGGTTTGAAGATTGCAGCAACTGACCGTTGGAGATTTCTATGTGTTCAATGTAGGGTTTCGAAGAAATGTCACACCAGACAGGATACGAGTCTTCAACAAAACCGATTGAAATTGTTTGAAGAATATTTCAACAAAATTGAACTTTCATACAACAACGATTAATCAATAGCTGAGCAATAGCTATACACTAAAGTCGTTTGTACACGTCTTTTTTACGCGGTTTACTTCTGGCGATAACTCCAGAACGGAACAACTTATCGACCTAACTAGAATCACATTTTTCATTTTAAGGCAAAAAGTAATCATATGGCAATTTTTCAAAAAAAAAAAACACAATTTTTGGTGTATATACTCAAAATTTTAAAAACTGTATTTTGACCATTGCATAAAAAAGCATGAAACACATGCAAACAAAATTGAAGAAATTTAAAAAGTTTATGCATGTGAATTGATCAACTCTATATGGTCTAAAAGTGGAACGAATACCCCGTGTTAAAAAAGTCCTCAATTTATATATTAGTTAAAAACGATTCCATCATTGTTAGTTTTTGACCGTTTCTTTTTACAGATCCCAATGTTCGATATATTGTCTTCCAATTGCCGGGTTATATATAAACTACGTAGAATGACGTCAGATTGTTAAACAAAATCGCCCATATTAACTCTGTTTATCAGAAACTCATATCGTTGACATGGAAACATTTGATCATTTCAGCAGGAGGGAGGGGCCTTGAACCACTATACAAACATTTCTTGCCTTCGTAAATCCCCACATGACCATATTAGGTTCGATTAGCTTGATTAGTTCTCGAGCTAGGCAGAAATTTGTGTTTCATTTGTTTGAAACAGAGAGGGGAGGGGTGTAAAACGGCAGCCCTAAGTTTGCACCTTTAAACTGAAGAAACGATCCATAAAAAAATGAAATTCGTTCCACAAAAAACGTATGTATGACCAATAAGGCTCTGATGAAAATCTATACAACAATGAAAATGGTCCCTTAAAACACAGCAAAATGATTCATACTTTATATAAATTTTAGCAATTAAATGTCAAAAAATGTACCGTTATGTATCAAAAGAATAATCGACAAAATTGTACAAATTATCCATAAAAATATTCGAAATGTTCCATAAAAGGTTCAATATCATTCCTTAAACTTGTAAAATTGATCTTTAGAAAGTAACGTTTGTGAACTAAAATATATACACATGATCAAACAATTATTGAAAATATTCCATAAATAAATCGCCAATGATCCATAGAAGGTTTGAGAAATGAACCACAAAACATCTTAATTTGGTCCATAGCAAACCAACTTTGTGCATTTAAATAATATGTATGATCCATAACTTAAGCCGGAATTATTTCAATTCAGGGTTTAATTTTTTTTAATTTTGGCTGCGGGGAAATCGATCCTTGACTGCGCTACTTCTCAGATTTATTAACAAGTCCATTCCTTTAGCTATGCGGCTTAAATATTGCTGGAAAATAAGGATCGCGTTGTAGAGAATTTTCGATTTTTCAGATATCTGACTTACTTTGCGTATGAAGAGTATAACATTCAAGTGGAAAATAACATGGAGTCAGATCTAAAATGGCAAAGGGTAAATGCACCCTTCTTTTGGGGAAATGCTCCTTAAACTTTGGAAAAATGCTCCTTAGATGCGTTTGCCCGGTATAATGCAATCGGAGGTATTAACCTTCTGGTTAGCGCTTGTCGGGTGTTTTGAAGGGTCTTCAGTTTCTTCAAGATTGTATAGTTTTGACGGGTTTTAAGTTTCTGAATTTAAGATTCGTCGAAATGAAATTAAGACTCGTCAAAATGAAATTTAAATCCGTCAAAACTACCTCGAAGATATACAACCTTGAAGAAATTTAAGACCCGTCAAAACACCCGGCAAGCGCTAACCAGAAGGTTAATACCTCCGATTGCATTATACCGGGCAAACGCATCTAAGGAGCATTTTTCCAAAGTTTAAGGAGCATTTCCCCAAAAAGAAGGGTGCATTTACCCTGCTGCCGATCTAAAATGTTTTTTCAGCTTCTTTAAAGATAAACATGAATGATGATGAACGATGTAATCAGAAAAACTACTGATGAGATCAGTTATTTTTTTTTTTTTTCAAGATGTTTACACATCCCATGACGAAAATGATAGGGATTATCAGTATTTTACATACCTTCCAGAGCCACTGAGTGATAACGAATCAACGAAATCTTACATTCTTTAAATACTTTGGATGTATCAAAGGGTGCTGGACCAGATGATTGGCCGCCAGTTTCAACGGAGCTCGCGAAACCTTTGTTTTGTCTGTTTAAACTATCTCTAGAATCCAGTACTCTTCCATCAATTTGGAAAGAATCGTTTTTAAGTTCCGATATTTAAAAGTGGAAGAAAAGCAGATATGAAAAATTATCGAGGGATTGCCATTTTATCATGCATTCCCAAATTTTTCGAGTCTATAATCAATCCAAATATTTTCTCCCAAGTTGAAAATTTAATCTAAAGCTGTTTGTTTGGGTTTGTTAAAGGACTTTCAACGACTACAACTTTATTCAACTTTGTTACATGTTCTATCAATGCAATGGATAACATATGTAACATAAGTCCTGGGAAAAATTCATAAGCATGTTACTTGAAATCAAACAATCGGATTTTAAAATGCTCTTCAGGGTATTTTATTCTATTAATAAATTTGTTGAAAAATATATTTACAGTACGCTCAATGGACCATTATCTTCGATTTTACGCAGTGTACGGCGAACATGTTGAATCAGGTTCTGGACGGTGTCTATTTCTATTTCTTTCATCTTCCGTTTGATTCGATTAACCAATTGTTGCTCATTGTTAGCTTCTCAGCCATTGTCGTACACCATACGTTTGAGAACACACCAAAAATTTTCAATTGGACTGTCATGTTTGAAACCTGAAATTTTCGTGCTAATTTGCGTTTTGATTGGCCAACCTTGTTTTCAGCGCTTGACAGCAGTTTTTTCGTTGTTCTGGCACTCAATTTTGTTGGGTGACCACTTTTCTTTTTATTTTCCAGTTCTTTACCATCACGACAATCTTTCAAAACACGGTATATTGTTGATTTTGATATTGGCTCGTCTTTGAACACGCTCAAAATTTCACTTGTACTAAGCCGTCCAAAAAGGTTAGCGACTTGTGCTCGTAAATCCAGCTTGTACGACTTTTTTAATTTTTTTTTTTTTATTTTACGACACGTAACGTAAAAAAAAAAAAAAAAAAAAAAAAAAAAAAAAAAAAAAACATTTTTAATGGAAACTACTGCGCAATTTGAGTTTGACATTTCAGTACATTGGTTGACATCTGTGTGTTTGTTAATGCTGTCAAATAAACGCCTGAAAGTATTCCCAGGACTTATGTTACACATGTTAGAGGAAATTATGTTGAGACATTATATACTGACTTTATTAAAGCATTTGATAGAGTCGACATCCTTCTATAAATTTTCTTAGCTAGGATTCAATTGCGGACTGTTAAAGTGGGGCCAGCAATCGTATTGTGGAAGAAATCAAGTGACCATTGGAAGCAGCTTTAATCCGGAAGCTAGAAAGTGATAGCTCTACTGCAGATCCAGCAACCCATTTCTGAATGTCTGGAGAGTCACGCCCATTCCGAGGTTACTTTCACATACAATAAGCCCCGCATGTAAACATTACCGACATCATTTGGATAAGGGCACTGCAACACACTTCCAGATTTGGAAATTTAAAATTTCCAAACCAGGCACGTATTTGGCATTATTTGAAAAAAAAAAAAAGATTATTGTTGTATAGTTATAATCAGATAGATCTCACCCTTTACCGCCTCCTCAGTCTTGTTACTTCGTAAAAGCTAAAATTTTCGACGTTGATTAGTTATTAATTTCATGCACTCGCAATTAAATAAGCGCAAAAATTAACGTTGTTAAACCGCGCGATAGATAAGGAGTGTATCGAAAATAAGCTATCCACAAACTTTCATTCAAATTTAGTTGAAAACCGATATTTTATTCATACAAAAAAATGATCCCTTTTTGTATGAGGTTAAACATGAACATAATGAAGACCGGATGAAATTTAAGTTATTCCGTCACGAATTTTCGAACTTTGGATCGAATGCTCTTCATCAAGTTCCGGACAAGTGTTGCATCGCATTTTTTGGACGCTTGAGCCCAAATTTTTTTGAACTCCTGCATGTTTCCAGCTGCCTTACCAGTCTTCTTGAAGACCCTCTTCACGATTGCCCAGTAACGTTCGATGGGTCGAAGCTGAGGGCAATTTGGTGGATTGATATTTTTCTCAACGAAATCTATACCCTTTTCCGCAAGCCAATTGAGAGTGGTTTTGGCATAGTGAGCCGACTAAATCCGGCCAAAACAGTGGAGGTGTACTATGCTTCTTATATAAAGGCAACAATCTCTTCTGGAGACACTCAGATCGATAGATTTCCGCATTTATAGTTCCGGTAGTGTAAAAAATGGTTGACTTCAAACCACAGGAACATATTGCTTGCCATACCAGTACCTTTCGACCGAATTTCTCCACTTGAATCGACCTGTCCGCATCGCTCACATCCTCGCCAACGACGGCAGTAAAGTATTGTGGACCTGGAAGGGTTTTTGAGTCCTCCTTTACATAGGTCATATCGTCCATCAAAACACATGCATCCGGACGCTGCAAAAGACGTGAATACAATTTCCGGGCCCTTGTTACTGCTCGCTTTTTCTGTTCTGCACTTTATTTCGAGATTTTCTGCTTCTTGTAGGTCTTCAGGTGGTTTCGCCTCTTGATACGCTGGATCATTCCGACACTCGTTCCTGCTTTTTTGGCCAAATCACGTATTGACATTGATTTGTTCTTCATGATTAGAGATACCACTTTCTGCTCCAGTTCCGGGTTTTCTGCCTCTTCCTGGTAGCTCATCCAAAAAATAGTGTTTCCCAAACTTATTAATGATGGTTTTAACACTTGCATGATGAATTCCAAACCGCTTCGCCAATTTTCGCATAGTAATACCCTTCTCACTTAGCCATGTGTCTAGAACCTTAATTATCAAACAAGTAAACAAAAGAAAGCTGACAGTCAAACGCACAGCATGCAGTGTTCAGAGCATAAAAAACCATCACAAATACATGCGTACAACGCAAATGTATGTGGATAGCTTATATTCGATACACTCCTTATGCAACTTGCATAACAAAACTCTGTACACCACATGGTGAATGCACCTAAAATTATGTGCAAGTGTTTCACCCGCCCATGCGCGTTGTTTTCGTTTGCAGCTTCTGACCAGCAAATAACCGTTCTCTATTCTATTGAACTAGTCTTCTTTATTTTTCTCTCCACACTCTGCCAATAATGCAAATTCCCGCTATGAGGCGACTCCATAGTCTATATCGAACTTCAGAACTGCTAATAATCATCGATTCACTCGCGATTAAGCGCAAAAACACTCAAACTTAACAATTTATGTCCGCGTGTCACAATAGAACTACTAAAAATCAAAACTAAGCTGATGTTACTTTTCTTCTGGGTGCGTGGGCATGAAAAAACAAAAAAAAAAGGGGAAATACTACCGACACTCACACATTTCGAGAGTGATGGATTATTCGATTTGCGCGTATGTTGAAGCATATGCCTGTTAAATATCTACCCCAGTGTTTACCCCAGTGTAAAGATCCTGAATTCACAACGCGCACATGGCAGACTAAGTCGGAGTACTACGTTCCAAAGTCGTGTTCTAGCTTCCAGCGGCGTCTTGAGGATGTCAGTGAAAATAATGTAAGACACATCAAGTAAAAATGTCAATGTATCATATCAATATTTCTCCCATTTTAAGGTCAGTGTCAACAACGATCGTTGGTGACCAACGTATTTAAAAAGGAGTGGAATAGCTTGTTCAACTGACGCATTTCAGAAACAAGCTCCGGCATGAAATTTAACAAGAGGAAATCCATCCTATTTTCATTCAAAAAACGCCTTCATCCTCAAGTACGCATCAACAAAATTAACAGCTCCAACCCTCAGCAGTTAAATCAACTAGTTTACAACCATCATCTAAGCTACTGCCACTGCCAAAAGAGTAACCAGATACTCATTAACCAATGATGTGCCTCCCCCCCCCCCCCCGCCATCACCTTGATGCTTGGTGCCCATCATAATGATGTCAGGTCGCATCCGAATCTTATTTCGAGCAGGTACCCACCCAGTCACGAAAGGCGCAACAATTGCTCTGTCCGCCCTCTCCCCCCTCGCAGATACCGCGGTAGATTCGCGTTTTTATGGTAATGAAATAAAATTAACATTTTTTACGAGTGCCCATTAGGCTTGGAAAGTTGGAACGTTGCGGAGAGCTGAATTAGGCTGGTCAAATGGGGGAGAGGAGCTCGTCAATCGGCTTCAAGCATTTGCACCTCGTGTTTGTTCGCCGGTGATGACAAACTCCGAGCAACCTCAACGGATGAGGCTGGGGCCTCCGGCTGATTAGACTTTAACGCAGCACCGGTGGTTGACAAAAGGTTCCGGTCATGTATAGGCACTGAAAAACACAACACACCCGAAGATGGTCGGAAGCGGTGTCCCTGCTCTACTTAAGCAGGCCGGCAGGCGAGGACACAAAAAAAAACTGCTTCATAAAATTTTCATACTTTCATTAACAATTTTTAATTACTTTTTCACATCCATCCACGGTTAAGGGTTGTTGTTGATGATGTTTTTTGTTGTTTTTGTGGCTGCTGCTGGTCGAATGGTGTTGATGGTTTATTCAGTGGGAGATGATTCCGGTTGAAAAGGGTTAAACGAGATGGGAAATGGGATGAAGGACACACGCGATCCAATTGGTGGCACGTGGCCTGCGCTTAAATTCAAATCGTCAAGCAAGTTGAAGCACTTTCGGTGTTTTTTTTTTGTAGGGGTTTAATTTAGAAGGGTCATTCATGTGCCCGATGGTGGTTGAAGGAGTATGTGTCGGATAAGACTGACGAGCTGTGAATGTTAGCATGCATTACAGTGGTCAGTTCTGTTGTTACGGATCACGAAGTTTAATATGTTGACGCAGTCTTCTCTCGGGCTTATTTGATATTTTTTTAGAGATGATTTTGAAATTATATTGGTGCAAGCCACTTTAAAATTTTTACATAACAAGTAGTGATCATTCTTCCAACATTTGAGCCATTTCGTCATGAACAAATAGGAGAAAAGTATACATTTTTAACACATCTTCTCAGCCCGTTGCCATAACGACGATTGATTTATAACTGTACTCATGAAAAAATTACGGTGCAACCAGTTTGAAAAAGAATAGCAAGATATCAATAGTTTCCAAGGACAGTAATTTTTTTTGAATGATTGATGACCTGCTTTCAGTACAACAATTCGTCATAGTAGCCAGGATTTCATACCAATAACATCAACGTTGTCTGCTAAGCATTCAATGGATCATTTCATAATTCATTTACTTCTCCAAACATACTTTTGCGTATTCCAAACTTGTCAGAAGGATTTCGTTTAGGAAAAATCACGTTGCATTGTCAGTGGTTACACTTTGTCCTGTCAATGGAATGGATAAATTTATAAATATCATCTAGTAGTCTCTACTTCCACGAAACATTGCCTGTACTTTTGGAGGACCAAAGCGCCCTTGGTGTTTTACAATGCGTACGATTCACGGAGCAGATGATATACTGTACGTAGAGAAGGTAAATTAATACAACTTGCAACAGTTATTGGGAGAGTCTTCCATCATCGGCATCGTGAAAATCGGTCAACTACAGTGGATTGGGTACGTCGCAAATATGTCGGACGACAGTCCAGTGTAGATGGATCTCGAGATCGCACCAACTGGTAGAAGAATAAGACAATTTCTAGATTTCCTAGGCAGAAAGTATCATTGTACTTGCAAAATAAGCATAGAAATGAAAAAACTGTACCTGGCATCGAAAATTCAACATTAATCATTGTGGAAATGTATTTAGTACCCTAAATTGATAGCATGCAATTAGCTGATTGTGAGCGCAATAAACTTGAGATTCTAAGAAAGAAAGACAATTGGACCACCAAGTGAGAGAGTTCTGAAATAAACTGACCAAAATCCTAAAATATTTGGCCAGCTAAACAACATTACGGAAAACGGCAATGTTATCTCTCTATGTAGCAAAAATATAAATAGAAATCTCGGATGACCATTGGTGTCACACAGTGTGACAATCTGAACTTCATAATCCAGTGACTGGAAAGACTTTGCACATAGACTCGATAGCATTGTCGAAAGCTGCAATGCCCTATTTGGTCACGATCTCAAGATATGGCATAAACAAGAAGCTCTCATTCACTTAGAGATGGTGAGTGAAATCTGCGCTTATCTGACCACCATCTAGAAAGACTTGGTTATTTTAAGAACAAAGAACAAACCTCGAATGGTATGATTCCAATTTAATTGCAATTCAAATACACAGACTTATTTGTCTAACTCATAGCAACAATATTGCCTGGTACATCAGAAGTATATGAATTGAATCAATTAAGATAATATATCATTTCCCCAAAGAATGTTAAAACGCTACAAGCAGAGGACATCGTTCTTTGTGATCTCCATGAAGCGTAAACCACGTTACAAGCCTGTTTGTTCATAAAAAATGGTCGACCCAATATCCAGCGCATGTTAAAATCGTCCCTTTCTTATTTCCACAAAATAAAAATATACATTTGGCATTTTCTCTCGGTATTTTACGGCGACCCGCTTGGTATTTTTTGACATCAAAATCACAGTGGACATCACAGTGGATTCTCCGGAATCCCACTTGGGATCCTCTATGGTATGCTCCGGAATCCTCCTAAAGATCTCCATCAATGTGATTCTCCGGAATCTTTTAAGGGAATTCCCAGAAGCCCTTCCAAAGGAATTCTTCAAAATCCTTTCAAGAGTAATGCCCGGAATCCTTTCCAGGGGATTCTCCAAATTCACCTCGAGGGAATTTTTCGGAATCGCTCCACGGGGATTAACCAGAATCCTTAAAAGGTAATTCTACGAAATTTATCTAAGGTGATTCTCTGAATCTAATTCCTCCAAGGAGGTTGTTCGAAATCACTTCAAAAGGATTCTCTAGAATCCCTACAAGAGGAGTCTCTGGAATCCCTCCTAGGAATTTTTCAGAATCCTCCTAGCGGATTCTTCATAATCCCTCTAAGTATATTCTTCGGAATATCTCCAAGGGGATTCTTAAGAAGTATTCTCCACTCCTCCCAAAGCATTCTCCTGGATTTTTCCACCAGGATTCTCCAAAGGGATTTTCCGGCATCCTTTCAAGGGGAATATTCAGAATCCTGCTGAGTAGGATTCTCTTGAATCCCGCTAAATGGGATTCACCGGAATATCCCCAAGTATATTCTACGGAATCCCTCCATAGAATTGTCCGAAATTCCTCAAAGGGGATTTTCCGGAATTTATCCAAGAAAATTCTTTAAAATCCTTTCAGGAGCATTTTCCTGAAACCATCCAAAGAGATTCCATAAAAAATTTCCAAAGAAATTCTTCGGAATACCTTCAAGGAGATTCTCTGGAATCATTCCAAGGGAATACTCCGGAATGCCTTCAAAAGCATTCTTCGAAATCCCTCCCAGGGGGCTCGTCAGAATCCCTCCAAGAGAATTCTCCGAAATTCCTCAAAAAGGATTCTCCGGATCACCTCCGAAGGGAATGCCTTCAAGGGTATTCTACAAAATCCCTCTCAGGGATTCTCTGGAATACTTCCCAAGAGATTTTTCAGAATCTCTTTAAGTGGGTTACCCGAACTCTTCCATCGCGAAAACATTCGGAATACCTCTAAGGGGATTCTCCAGAACCCCTTCAGCGCAATTCTTCGGAATCCTTTATCTGGAATCCCTCCATGGAGACTCTCCGGAATCTCTCTAAGGAGATTCTTCGGAATACCTCCAAGGGGATTCTTCAGAATTCTTCATAGGGGATTCTACGAAAATCCTCCCAGGGGATACCCTTCAAAGTGATTCTCCGAAATCACTTCATTTCAATTAGATTCTTGGGAATTCTTCTAAGAATCCCCAGTCCCTAATAGGAATTCTTCGGAATCTCCAACAAGATTCTATAGAATCTCCCCGAAATCTTGCTCTGAAATCTTTTCAAGAAGGTTCTCTTACATCTTTCCAAAGGAAATCTCTGGATTCTCTACAACGGGAATCTCCAGAATACTTCCAAGAGGAATTTGCAAAATTCCTCCAAAATATTGGAATCCCTAATAGGGATTTCTATTCGGAATCTCCAACAAGATTGTATAAAATCCCTCCGAAATCTTGCTCTGAAATCTTTTAAAGAAGGTTCTCTTACATCCTTCCAAAAAAATCTCTGGATTCTCTACAACGGGAATCTCCAGAATTCCTCCAAGAGGAATTTCCAAAATTGCCCCAAAATATTGTCCAGAATTTCTCCAAGGGGACTCTACTTTCAATGAAATTCTCCGGAATTCCTCCAAAAGGACGTTTCCGATCCTCCGAGATGAATGCATTCAAGGTTATTCTAAAGAATCCTCCTCAAGAATTCTCAGAAATCCGTCCCAAGAGATTTTTCAGAATCTCTTTAGAGGAATTATGGAAGAGTGTGAGCTGTTTAGTGGAATACCTGTAACTAGATAATAAGAAGAATGATTAGTAATTTCCATTTAATTCCAACTGCCTTTATTGCTTATCTTGAAAGATACGCGTATTTCGTCTACAATGTGCAGACTTCTTCAGTGTCGTGTAGTCAAGTATAAGTCGACACTGTACGACACTGAAGAAGTCTGCACATTGTAGATGAAATACGCGTATCTGTCAAGATAAGCAATAAAGCTAGTTGGAATTAAATGGAAGTTACTAATCATTCTTCTAATTTTCTAGTTACTCTTTAGAGGGTTAACCTGTACACTTCTACTAGAAAAACTTTCGGAATACCTCCAAGGGTATTCTCAGAATCTCTACAAGTCAATTCTCCGGAATCCTTTCAGAGCGATTCTCTGGTATCTCTCGAAAGAGATTCTCCGGAATACCTCCAAGGGGATTCTCGGGTAATCTTTCTAGAGATTCTTGGGAATCGTTTCAAGGTGATAAACCGGTATACCACCAAAAAGATTCTCCAGAATCCATCTCATGGGGGATTCTCCAGATTTCCTCATAGAGGATTCTCCAGAATAACTCATAGGAGATTCTCCAGAATCCCTCATAGGGGATTCTCCGAAAACTCTCCAATGGGATTCTCCGGAATTCCTTCAAGACGATTCTCCGGAATCTCTTCAAAGCGATGGAAATCTCCAGGATGCCTCAAAGAGGAATTTCCAGAATTCCTCCAAAGAATTGTCCGAAATTTCACCGAGAGGACTCTCCGGATTCCTTTCCTTCGGAAAGCCTCCAGGGTGGATGCATTCAAGGTTATTCTACAGAATCCCTCCACAGGGATTCTCCGGAGTTCCTCCCAAGAGATTTTTCAGAATCTCTTTAGAGCGATTACCTGTACCTCTCCATAAGAAAAACTTTCTGTATTCCTCCAAGGGTATTCTTACAATCCCTTCAAGGCAATTCTCTGGAATCCTTTCAGATCGATTCTCTGAAATCACCCGAAAGAGATTCTCCAGAATACCTCCAAGAGGATTCTCCGGAGTCCCTCCAAGAGGAGGGATTCTTCAGAATCGCTTCAAGGGGATTCCCCGGTATACCGTCATGGAATCCCTTCAAAGCGATGGGAATCTGCAGAATACCTCCAAAGAATTGTCCGAAATTTCTTCGAGGGGGCTCTCCGGATTCTTTTCACGGGAATTCTCCGGAATTCATCCTAAATGATGCTTCGGCAAGCCTCCGAGATGAATGCCTTTAAGGTTATTCTACAGAATCCTCCACAGGGATTCTTCGAAATCTCTCCCAAGAGATTTTTCAGAATCTCTTTAAAGGGATTACCTGTACCCCTCCATAAGAAAACCTTTCTGTATACCTCCAAGGGTATTCTCACAATCCTTCCAAGGTTATTCGCTGGAATCCTTTCAGAGCGATTCTCTGGAATCACTCGAAAGAGATTCTCCAGAATACCTCCAAGAGGATTTTCCGGAGTCCCAGCAAGAGGCTTCTCTGGGATTCCTTCTAGAGATTCTTCAGAATCGCTTCAAGGGGATTTCCCGGTAAACCACCAAGGAATTCTGGAGAATTAATCATCCTCTTCAGAATCCCTCATAGGGGATTCTCCAAAAACTCTCCAATCCCTCCAAGGCAATTCACCAATACAAAATCTTGGCACTATTATACAACAATCAGAGCATCGAAAGAAAGCCCGGTTCCGACGGCCGACGACCCTGAGCGACAATAAACTCTAAAGGATGCTGAAGAGGAAGACCGAGGGAAAAGTGGCTACATCGCTGCGTGCGCTTGGCCGAGAGGTCGGTTGAACCGGCCAAACAGTGAAAAGGTACCTGGCGAATATGAGCATACATGTCAGGATGCGGAAGTCGCGTCCACTGGTTTCGGCGCTGCGACAGCGGCAGCGGCTGAATAAGATGGTCAACTCGATTTTCCCGGCAAATCGCGACGTGGCGGTGGTGATGGACGTCGAGACCTATTTCACCCTGCATGGCAACGACTGGCAGGGGGGCACTTCGTATTTTACTTCCCCCACGAAGGAAGTGAGCTCCGAGGTAAATTTCACATGTTCCCCATGAAGGTGCTGCTGTGGCTGACAATCAGCGAGAAGGGGATGTCAGAGTCGCTCTTCTTTCGCTCCGGACTGGCTGTGAACGGGGAAATTTATAGTAAGAAATGCCTGCCAGAAGTTGCGTCGTTTATCAAGAAATACCATAGGGGCGAAGACGCGGTGTTCTGGCCGGATCTGGCGTCGGCTCACTACTCGAAGCGATCGTTGGAGAAGATGGAGTGGCTGAATATCGATGAGGTGCCGAAGTCGGCGAACCCGCTCAACGTCCCCCAGCTGCGTCTCATCGAGAATTTCTGGGCCATAAATATTTTTGATAAATATTTTACAAACCGATTTGGCATTATTTGAAATTCAGTTCTGAGATACATTGATAACCCCATTTTAATCTGAAAAACCAAACCAAAATATTGGCTTCAGAGCAACCATAAAATTAACAGCCCAAAAGAATTATCTGAAACGAAAACATTTTCCATCAACCTGATTCGAAAATTAACCAAATCATTTTGTCCTCGCACAGAAGCTCAAAAAAAACCTTTCTCCCACTTCACCTTGCTCTCCAGTCAATCCTCAGGACGCGAGCACTTGTCCCTCTGAACTCGGCCAATCTATCGGTATTAATTTTTATTTTCCATCCATCCACTCACAAATCCCATTGCATTTCACCAATGTCCCCCGCACCCCGCGAACCCCGCTGATCTCACTTGATCCTTCCCCGGCCCACCCATCCATCGATGCAGCATCTCGCATTAATCTGAAAATTAAAATTTCCACAAAACAAAACCGATTGTTGTCACACTGAACCTGCATCATCATCATCATCATCATCATCACCAGCATCAGCAACAACGGCATCGAGCAGACTGCACTTAATTTCCGAAACTGACCTCGCTTCTGTCACTACCACCAATAATACTGTTGCTGCTGGCCAACCATCCCCCCCCCCGGCCCCGGCAGTCCGTGGGGGATTGAATTACGGGGGCGTAATTCATCGGTCTGTTTTTAATTAAAATACTTCAATAGCAGTCGATTACAGACAATATAAACAATGGCCTCGCTGCTACCGAGGCTACTGCCAACTGGAGTTTGGTGGGAGGGAGTGGGAGGGCGGCGGAGGGTTCCGGTCCTGTTGATGCGACCTCCTTTTCAGTGCTCGGCGCTGGCTGAATAGCGGACCGGATGACCAACTGTGCGGATGGGGACCAAGAGCAGGCCAATTCCAGAACAACCCCGAAAATGCAACTGTTGTGCCTGCTGTCCGGGCCGTGTATGTGTGTGTGTGTGTGTGTGTGTGTGTGTGTGTGTGTGTGCCGGAGCGCAGTGGTTATTTTCACGCCAGATATATTTACATGCAGCCTGAGATCGATCATCCGAAAGGCGAACGGGAGGATTTTCACCACCAGCAGCAGCAACTCATCGGTAAAGGGTGGTGGGGGCGAGGTGGTTTAAGAGGGGTGTGATGTTAATTTTCCAATACCCGATAAACGATTGGAAAATGAATAGAGTTAATTGAGCAATTAGTGGAAATTTTGTGAAATGATTAATTCATGCTATAGTGGTGAGATGCAGTTTCGAAGAATTGCACCGAGGCGAGGATGGGAGGTTTTTGTTCCGTGTAGTCTGTGTTAATTAAATTGATTGTCAATTTTTCATGCACGCGTAAGTTGGTGCGGGGTGGTAAAACGATCCAGGGCAATGACATCGCCATAAATTGTTTAGCACTGCTAGCGAGCGGGGAATGCAAATAGCGACGTCGATTCGCTTAATCTAAAAAATAATTGGTCATTCGCCCTGTAAAACCCAATAGCAAGAACTTGTTAGAATGTTGTCTCTCGTTTGGGGAAACCCACACCCCGCCATCAAGTTTGCTTTCTTTACGAGACATTCATTCGCGATTCGCGGCTTCCAACTCGTTACCAACTATACCTTCCGACAGTAGAAATTCGTTTTTAATTTTTAATGCTAACGACCCTGTTTTGTGATGCCACCGACCGAAGGAGCAACATTGCATATCGTCTTTGGGTCGGTGCTCAACGACTGACACGCTTCACATCGACAACAACAGCCCATGGCATAACGAGCCAGCACCAGCTTAACATCACCTCTTATTATCCTCATTTCGAGGTTGTACTTAAGAAAACTCGCGAGCGCGCCAACTTTATCACCGCCTGGAGATCCTTATAATCTCCCATTTTGCTTCTTCATGACCCCCCAGTCCCCCGTTTTTGAGGGCAATCGAATCGGATCAGGTGAAGGACAACACGCAGCGCTTCCGACGACGACGACGACGACGACACGACAAATGAACAGCCGAAAAACATGATGTTTTCCTCGCTCAAAGGAGCACTCTGTGCGTGTGGCCCATTCAAGTACATGAAACTTTGAGCGAATAAAAATAAAAACGATGATAAACATTATCATCGTAATTATTTCCATCGCCCAGCCCTTCCTAGCTAGCTCACTTCCGAGGCAGTAGTCCATAAATGGCTGCTAAACACGACTCTTTACTGCTGCGAGGCCATCAACGATTTTTATTATTTGTGTACTCTTTTCCGCTCGGAATCCGTCGGAGGAAGAAAAAATCCTCATAAGACAAGAAAACAGCATCAGAATCTCATATGAAATTAACATATTTTATGTTTAATTTAGTTTTTATTAACATCTCCACCCCGTCGACGGTTTTATGGGCACTGAGCTTAGAAAGAGAGCAACCCCCCCCCCTCATCCACAGTCGGCGTTTAATTACGGAGCCTTAGTCCTGTTCGCTCATGTGTGTTTATGAGTGAAGGACTTAGGACACTCAGCCAGTGGCAGCACAAAGCGCAACAGCCACGACTTTGTCTTTAATTTTTCATTAAACATAACAAACGAGCAAGTTTTATGTCCTAGCCCCTCCCCATCCTGTCATCGGAGAAGAATGTCACATTTTATAAATGTTGCATGGGTGAACATTTGGCCGAAATCCCCCCCCCCCCCCCCGCCAGTGCAAGTGGCGTGTGCTGCCGTGTGGGGAAATAAAACTGGATGGGAAACTTGTGCGGAAACTTCTCGGGAAAGGAGTCAAGAATGATGAAGATGATGGTGTTGGAATTCGAAAGTTCGTCGAGCAGAACGGTGGCCGGATGTGTGCCGTTGAATGTAATTTGCGTTTAATTTTTGATGGCCATCTTTCAGTTTTAATAACTTACTGTCTGCTGGCAGCAACTGCAGTTGGGTGCTTCTACTTAAATGTGCTTCGATTTGGTGAAGTGTTCCAAGCCAGGTCATCGTCGACCTGAACATAATAGAGATTCAAAAAATGTGGAGAGAATTTAGCGAAAAATGATATAAATGTATAGAAATGATCTCGCCTGATCAGCATCATATTACACATTTTCGGCCTTTCCGATGGGCTTAAGAACTTGAAAAGTGTACCAAACTCGATTGGCAGTACAAGAATAAGCGATTTCCTATGCGAAAATCATGTTTTGTTCCTTTATGATGACTAAACAACAGAATTAACTATTTTCGTACCCAACCGATTGTACGATCCGAAAAACGAACGGTTTCTGTGAACGCGGTATAGACTGTATTCGATGAAATTTGGACACACGCAATTGTTCGTAACTTTTTAGCGTGTGGGTTAAAAATTATTGAAATTTTAACTGAATGTATTTCATTGTGTTGTGTCAATTGTGTAATGAGTTTCGTGAAAATCGGTCGAGTGACTGAAATCACTGGCTTCGAATGAAGAAACAGTGCGCCAACAAATTATGGGCACTCACTTCGAAAACCCAAACGCTTCTCATCGATGGATCGGAAAACAGCTCGAAATCGCACATTCAATCGTATCCCATGTGATCAAAACCGTTCAAGGACCGTAAGACAACCAAGCGAAAAAATGGTAGTGGCAAAAACGTGGCACATCAAATCCGGAGAAGGCCAGGATGGTATTGAACCAATTTAAGCGTTATCCCAACATTTCGATCATGGATGTTGCGAAAAAGGCGAAAGTTTCAGTTTGTTTTGTGCAGAAAACAATGAAACGTTCTGGATTACATGTGTACAAGGTCCAGAAGGCACCGAACCGGAGCGATAAACAGAACTCGGTGGCCAAAACTCGTGCAAGAAAACTGTACAGGGAGTGGCTCACAAAACCGTTCTGCATTATGATGGACGATGAGACCTACATTAAAGCCGACACCAAACAAATGCCAGGACAGGAACACTACGTCGCCACCTCTAAGTTGGCCGTTCCGGAGAGTGTACGGAAGAAGAAACTGTCGAAATTCGCCAAAAAATTCCTTGTCTGGCAAGCGATCTGCGGATGTGGCAAAATGAGTCAGCCCTTCATCACCTCTGGGACCGTCAACGGACAAATCTACAAGGACGAATGCCTCCAAAAACGACTTCTGCCCTTCTTGAGATCTCACGATGGCCCGACACTGTTTTGGCCGGATTTGGCATCTTGCCACTATGCCTGGCCCGTCTTAGACTGGTACAAAGATAATAATGTAGTTTTTGTACCAAAAGACGTCAACCCTCCAAACACTCCGGAACTTCGCCCAATTGAAAAATTTTGGGCAATCATGAAGGCAAAGCTCGTTAAAACTCCAAAACTGATAGAAAATGAACTTGAACTAAAGAAAGTGTGGTTAAAAGTAAGTAAGCAAGTCGGTCCTATCATTGCCCAAAATTTGATGAAAGGGGTCAAGGCTAAGGTGCGGGCATTTGGGCTGGGAGAAGAGGTTCAATAAACCAATGATGTCAAAACTTAACCATTTAGTAGTACTTTATTTCCATAAAGTTTGAAAAGAATCGGGCTCAAGGAAAATTTTGGGTGACCTATTTTGTGTGTCCAAATTTTATCGAATACAGTCTTTAGTAAGATTTTGCGGGTAACAAGTATCGATCAACACGAACAGGGCTGTCACACATCGTTGTTTTTCGAAGTTCCAGAAAATTGGCCGGTATCAGCAGATGAAGACGCAACTCTTTCATGTACTTTCCACAGAAGGGTTGATGGAGGGACGAGTGATGCTCTCGTCCTATTGAATTCTAATGTGCTGGCCGGCGACACATCCTCGCACTTTTTCGTTTCGAAACGGTTTTCCTACGATACTCACATTTCCGTCCGGTAGAGTTCTGTTCGTTCAATAGCAACTGCAATTTTCCGCCGCAAAATTTCACTCACTACCGAAACTCGGATTTAAAGAATTAACAGCCGTCACACTACTCGCTCAATTCAAATCTATTTGAAACTCGAGGACTAAACGCAGTAATTTTTCTTATCCGCCACAAATAACTCCATCTCAATCTAGAGCTGGCAACGACTGGATCTACTGGTGCCACTACCGGCATGGCAACAAAGCTCAAAAGCGCGAAAAGCAGTAGGCCGATAAGAAAAATATTGCATGCAATGTTTTCGGTGGGACTGCTTGACTGAAGAAGTTTGTAAATCTCAGACGAAATAGGTTTATCTGTCAAAGTGATAAGCTTTTCCTAGTGGAATTTATAGGAAATTGCTCGTTTTTCCTAGTGATAGTTTGAAAAAGTGTTTCAATTTTTTTTAAAAAGTATTTAATTGAAGTGTTAATTTAAATGTTCCTAGTTTTCCCAATTTTTTTTTTTTAATTTTTTTTTTTTAAATAAGTAAAGTTATTTCCCCAACGGCAGTCCCATACAACCTTTGGTACGGAGCGTTTGACCATCGACGTTGGCCATCGTTGACCATTTGTTTGAGTGTTTAAAATCACTGAAGTTAAATCTCCAATCTTTATTTCGACTTCTTTAACCGTTGTGTGTCCAACAAAATAAACACTTTTAAAAGGCCGACAGGGAACGTTTTTACCCACGGAACTAAAATGACCATAACTATAGAAATATCCAACCGATTTGGAATATTTTTCCAGATTTGGATTCAAAAACTCAACCACTTAAAATGGTCTAATATGACAGATGGATATCATCTGTCTTTGAAAATATCGGATATCCGGAACCATGTTCCGAAAATGGTATACTTATAAAAGATTACAATTGAAAATCAGCAGTAATGACACTAAAAGTCATTCAAAGAATACACAGGAATGTGTGACTGATAAATGACAATCTGATGACTCGATCCTGGAGCAGTCACCTCGGAACAGGTTCCCATGTGGTCACGGATGGCCAGAAAATTATTTGAATTGAACCTTAACAATATGGGTGTCAAAATTCTTGCAATCGTTCCAGAAGAAAGTTTCTTATCGTTATCCGTACATCAGATGACTTGGCTACGAAGTGGCCAGTCTAGAGTTAAAATGCAAGTAAAGTTTTCTTTTATTAAAACTTTGAATTTGCATTGTCTGGGTTCATATTTTGGAGGTTGAATATACAAGTTATAAGCAGAAATATTTTTCAGTGTGAGTTCAAACTATATTCCAGAAATAATAGAAATTAAAAAATTAAAAAAGTTCATTTATTGCAAACATTTCTGCTGTGTTCAATGCAAACCGGTTGTAAGCAAGAATCGTATTTCTTTCTGGCTTTTTTGCGTTTCATTCCCGCACCCCTGCATATAACAGCAATCGATCGAATTTAAGCTGTACAGCGGAAGTTCGTTAGGTTATCTTCTAAGAACTGTCCGTGTGAAAAATTTGGCCAGCACTTTTGGATTGTCCATCCGTGATTCTATTTTCAATAAACATAGCTGTAGCAATAGTTCCTGACTCGCCTTTTGTACTCTAGACTGATCAATCAGTAGCTAAGTCATAGTATATACCGATAACAATAAGAAATTGTCTTCTGGAACGATTCCAAGAGTTTTGACACTCATTAGGGTTCAATTCATATACATTTCTGGCCATCCGTGGCCTCATGGGAACCTGCTCCGGAGTGACTGTTCCTGAATTAAGTCACCGGATTGTCCTTTGGCAATCACACACATACCTGTGTGCAATGACGTCTATATAAGGTCTGGCCCAGTTGCCATAACAATATTAGTGAAATGAGCAAAATTCGCTCATGACACTAATACCACCGCACTCCTTGTGCACGCTACACAAGAGCTGGGAAAGTGCTACGTCATATTATTTTTTTTGATTCGTTCGTTCCGTGATTGTTTATTGTGCGCGCTATAAAAATTAATTTTTCAACCAATTCCAGTCTATCGATGATGAAAAATTGGCTCTATATCGCTACTCGATTGTCAAGTCCCAGCGTTTGAAAGTTAATTTGGCAAAAAATTAATTAAATCCAGTTTAATTCACTATAAGTTACTCATGTTATAGGGAGGAAATGCTTCTGCTCAATAAATGGCATTTATTTCAGGATTATTTCCACAATTCAGCATATATAATACACGTTTGAACCTATTTTTTTAATCTGAACCCATGCACGCACATAGAGAGTTGAATAGTGTTACGTCATCACGACGAGTGCCGACGGCTCAGGAATGTTTACATTATTTTTGCTTCCAATACAAGCAAGCAAGCGTTGCCCCAGACCTTATATAGAAGTCATTGACCTGTGTGTTCATTCCACAGCTTTTGTATCATTATTGTTGATTTTCTTTTGAAAGATCGAAGTAAGCTTTGGGCGAGAGCGGACGTGTTTAATTTTTGGTGTCAGATTTTTCCTTCATTCCCTTCAATTTTTTAAGGTTTTGAAATTTCAAAGTTTCCCTTGAGAAAAATACAGTCTGTAGTGGTTTAGTGCCTCTCGAAGATCATGGTTGTCACCTTGTCGTAGGTGAGAGGGCTAATCTCATGCAAAAGGCCAGCATGGGAGACCAAGAACATGATCAGCAGTGATAGTATCACACTATGCTTTCTTTAAATTGCCACGTCGTAGTACGTTTATTTGAAGGCACTGAAACAGGTGCGATACTGGCGGGTTTAACCGCAATTCACTCTTAGACGAAGCTAGGAACAATCTACAAATACCTGATATCAAATAATTTAGGGAAACGACAAAAAGTGCCCTTTTCATTTGCTTGACAGTTTTTTCATTGTTGCTTATTCTCTAATTGTCATTCATTAAACTTCAAATATACCTATACAGTTGGTATCATTAATAATCTTATTGTTCGCTTCATTATTGAAAAGGGTGAGTGTTTTGATCATGATTGTGAGCAACTAATAATAAGTCCTGATGTTTCAGGTGCAGACAATTCAAATATATATTATAATTTAAATGTGGGGTCTATACGACAACCGTGATCAAAGCACTAACTCTAACAACATATTATTAAGCTAGGGATCAGACCTTTCGAACTGAACAAAGGTCATCGAAAAGTGTTACTTAGGAGAGATGCTGACAAAGAATTAAAGGCTAAGGTTTTATGAAAAGAGTAGGACGCGGAGGGTCCGCTTAGGGAGTAGCCTTGAGGTCATAGAACAATTCTTCTCTATATCGGTTAGCTTTGCTTTAATAGTCTCTTGAATTAAAGGGATCCCTCTCGTGCTATAAACATGCATGTTAGATTAAGAATTTGACCAGTAGTGAAAGTATCAGAAATTCTAGTCATTTTTTTACTGCCACGTCGTAGAACGTTTATATAAAGGCACTGACATAAGGTGTGATACTGGCGGGTTATGCCGCAATTCACTCTTAGACTTCTTACCTTCAATCGAAGGGAAAAGACTTAAAGTACACTTTTCATTTTCGTGGCAATTTGTGTTGTTGTTCATCCATTTGTTTTATGGAATGAATAATCAAAATATCTGGTTTACTAATTTTCTAATAACTGAATGTAATTGCACTATTTTCGAGGGAGGTGAATGTTATGATCAGGGTATCAGACCGATGATGACAAGCATGTATATTCGAGATAGGACGCGGAGGGCCCGCTTAGGAAACACCATTAGAAGCTATAGAATAAACCTATCCATGTGGCTTATATCTGTAGCAGTGTTAGATGAGTCATATACAATAGCATACGGTCGTTGTTTTCGTATTACCTCCTTGTTTGTAAAGTTCAAAAACGGCAAATCGGTTGTAATCGGTTGTAATGCGAGGCAATGAGATTTTACCCTTCATATCACACTTTAAATTAATAGAAAGGATAAACAAATAAAAAATAAACCCGCTAGATAGCAGGTAGACAAGTTCTTTTCAAAGTTTCAAATTAGCTCTTATATGAAATATATTTAAATTTGGGATAGCAACTAGATCACAAGCTGTAGGGTAGGCTGTAATTTAGGGTTTAGCCAAGCAATTATTATAATTTTTTTTTTCTTCATGGTTAGTTTAGAGTGACTCAAAATTTTCAGTCAAAGAAACAAAGAGTCGTTGTGAGAATATCACCTATAATCTCCATACACCAAATACTAAAATCGTCTTTTTCTTCACCTTTTCATACTAACCTTGGTCTGCATGCGGTTTTGCAATGATGGTTGCATGGACGCGAGCGGTTGTGGAATTCAAGCAGCTGTTCAGCCAGCGTCGCACGCGGTTTAGGTAGTAAGTATATGGCTGCACATCATACAGGTAAGCTCTCCAGAAAAATTTATAGGGTTGCAAGGGGATGTCGAATACATGAGACTTGGTTATAAATAAATACAATTTAATCCAGGAATCAAATAGAAATACAGTATCTATCAAACACAATAACAGACTATAATCACGTACACATTATTATGAATAAGACAAGACACAGAAATACACAGTACACTGACGAAAACTCAACATGGACAAGAACATACACAATACATGAAAGCGAATCAATTTTATTAAAACTATTTGAATCATCACGATAAAAACAGTGACCAAATGGGCACCATAGCCTAGGAACGTCTGTGTGTTGATTTAAAATAGAGGCTCATAGAAGCGAATTTTACCAATAAAAGGGTCCAGTGCAGATTAAAAGTAAGGGCCTGCTACCACTGTGATACCTACAAAAAAAAAAAAAAAAAAAAAAAATCGAGCTCCGCAGGGGTTCTTTTTTCTCCTTTACCCTTTTGCACCGTACCACACCCCGCCCCTTTTCCCCAACGACAAGAAACCGAACCCGGCCAAAACAGAACGAACCAATTGTATCGCTTCAGTAAAGGCAGAAGACGTTTTTGTAGGCACTCCCACGGATAAATTTCCTGTTTGCCGTTCCGTTCCCATGCAACTTTGCTTTCCACCCCACGGCACCAGCCCCTCCCACCCCCCATATTTCTTCACACTTTTCGACAGTTTAATGTGCTTGAAAATATCCGCCACCTTTCCCCCTCCGGTTTTCCGTAAAAATTCCTGTCCAGGAAGCTGTTTAAAGTCTGCCTTGACGTAAGTTTCATCATCATGTACCACGCAATCAAACTTCGTCAGCATGGTCGTGTACAACTTTCGCGATCGTGCTTTGGCCGACGTGTTTTGTTTATCGTCGCGATTTGGAGTCACCACTTTCTTGTAAGTCGACAGTCGAGCTCGTTTTTTAGCTCTATCCACGGTTGAAGGCGCCACTCCCAGCTTCTTTGCGACATCTCGGACGGAGAGGTTGGGGTTCCGCTCGAAACAGCGGGCAACTCTTTTTGTCGTCGCTGTGGCCTCCGGCTTTCGACTTCCCCCCGATCCAGCTTTCCTGGCTGTCGACAAACGTTCACCGAACATTTTTAATACGTTGGTAAAAGTTAATTTAGCCACATTCAACCATTTAGCCAACTTGGTGTGAGAGTAGTTTAGATTTTCACCATGCACGTGCAAAATGTTGATACGTTGCTTCTCTTCCTTCGACGACATTTTGATAACTGAAGTGCTAATCTCAAAACCAAAACAGAGGCATGGTGCTACACGCACACATCTTAAAAATGAGGGGTGTGCAAATTTTTTTAATGCACGATGAAAGAAAATGCGTCAAGTTTAAGTCGAACAAATTTTGATCGAAACACCTTTTAGACTGGAAAGGTGACTCTTGATTCTGCAGAGATGAGGTGCCACTCAAGTTGACAAACAGAGTGTTTAAAAGATGATTCAAGGTATTACGAGAAATGTTCGTCTTTGCATTAAAATAAAGACCGGTGTAATTTTCTCCTGTATGAACAATAATAAATTTTAATTTTGCCACTTCAGCTCTTCAGCAATTAAAAAAAAACACGGGTTAGAGTCCCACATTTCTTGCGTCCAGATATTAACAAGGATGGAACTTAAGTTTCGAACTCATGCTGCACTGGTCTTTTGATGTTTCTTAGGGAATTTCTATGGTAAATCTAAACTTTTTAGTCTCATTCTCTCAGCTTTTCAGTAAAACAATAGACAATCGAGAATAATTAAAGTAAAACAATAGACAATCGAGAATAATTCAACAGAATTTAGAGGTGTGAACGATTGGAGGTTCTACCAGTAACTGATGTTATTCGTGGTTCATTCGACAGTTCTACGTTCTGTCTTCCATCTGCACTCTACCGTAGATCGTAAGCAACAAATTTTTTACAAAGACGCCAAAAGCGCATTGGTCCTCCACAAGCAATGTCCTTGTTTCGTGGCCGTAGTGGACAATCAGTCTAATTAATGTCTTGTAGATGGCAGCCATAATGCGCCTTTGTATCTCTCTGCTGGTGTTGCTATCGGCGGTAACCAATGAGCCCAGATACACGGACCCGTCTACTGCCTCGTTTTCATCACCGTCGATCTGAACTCCTGGTGGGAGGTTAACATTGTCTTCTCGTGAGCCTGTTCCTTCCATGTATTTTGTTTTCAACACATTAAGGTGGGGCCTAGTTAGAATTGAAACATGGACTATTGCGCATATTTTGGATATACATTAACAAAATAGTATTCTGTTTGAACTGAAATGTTCGACCTTATGAGAACTTTATAGGGAAAATACCAAAAAAATCATCTTAATTTCGAAGAAATTTGTGGACTTTTCCCGGAATACATTTCATCAACCGGCGCACATTATTCTCATCCATCGTTTTGGCAATCTAATACCACTTGGTTCTCAATTCATTGATGCTTTTGACGACACCACCTTCAGCTTCCTCTTCATAATAGCCCAAAATCTCTTCATCGGTCTGAGCTGGGACAGTTTGGTGGGTTGAGTTCTTTGATGATGATGATGATGTAATACTACCATCTATTGCAGCAAGGAAACTTTCCATAGCAGTGGAATAATCCCAAAAACGATTTGATCAGGATTCTATTATTGTTTGTGAACATCAAGCTCCTGTATGAAGGGTCAAAAAACGTTTGGGCGGGCCCGTAAGCAGAGACACCTACGCGAAACCCGCGAATATAGGGAAAAGAATCTCCTTCCAAAAGCAAGTTCACACTCACAGCACTAGAATCGAGCCCTCGATTGACAGAATAAACCCAATAGATGGGGTCGAAGAGCCCGCCTCTCGTTCCGACGAAATGTTGACAATAGGGAGGAGGCAGTCCCATGCTCCCTATCCAAATCGTTTTACTTGGGTGCCCTGATGGTCCCTCCCTTTCCCCGTTATGTGTTATTTAATATATAATATATTTTGTACACAACAAATTAAGATACCATTATAGACAAAAATGCTAATTTATTCAAATTTCAAACTTAAATGGATTGTTACTGGAAAATAAATAAAAGTTAGATATGTATCAATATCCTACTAGTCCTGGGAAAGCTGAAAACAGAATAGATCATTCGAAATATAAAAGATAAAATTTCAATAAAAGATATTATTTTATAAAACATTGTAATATTTGTAATATTTTTTTATACTGTTCTAGCAACATTTCAAAGATAGAGTGAACGAAGAGTCCGGTGGGATAATTTCTGAAAGAAATGGCTTATCTTACCATAATACCACAAACACAACATTAAAATATAATCCTACATAACGTATAAGCACATGCCAGCCTTTTATGAATATAATAGTTGAAGTTCAGATGTGCAATTTTAAATAAAATGGTATGCTGAAATGCTGAGATACAAATTCCGCCTTTGATGCCTGGCATGTTGCTCCAGGCTCTTACATAGTTTTAGAATGCAAAGATGATTCCAAAGCGTGCTGAAATTATTAAAAAAATGAGAATAGAAAATATACAATATGATTTAAAGGTATAAGATCTTCGGTCGCACCCCCCCTCACTTCGCTACTGTCAGATTGACAACATTGCCCAGGCTACGCCAACCAGCGTCTCCACGTTTCAGCTGGCAGTCTTTGTGATCATATGACTCGTGGAGGCGTGAGGTAGGAACTTGTGAGGACGAGAGGTCGGCTGCACCCTCCTTCGAAGTTGTCAACTCACCATTTGAAGCCCACTATACGTTTCGTTTCATAATAGATAAAAAGATTGAATTTACTGCAAGCAAGGGATGGTTCTATCGGTTCATACGTAAAAACAACGTGCGAAATGTAAGAATTAAAGGAGAATGTGCTTCAGCAGATAGAGTTGCAGCTATTGAGTACCCATCAAAGCTTATTAAAATTATCGAAGATGGTGCATACCATGCAGACCAAGTCTTCAACGCCGATGAAACTGGTCTTTTTTGGAAAAAGATGCCTAGTAGAACTTACATAGCTTCAACTGAACGTACGGCATCTGGGTTCAAAGCCTCAAAGGATCGAATCACACTGCTGTTCTGTTCAAACGCCTCCGGGGATAAAATGCTGAAACCTCTCCTTCTTCACCGAGCAATGAGGCCGAAATCGATGAAAGGGGAGGATTTCAATAAGCTTCCAGTTTACTGGAGGAGTAATCCTAAAGCATGGGTTACAAAGAATGTGTTTCAAGAATGGTTTGAAAACCTCTTTATTCCTTTAAGAAATATTTGGAGGAGAAAGACCTAGAGTTTAAAGCCCTTCTGATAATCGACAACGCTCCTGGACATATGGATATTGAACACCCACAAGTTCGAATAATTTTTCTTCCACCAAACACAACATCGCTTATCCAGCCACTCGATCAAGGAATAATATCAACATTTAAAAAACTATACATCAAGCAATCATTTAAACATATCCATGATCAACTCGGGAATGATCCATCATTAACGGTGATAACAGTATGGAAGCAGTTTTCTATGCGTGAATGCGTTAATTACATTGATAGAGCTTTGAAAGCGATTAAAACTTCTACACTAAATGCGTGTTGGAAACCGTTGTGGCCAGGATGTGTGCGATACGAAACCCCAAAAGAGTTCGATGATCGTGAGATCATACTCTTGGCCCATACAGTAGGAGGGAAAGGTTTCGAAGACTTGACGGTAGAAGACATTGGGGAGTTGCTGGAAGATGTGGTTATGGATGACGAGAATCTTTGTAGCTGTGTTATGGATGACTGTGCAGAGAAAGGAAGCGACGAAATAGATCCGGAGCAAGTGGAAAAAGGCGTTGCTATGTGTCTTGCTGCAGCTGATCATTTTATTAACATTGATCCGAATGCCGCTCGGGAAATATCATTTAAAAATGACCTGAACTATTGCGTCGCTCGTTATCAGGAGGAACTTAAACGGTTGAGAAATACAGAGATTCTTCCTACCAAATCATCAACTCCGGCGGCCGACCCATTGCATCCTGTGGAGCAACCATCAACTGCTTTGACAAAGGCATTGGCATTCGCTTCTGTCTCCAAAACATCAGCTACGGTGTGCAAATCACCGACTTCTGTGGTATCACCACCTACCCAACAAAACATTTGGTCAGACGATGACAAGGTACCAGTACGGAAGCGGCGGCATAATGTGATCTACGACAGCAATTAAAAGCTCAAAAAGGTAAACAGTACGGTCATATATTTCATTGACCTTAAATCGATTTGAATCTAAATTAAATATTCAATACCTACTAATATTTGTTTATCTACTTTAGGACAACATATCCAATGCAAGAACATAGATAACAGAAATCTTCCAACATTTTATCTTTTATCCGAAAGCATGAGCATGAAGATATTGTTCATCCATAGTTTGCTAATAAGAGATTGATCAAATTCAGCTGAAATGTTTACTTTTATTCAAAGTTATCGACAAAGTACTCACTGTATCAGTAATGGACAACTTTGTTAATCAATAAATTTTTTTCAATTGTTCTTTACCTATGATAACTATGGAATTTTTAATGCATATTTGTCTGCACTTTCCGAAAATACCCGCAGTTTCAGTGGTTTTTTTACAAACCAGAAGTCACCATCATGGATTCCAGAATAAACGCTCTGCCCTTTACCTCTGTTCAAGCTCTGTGAGCTAAGCAATAAAGCAAAAACGAACGTTTTCCTATACTAAACATACATACCTACGTATATTCTCACATACACGCATTCACACATACACACATACACATATACATACATCACATACACATACACATACATACATACATATTCATTAAGATACATAACTTGCACATTCACATATTCACAATCACATTAACATACTTAAAATCATACACACATACACACACTCACACGTTCATCTAGACGCACCTACACTTAAAGACATACACGGTTTAAAAACACACGCACACATACACATACATACATACATACGACCATACATACACACACCTATATTCAAACATACACATATAAATATTTATCCCCACACAGGACAAGTAGAACAATTTGAAAATGATAATTTCCAAACAAAACGGTAGAACTTTCTATCTTCAGGATCATGAGATAGAACAAGTTGAAAATGTTTAATTCTGCATACTCACTTGTGGATGGATCACCTTTTGAATGCCCTGATCATCTGAACAACTTTGCCGTTGACTAGAACTTTCCATCTTATCAGAATAACGAGATAGAACAAGTTAAAACTGTTTAATTTTGCATGCTCACTAGCGCCACGTGGCGGGAGAGTTCCGAACAGAACGGTTCATCTGTTGAATGCCCTTGACCTTCGGAACAACTTTGCCGAAAACTAGAACTTTATATCTTATCAGAATCACGAGATAGAACAAGTTGAAAATGCCCAATTTTGCATGCTCACTAGCGCCACGTTGCGGGAGAGCTCCGAACGGAACGGTTCATCTGTTGAATGACCTTCACCTTCTGAACCGCACCTTTGCAGATATTACGGGTCTCGAGATATACCATCAAGAATGTACCTGTATTATCCCCACTTATCCCCACACGCATTCACTACGGTTCTATTTTGTGTTCTGGCTCTGGGGCCTTCGCTTGCCTCTTGGACCTTGTTGGGCTATCCATTCCACTGTTCACAAAATTTTCTAAGTGTTTTTCATTGCAAAAGACTTAGCATGTTATCGCAGTTTTTTTACACGGATTTCGGAATTAGCATGTTTTTTTTTGCACGGATTCCGGAATTAACACGGTTTTTTTTTTTGCACGGATTCCGGAATTAACACGGTTTTTTTTTTGCACGGATTTCGAAATTAACACGATTTTTTTTTACACGGATTCCGGAATTAACGCGGTTTTTTTTTACACGGTTTTTTTTTACACGGTACGTATCCCCCGTGTAAAAACATTACTTGCTTCAGTCTTATGTCTGAACGTTTCCGCCATCGTTTCCAAGTTACGTCGAATTACACCCTGCAATGCAATGTTAAATAGCAAACAGAACAATCTCACACCTTGTCGTAGCCCTTTCCGAGATTTGAAGGGACTCGAGAGTGTCCCTGAGAATCGAAAGACACACATTACTCGATCCATCGTTGTTTCTTCGCATGATTAGTTCCAAAGAACAATATTACTTACTTTTCAATACTTTTCGGGGCTGGTAGAACGATATGACCCCACCCCATTTTCATAAAGTCGTAGCTCAGTAGGACCAGCTGAATTAGTAATTGGTTCATATTCATGTTGTTTAGCAAATATAAAAATGGCAAGAAAATTTATGAATCATCACTATACTGCATTCCTTCAGAAACGTTCTACATGCGTATAGTTTAGACTAGTCTAGACCAGTTGATAAAGAGTCCAATCCTGTCAACAAAAACATTGTATGACTCTGAAATCGACCAAATCACATCGATTCTTTGTCCACCTCTATTAGGAATTACTATAACATCGATCGAAAATCGTCCAGTTCAAATCAAAGACTATACTCGTTTGTACTTCACCAATCCTTACAAGATAAAAGTCTTACGAAAAATTGCATCACTTTCCACCCACCACAACAAAGCCCCCAGTCGGAATGCGAACAAGTCGTGAACAACCAACACTGGCTGCCTTCGTAGAAATTTCTTCGATTCGTGTAATTGGGTCGTTCAGTTGTACTCTCTGTTCTCCTGCCTACAGAGAAGAAGGCAATCCAATACCCAGCTCTCATATTGAATATCCTAACGTTGCCTCTGGGGTTGCTCTGCGCTCCGAAGTGCAAACAAAGTTCTAAGGAACTTGATTTTTTTTTCGGAAGGAGCGAATCCTTAATAATAGAATAGTGCTCGTTCTTGGGAGAAAGTCAGCTTCGATGGCATGGAACGTGTTGTACCTTCGAATGAATGTATGAATTTCAATGATATCTAGCCACGAGTCAGTACAGGAATTACATTTATTAAAATTTCATCCAATTTCGGTACGATTTCTTCATTAGATAACCGGATGGGGAATTCCTCCTGCTCTTTGACTCAACCAGTAATGGTTTAAACGTGGAGAATCCCATTTGTTCCGTTTTCCTGAAACGCTTATTGTCCACCGGAAAAAGGCAGACCAACAGAAAAGCTCATTCCGGAAATCCAATCTGTGCTGCTGCATACACGTGTATCAGATGTTGTTCCCACTCGTACAACCAAGAAAGCGACCAGCATAAAAAAAAACACATTTTCAACTGAATACAATATTATGAAACATGCCACCACCGCTCACCTCCCAGGGCACACGTTTCTTCAAACATCATTCTTCCCATTCGTATACACTAAATAACGGTTGGTCCTTTCCCACCATTATCCACAAACGCAAAATGCCATCCACTTTCCACGCTTCGTCGGTCGTCTCGCCGGGAATTGTGAAATGTGCGGCGGATGCTACAATCCATCATATCTCATCCTGGGTCGGTGCGCGGTGCTGGTTGGCATTTTCAGACATCATACGGACAGCAGCAGTCATCACCCCCAAACCTCTCTGATGCAATTGAAATAAAATTATACAAATTGCAGAAACCTTTGCTCCCCAGTCCTACCTACACGGGAAAAAATGTGCTTTGATGGAACTTCAAAAAAATATGAGGATCGGACCGAGGACGACGGAGGGATTGAAAACATTTGCACATCCGTTGCCAACGCCACATCGGCACTGGCAGCGGCGGCGGATGCGAAGAAGGTAAATTCATCCAACTTTGCTTCGCTCATCTCGCAAACCGAAAGCCGCAACATTCCATCTGGAATCACTTAATGATGTTCGGGGATTTTCGGTGGGGCCCTTGCTTTGTGCAAGTTGCACCGCTTCTGTTAAGAGCTGTAGATAGTTTTTTGGTTCTTCTTCTGTCGACCACGTGGTTTTAAGATCTTCATACCTTGAGCAAAAAGGCTGGTGGGATTACCACCACCTATCTTACCTGGAATAGCTAGGCACGAAAGATCTCGTTTGATTTGCGCCATAATTGGAATGGCCCCTCGCTCAATTTCAATAAGGAATGTATCGAAAATAAGCTATCCACGTACATTTGCGTTGTACGTGTGTATTTGTGATGGTTTTAATGTGTTCATCATATCCAGGGATATTTGAGATTTGAGTGCAGCACGCACTGCTACGAGAAAGCACATTAAATTTCAAAGATACGTGAAAGTGCAGTCAGTACTCCCGTGCAAAACAATGTGCTCAAAGCCGCACACCTAATTTCGGATTTGCTCTCGTCTCTTTGGACATTAACGATTGCACTCTCCCTTCTCGTCTTTGTGCAAACACAAGTGCGAAAAACACGGCGAATAAAACGCTGGCACTCTAGATTGGACCAGCACTAATATGTGTTTACTTCACATGTTTTCATAATGTTTTGTGCAATAAACTACAGGGCCCAATTATGTACGTAGAATCGAGCATTTTATTAGACAACTGAAAAATTGATAGTTTGATGTCTCATCCATGAGTAACAATGAAAATGATCATCCATGTGTAATGTAACGATATGCGAAGCAGGGTCTGGCAGAGCAAATGGGTGTGTAAATAAGTCTTAGAGTTTCCATACAAGAACGTTTTGAAGTGCTTAACAATACCTTTTGTTACTAAAATCAAAAAAAAATCATTTTGATACCATTATCCAAAGCATGAGCCAAAGCACAGAGTAACGCACAGTGCATTACTCTTTATCTCTAAAAGAGAAGTGCATGTGTGGCTTTCTGTCTCTCGTGCTGCTACGAAACCTCTCACACGTTCGTTTTGTGCGCTCTTCTAAAACAGGAGACGCACACTTGAAATTGGGCGAAACACTTGTCTACTTTGCACTGCTCTCTGCATTTCGACAAACCCTGATCAAAGCATGCTGTGCGTTTGACTGTCATCTTTTGTTTGTTTACTTGCTAGCACAGTTTAAATTCTTCGTTTTCAAAATGTTGAGCATTCAAAAAGACGTGAAAATTAAGGTTTTGGACACATGACTACGTGAAAAGGGTGTAACTTTGCGACAATTGGCGAAGCGCTTTGAAATTCATCACGCGAGTTTAAAATCCATCATAACCAAGCTTGGGGAACCCTGTTCTTTGGATGAACTGCTAGGAAAAGTCAGAAAACCCGGATCTTCCAACCCTAAACTGGATCATAAAGTGGCGGCTCTAATTCGGAAGAACAAATCAATGTCGATACGTGATTTGGCCAATAAAACGGGAACCAGCGTCGGAATGATTCAACGTATCAAGAAACGAAACAACCTGAAGACCTACAAGAAGCAGAAAATCGCCAAACAAACTGCAGAACAGAAGTAACGCGCATCAACAAGAGCCTGGAACTTGTAAAAGCGAATTTTGCAGCGACCGGATGCATGTATTTTGATGGACGACGAGACCTATGTCAAAGAGGACTCAAAAACCCTTCCAGGTCCACAATATTACGCTGCCGTCATAAGGGATGATGTAAGCGATGTAGACAAGTCGATTCAATTGGGGACGTTTGGTCGAAAAGTGCTGGCAACATGTTCCTGCGGTATGAAGGCTACCATTTTTTTCACTACCGGAACAATCAATGCGGAAATCTATCGATCTGAGTGTCTGAAGAAGAGGTTGATTTCTTTATATCAGAAGCAAAGTACCTCTCTACTGTTGTGGCCGGATTTAGCGTCGGCGCATTACGCCAAAACAACTCTCAATTGGCTCACGGAAAAGGGTATAGATTTAGTTTAGAAAGACATCAATCCGTCAAATTGCCCTCAGCTTCGGCTCATCGAACACTATTGGGCGATTGGGAGGAGGGTCTTTAAAAAAAAATAGTAAAGCAGCTGAGAATATGGAAGAGCTCAAAATAATTGTATGAACTTGATGAAAAGTGTTCGATCAAAAATTCGCAAATTCGTGAGAAAATTAAAAAAAGGAAATTCCGAAACTTATGTAAGGTGTTTTATCAAAAATTGTTCAAATTCGTCTGGTCTTCACAATGTTCAAGTTCAATCCCGGACAATAAAGAATCATCCATTTTTTTGAATAAAACATAATTTCTTTACATGATTTGAAAGAAGCATATGTGGATAACTTATTTTCGATACAGTTCTCAAAAGGTATTCAAATCTTAATTTATTTTTGGACGTTAATATTTTTCTCTCTTAGAGCTCATGTTGCTGAGACAGTATTGCCTTCAATAAGTTGCTTCAGGTTCTCAGAACAGAAAACCTGCATGAATCGTTAAGTTTTTGATAAAATGACCATCGGCTCCGTACAGTCCTCTTCGATCTTTGAGCCTTTGAGATAAACTTTTTGTCTGACGATCAACAATAATAAGATTTTGACCCAAGAGATATTGATATTAATATTGAAGTCTTAAACCCCTTCAGGACCTCAAGGGTAATATATGACCCCAAAAGGAAAATGGCTGTATAAAATCACAGACTGAGAAAAGTGAACATTATTTTTGGCAAATTTGCTCTTCAACAATTCTTCTATTTGATAACGATTAAAAAACACACGAGTTAAATACCTAATTGACGACCTACAACATCCTGAATATGAAGAAGTTCAGAAAGAAAAAGTAAATGCCTTAAAAGGGTGTTCCGATCAAAATTTGGTCGAACAGTAATGTGTGTGAGTCGATCCTATGATTTATAAGTCGAATTCTTTTTCTTTTTCAAGTTCAGTCAATACAGTATACAGGAGAAATATTCAGCTAAACTTCCTTTTTACCGAATGCAAATTGCCGGGTCTTTCGTTTAACACCTGCCATAAGATTTTGTACAGTCTCCTTGTCCACTTTATTCGCCGCAGAACGCTAGTTTGCCTTGAATGGCAGCAGGGTAAATGCACCCTTCTTTTTGGGGAAATGCTCCTTAAACTTTGGAAAAATACTCCTTAGATGCGTTTGCCCGGTATAATGCAATCGAAGGTCTCAACGTTCTGGTTAGCGCTTGCCGGTTGTTTTGACGGGTCTTAAGTTTCTTCAAGATTGTATAGCGTATTGTATCTTCGAGGTAGTTTTGACGGGTTTAAATTTCATTTTGACGAGTCTTTATTTCATTTTGAAGAGTCTTAATTTCGTTTTGACGACTATTAAATTCAGAAACATAAAACCCGTCAAAACTTTACAATCTTGAAGAAACTGAAGATGAAGAAACTAGTTCGGACGTGTTTTTATCGCTTTCAGTAAATTTTTCAGTTTGTTTTCAATAAATCTTTCGCGATTTCTTGCGTTTCCGCGTGTTGCTATGGGCAAACCTGGCCTAAGCGGTGGACCGAAACCCAGCGGCAATCGGCCGGCTTACAGAACCCTTTTTCGATACTCGAAGGCAGAACCGATACCGTTGCCTTGGCCCAGGGCCAAGAAGCAGAACCAATTCGATGGTTCCAGTGGCTGTTCCCCTCGAAGCGTAGGCCCCCGTGGTGGTGGCACAGCAATGAACACCAGCGACGTCGGTGATTTCGGTGGCTCCGTCGAAAATTTAAATACTGCTGCTCCTACAGCAACAGTAAGGTTACCATCGGTGGTGGTGAAAAACATCGCTCTCGGCGACCTGATGGCCAACTTTCAAGCGGCTGGCATTGCAGCCGAGTTAAAGCTGTCCCGTATAGGAACGAAGGTGATGCTTCGGATCAAAACGGACTACGACGAGGTGGTGAAGCATCTGAAGGATTCCAGTTCGGAATTCTTCACGCATGACATCCCCGGGGAGAAGCTTTTCAAGGACGTCATCAGAGGCCAGCCAAACCTCGATCCGGTACAAATCGCATCGGAAATCAAGGACCGGTACCGGATGAATCGGCGGAACGAAAACATGAGGCATCCCCCGGATTGCCTGTACCTGGTGCATTTCCAAAAGGGAACGGTGACGCCCAACGCGCTGAAAGCGATCCGCTCCCTCTGTTCCTTCATCGTTACCTGGGAGCCGTACCGTGGTGGACATCGTGATGTGACGCAGTGCCAGCAGTGCTAGCATTTTGGTCACGCTACCCGGAACTGCAACGTCAATGCTTGCTGCAACAACTGCGCCCAAAATCACACCACATTCAACTGTCCCATCGAAGGAGCCGTGACGTACAAGTGCGCCGAAACGCGAAGCAAGTGCAAATCCGAAAGCAAGCCTCCACCGCCAACCAACTGGGACGGAAGACGAAAAGGGCTCCGACCTTCACAGCGGGAGATTTTCCGCCAATCCGTGGTAGTCGCCAACCAAAACCGGGGGGCAAGGTACTACCCCTCAAGCAAATCCCGGTTATTCTGGTGGACAGCGATCTTCAACCCCTCCTGGATTCTGGAGTCAACTAGCAACCAACAACAATCCCGAATTGTTCTCTGCGGACGAACTGATAGCGATTTTCGTCGATATGACCGGTGCGCTTCGCCAGTGCCGCAGCAATCCCGAGCAGATCCAAGTGCTCGGTAAATTCATCATCCCCCTTCCCCCCACCCCCCCCCCCCCACACCACTCCCCCCCCCCCCCCCCCACCACACACGTCCTCCCCCTACCCACAACTTCCCTTCCTTACTCACTAAAACAAAAACAACTAACTACACCAAAAACAACTAAACAAACCCAACCACCCACCCACCCCACCCACCCTCCCCCCACACAACAGAAAGAATAGACCATGCCATTGTCATTACCTTTTTCTAGGTTTCATACAGCGTTCTTCACATTTGTGGTATTATTTGGTTGATAAATTTCCTGCCACTAACCTATTCACTTATTCTTGTCGTCAAACACTCCGTCTTATTATTGTTTTCCGGTGATCCGTTTCTTAAGGAGTGTATCGAATATAAGCTATCCACATACATTTGCGAGTACGCATGTATTTGTGATGGTTTTTTTATGCTCTGAACACTGCATGCTGTGCGTTTGACTGTCAGCTCTCTTATGTTTACTTGTTTGTGCGGTTCAAATTCTGCGTTTTCAAATGTCGCGTATTGAAAAGGAAGTGAAAATTAAGGTTCTAGACACATGGCTAAGTGTGAAGGGTATTACTATGCGAAAATTGGCGAAGCGGTTTGGAATTCATCATGCGAGTGTTAAAACCATCATTAATAAGTTTGGGGAACACTATTCTTTGGATGAGCTACCAGGAAGAGGCAGAAAACCCGGTTCTTCCAACCCGAAACTGGAGCAGAAAGTGGTATCTCTAATCATGAAGAACAAATCAATGTCAATACGTGATTTGGCCAAAAAAGCAGGAACGAGTGTCGGAATGATCCAGCGTATCAAGAGGCGAAACCACCTGAAGACCTACAAGAAGCAGAAAATCTCGAAACAAAGTGCAGAACAGAAGAAGCGAGCAGCAACAAGGGCCCGGAAATTGTATTCGCGTCTTTTGCAGCGTCCGGATGCATGCGTTTTGATGGACGATGAGACCTATGTAAAGGAGGACTCAAAAACCCTTCCAGGTCCACAATACTTTACTGCCGTCGTTGAGGAGGATGTGAGCGATGCGGACAGGTCGATTCAAGTGGAGAAATTCGGTCGAAAGGTACTGGTATGGCAAGCAATATGTTCCTGTGGTTTGAAGTCAACCATTTTTTACACTACCGGAACTATAAATGCGGAAATCTATCGATCTGAGTGTCTCCATAAGAGATTGTTGCCTTTATATAAAAAGCATAGTACACCTCCCCTGTTTTGGCCAAATTTAGCGTCGGCTCACTATGCCAAAACCACTCTCAATTGGCTTGCGGAAAAGGGTATAGATTTCGTTGAGAAAAATATCAATCCACCAAATTGCCCTCAGCTTCGACCCATCGAACATTACTGGGCAATCGTGAAGAGGGTCTTCAAGAAGACTGGTAAGGCAGCTGGGAACATGCAGGAGTTCAAGAAAAATTGGGCTCAAGCGTCCAAAAAATGCGATGCAACACTTGTCCGGAACTTGATGAAGAGCATTCGATCCAAAGTTCGAAAACTCGTGAAGGAATAACTTAAATTTCATCCGGTCTTTATTATGTTCAAGTTTAACCTCGTACAATAGAGGATCAATTTTTTGTATGAATAAAATATCGGTTTTCAACAAAATTTGAAAGAAAGTTTGTGGATAGCTTATTTTCGATACACTCCTTACCAAGATTCTTCTGTTCATAAACACGTGGCTAACCATCGTACATAAATTCGGCAACGCTTTCGGTGCGTTTTTCTACCATAGAAACTGATAAAATCTTTGAGGGGGAGGTAGATCATCGAATCTTCCGGTCCGTCACTAAGCATCTATGCTATGAGGTACCAGATGGGTCTCCACCAATAGCTTGTCGATCTGCCAAATTTGAAAGACGTTTGCATTGAGTTATCTGAAAATATAATAGTCCGTCATCTATATCTCAAAACATTGCGATTGGTTGACCGAATTGGACCAAGCGTCCCCCGGTTGATGCTGAGCCGATGAGTCTGAACATCAATAGAATCATAAAATTGCCAGGAGCCACACAATGCATCTACGCACTCGTATTTTTACAGAATCTCTCAATCGCAATTTTAATTAAGTAGATCAGCGTAGATTGTTCTTTTGAAGCTTTTACTCGATTGATACAGATATTAGTTAGAGTGTGAAATAGTTGTAGGATACAGTTGTAAAAATTGAAAATTTAAGAAAAAAGAACTTGCTTCGAGCATCGGCTGTGAAAGATTGTGTCGATGTATCACTACGCACTAACGTTTGCATTAAAAAAAGGCCTTTTTTTCGGATGGTGATAAAAAAGCTAAGACAGATAATTGCTTTTGATAAATTTTCCATGGAAGGCAATTACACTAGTTTACAGCATTTATGAACTCGGTAAGCTGATGATCATTTCTAATGCGAAATTTTATGCAGAATTCAAAAATGCCGTCAAATTAGAGTAGAACAGTTTTCGAGATATGGATGGATATGGATATGGTTTTTTTAACAAATGAACGAAAAACAAATTTACGCAAAATAGAATATCCCCAACGCGTGAGAACCAATTTCAAATATTTTGTGATCAAATGAAGCAAAATTAAATTTAAAACTGATCTTCTGAACATTGCAATATTCTAAAAGTAATAGTTTCGACGCTATTTAGAAGCAAATATAATTTTTTGCGTTTTTTTTTTGGAGATTTGAAAAAAAAATTGTGCTAAACATATGATTAATACAAAATGACGTCAACAAAAAATATATTGCATATGTAGCTTAAAACCAAAGAAAAAAGGATGCTGAATTTGATAAATTATAAGCAACACTCTTGGAAGATTTGCTCCGATCTTAAGGTTGTTGCCATGTTGACTGGGTTACAACAGGGGTACACAAAATACATGGGCTTTCGCTGTAAATGGGACAGCCGAGCACGTAAGGAGCATTACGTTCAAAAAGACGGGCCAAAGAGGACAAGTTTGACTCTTGGGAAAGAAAAAGTGAATTCCTCTCGTGGATAAAGATCAAACTATTCTGCCACCGTTATATATAAAACTTGGAATCTTCAAGAATTTTGTAAAAGCGTTGGAGAAGAATGGACCTGCATTTGAATATCTGAAATCAGTATTCCCAAACATATCGCATGCAAAGATTAAGGAAGGTGTTTTCGTGGGTTCTCAAATCAAAAAAAAGATTGAGGACAAACATTTCTTCGCAGTTTTGGCTCCTGATGAGCAAGAAGGGTGGAAATCATTTCGACTGGTTGTTACGAATTTTCTAGGAAACACTGAAAGTGCGGATCATGTTGAAGTTATTGAGAAGTTGCTGGATAACTATAGGTAATATTAAATCTAAAAATAACTTATCGAGTTACCCATGTTTCATGTACATAGTTTATAACTCCTTGCTCTTCACGACTATAGGTGTGAACATGTCATTGAAAATCCATTTCTTCCACTCACATTTGGATTTCTTCCCACCGAATCTTGGCGACGAAAGTGATGAGCACGGTGAACGATTGAATGAAGCAAATCGAACGACGATATCAAGGCTTTCGGGACGAATCAATGCTGGGTGACTACTGTTGGTTTCTAGTTAGAGAAACCAAAACGACGCATAAACGACGAAGCTCAAGTTTGAATCATTTTCAAGTTTTAATAAACTTATTTTAAAGAAATGTGCCTATAGTGCTCAAGAATGAAAAAAAAAAGGTGTGTGTGTGTGTGTGTGTGTGTGTGTGTGTGTGTGTGTGTGTGTGTGTGTGGGGGGGAGAGAGAGAGAGAGAGAGAGAGAGAGAGAGAGAGAGAGAGAGAGAGAGAGAGAGAGAGAGAGAGAGAGAGAGAGAGAGAGAGAGAGAGATGGCTGTATTTCTTTCAAATTACTGTTTTCCCGCATTTCTGCACTTTTTACAAAAACCAGCATAACTTTCTCATTTTTATTCCGCCATGGAACTCTTATTTTCTTCGTTTTTTGGCTTTAAGCTTGACATGAAATATATTTTTTGTTGACGTTATTTTGGTATTAATCATATGTTTAGCACATTTTTTTTACAAAGCTTTAAAAAAAAACGCATAAAAACATATATACCTATAAATAGCGTCAAAACTATTACTTTTAGAATATTGCAATGTTGAAAAGAACAGTGTTACATTGAATTTTGCTTCATTTGATGACCAAATATTTGAAATTGAATCACACGCGTTGGAGATATTCCATTTTAACTAAATGTGTTTTTGTTCATTTATTAAAAAATCAACTTTTATCCATATCTCAAAAACTGTTCTTCTTTAATTTTTTTTGATGGCATTTTTGAATTTTGCATAAAATTTCGCATTAGAAACATTTGTCGAATCATAAAGTTCATCACATTTGATTTATTTTGTAAACTAGTGTTATTTAAGCTTACTTGCAAAAAAATTCTACGCCCTTCGCGAGCGGCCTTCCGGCAGTTAACCGGAACATTCACCATGGCGGACATGGCATGTTTTTGTTCTTGATTAGGTTCTTGATTAAAGGGAAAAGATTGTAATGAAATTTTTAGTCTTTACTATTTGAAAAAAATTCTCATGCATGTCCACTTTTTTTTTTTGCTACAACTTGTCACAAAATCGAGGCAGCTTCGCGTAATATGGCTTTTTCATTCTGACAAACATTTTTAATAAATAATTATAAATTGAAACAAACGTTAGAATTCTAAACATCAAATCAAAACATAGGGGGGGGGGGGGGCGCCCTCCCTGGCTACGCCTATGGTTATCGAAACTATCCTGGAGTTCATAACTTAAAATCAACAGCCTGGTCACTTCCTGGACTTAACAATGTAACAATATGTATTTGACCATATTAAGTGAGTGTTCAGGAAAGTCAACAGATATAATGAGATATATTGGGATGTTACCAAAGCTGCCCTTGAGCTCCGAAGTTAGGATCTACAGTCGTAACAGTATCTTTATAACCTACGAAAGGTAACGGTATGCACTCAAACACATTCAGCGAATCTTTTGTAAGGTCACTAGTCATTGTCAGATTATCTTGGAATGTTCAAGTGTATAAAAACTTACCTTGAATTCAGAATTTAATTACAATTCAAATTAGAATAACAATTTAAGAAGTTTTCGAAAAATCATACATGTATTCTGTTTTGATACAACTGTAGATCTGAAGTTTTAAACTTCAGAACAGTATTTTTGACATAGAATACCCCAAGATTTTCTCATAATGTCTGTTCCCAAGCAACACAAAAATTACATAATTGGTTGCAGTAACTTGATTGTGACTTAATTGAGTTGCATTCAAGTAACTTCAACTGCTTTGCAACAAGTGTGCTGCTAGGGTTGGTCTTCCATGACATTGGTTACATTGTATAGCGGATTAAGCTACTGTTAATAGAGTAGATCTTAAGTTCTGAACTCCAGGACAATTTGGACGACTAGCACATTTAGAATAAATATTTCCTTCTTGTTTCCATCATTTCCATATTATTGAGCCCCAAATCAATCAGAATACAAAAATTGCTTGTAAGGTCTGTATCCACATTAATCCGGACACCTTCAAATCATTGTAACTTTTGAAATATTGCACGTAGGAATGAAAAAAATGTCCTGTGGTATAGCTGAGAGTCTATGATGAAAAAGACTATGATTGATGTTTACATTTCATGTTTAGTATTCAAGATGGTGACGGAAGAAAAACAAGTGCGCGAGCGAATTTTGTACAGGCGTACGGCAAATCCTCACTTGTCAATACGGGACCTTGCAAAAACATTGGATTTGCCTAAATCCACTGTTCACGATGTGCTCAAATCATTTTCGGAACGTTTGACGGTGGAGAGAAAACCGAGACGTGACAAAAACATTGGACGCGCTGATCCTGTTATGGACCGACGCAACGACAAACAGAACTTGGCAGCAAAATCACGGGCTCGACGTTTGTACTGCGAATATTTGACGAAGTTTTCATGCGTTGTTATGGACGATGAAACTTATGTCCTGGAGGATTTCAAGCAGCTTCCACGGCTGTCTTTTTAATTCTGCTATGGCCAGAGATGCTACAGCTGAGCATTTCAGAATGAAGAAGGCATCGAAATTTCCCAAAAAATACCTTGTGTGGCAAGCAATTTGAAAATGGGGCAAAAAGAGTAAATCTTTCGTCACTACAGGCACAACCAACAAGGAGATCTATCAGAAAGAGTGTCTGCAGAAGCGATTGCTACCTTTCATCAAAAGTCACAAAGAAAAACCTTTGTTCTGGCCCGATTTGGCGTCATTCCACTGTTCTAAAACTGTGGTGGAGTGGTACCAAGCAAATCAAGTGAACATTGTACCAAAAACCTCAAACCCGCCAAATTGCCCAGAGCTCGAGAGATATTGGGCTCTGATGAAGCGGAAGCTTTCTGGAAAGAAGCAAGGAATCAAAGGCATCAAACACTTCCAGCAAATTTGGACAAAGACGGCTCCTACGATTTCTGTAGAGTCTGTACAAACCCTAATGGACGGAGTTAAGCGCAAAGTTCGGAAATGTTATGCAAATACCGAATAACTATGTTTTGTCTTCACGAATTGTTAAAACACATCCCATGAATCTGAAATAAACAACTACGACGGAAATATAATGCGAAATTTATGTTTTATTCATGTTTTGAGGTGTCCGGATTATTGCGGATACAGACCTTATGATAACGCTTGGAAAAATTTGGGCCTGAAAGTGTTAAACAGGATATTTGAAGGAATAACTATCAACATTTCTTGTGACTGAAGTACTAGGTAAAAATTCGGAATGATTGTTTCTCCATATTCTGTAGAGGGAAGATCAATTTTCAATCGGTATCAATAAAATACACTGGCAGTCAAAAGAGTGAATTGTGTGAAAGTGTGAAAATGTGAATTTTCGCTCAGTGTGTAAACACTTTGTTTACTTTGACAGCACACCAGAAACATAAAAATAAAGTGAGAAATTCCGAACGATTTGTCGGATCAGCTTAACAACTTGCAGATTAATTCTGCAAAAATGGTTTTTCGAAAAGTTGTCGTTTAGAGAATTGGCAAAAAGCGTGCACTAAATCGGAAATTTTCAAGATTGTGAAAAAATTTGGAGAAACGTGTTCTCTTGAAGATTCACCGAAATGTGGACGCAAAAAGGGGGCAGCGGTACGCCTTATGAAATCGCATAAACCGTGTTCCGTTCGTGTAGTTGCCAAAAAAATAACAAAAAGCGAACAATATCAGAACCTACAATAAGCAGAAAGCACCCAAAAGGATGGATTCACAGAGAGCTTGTTTGAAAATATAGTCACGGAACTTGTATGACGTAATTCTCCAAAAGCCGAAGCGGTGCATTTTCATGGACGAAGAAGCGTACGTCAAATTGGTTACCAGTACACTTCCGAGTTATCCCAAACTTCTTATACTAAAACAACTTGTTGAGTAGGATTTAAATTTTTCTGGAGCCTTAACTTTATAAGAAAGCATTTCTCTCAGAAACTAGGTTCAAGTTCTCAGAATTTAATTTAAACAAAAACCGCATGAAAGGCAAAAATTATCCTCGGCTCCATAAATTCCTCTTCGACCATTGAGCCTTTAAAATAAACTGATTGTACTTTTGTTTGACGATCATTAATAAAAAGATTTCGACTCAAGAGATATTGATAGTCATATTGAAGCCCCCAAACAGGATATTCGAAGGCATAACCATCAACATTTCTTGTCAATGAAGTACTTGGTGAACATTCTGCGAAGTGTAGATCAATTCTAGTCGAGGATTCCGGTTTTTGGAGGTTTATTTCTTACATGTATGATGACGTTTGCGAGTTTAGCTTTATTTTCAAATGAACCGTAACTCAATCACCTAGTATTGATTGATGACAAATTTCACGAGTACAAATGACATCAAATCAAAATTACAAAAGCATGAAACGTTGCAACCCGAGAATCCAATAGATAAAGTCTTCCTCTATACTGAGCTGCTTATAACAAGCCCATTTGTCATTGTTCATTCTACTCACTGCACCTGCTGAGCAGTCCGCACAACATCAAAGACGATAGAAGATAGGGCATCATGACTCACCTGAAATGAAAAGAGAAGAAGAAGAAGAAGAAATCTCATTAGCAAGCTTCGAAGCATTCCAGGTGGAAAATTTCAATTTAGGCATCAATACACACCCACACACACACACACAGCCCCAAGCGAAGTCCAGTCAGACACTGAACTGAGCCAGAATGTGGAAAACCAATTTCGCATGTCCATTAGGTTTGTTGTCGTCTTTCCCCCCCAACAACCCCCCTCTACCACAGCATAGTTGGGCCTGCAAGATTGATTCCTCTGGTCACAATGTGTTGTTGTTGTCCGCATTGGTTTCACAGAACTTCAGAGATTCCACCCCCTTTGTCCTCCACCATCACTCCGAATTCCACCCGACGAGATGGTGTCACCAACGAGGTAAGAAACACTCCATCAACCTGTCATCGATGATGGTACACGCGTTCTGAGATCGCCCCTCCTCACACGAAACCGCACCACGCAACCATCGTTCCGAGAACAATGAGCAGAATAATAATGCTAAACTATCGCTTTAATTACATTGCCCGGGGGATATTGGCCAGAAAGGCATACGCAATTTCCCCCGCTTCTCCAGCACAATTCACAACGGTTGGTCGGTTTAGAGCACATAACTTTGGATGACAATCATCTAGTAATGTGGTTGCAGACCTTGCAGAAACCATCATTGATGGCAACACTTTCGTACCCCTCCCCCTCATCCACTCATTAACGGCACTAAGCGGTTTCGCATCCGCAGTAGCAGGACGACGCCCGGATCGTCGAAGCCGGATGGCGGTTGCTGCGACACACGAAACCGGTTTGCGGCGAATTCCACCGTGGCTCACATATTAAGGATATGGATGATAATCGAAACTCGTTGAATCAACATCCAACGTAACCTGGCCCGGCTCACAGATGGGATACAGATTCGCCCAAAACCCGGAAACTGCACACGGCTACACACCACCCATCGTAGTCCCATATTTCAGCCAGCGAACCGAGTCGCCGTCGAACTGCCGAAAGCGCTCCCCATCGCGATAATGACGTGCTTCGCTCAACGACACAGCGACGATGTTCATTATCTATATTGAAATATTCCTCAAAGTCATCGTTTTAAAATTCATTAAAACACCGTCATCATTATTGCTGCTGGCTGTCTTCCGGGTTAGGCAAACTGCTGTTCCTCATCCTCCGTCGGCCAAGGGTGAGTGCCGACACAATAGTTTTCGAACCGTTCGTTGTTACACGTGTGGGAAAGTCATCATGGTTCTAATGCCGACGCGTCTGTGTGCCTGAATTTGTACGTGTGTGTGTGTATGTGTGTCATTGTGTCATAACCATGGAGCGTTTTAGTTGAAGTCAGTCAGGTTCGTCGTCGGCGTCATCGATGGCCTCGATGGGGAATGAGCGAGCGCGCGGTGTTAAGCAGCACTTTTTTAGCACACTTTACATAATGATGTGACAGGGAAAAGGAGGTGGAAAGGGCGAAAGTCCCGTCCGTTGATGGAACTGTGCCGGAAATGGAAAAACGGTGCACAAACTGGAGCGTTCGATTAAAGAGGTTGGTCGTTTAGGTTGGTGAGCCGCTGAACAGTTGGCTGCTTTAATTTGATCTTCTAGAATTGGGGACCTAAGATCGAATATTAAGTAGAATCTCCTATTTAGTCCTGATTGACGGTACTGAACAAACAATTTAATTCAAAATTGTTCAGAAGTCATACAATAAATAAATTAACCATTAGAAAAAAAAATATGAACAAGGATTTGAACGATCGATGTCAGTCTTAATTCCTGAGTTCAAATCTCATCCCTACAATGTTCTTTGTCTATTCAACAAACTGCTCCTTCAAGTTCATCTGCGTTCTACCATTTTGTCCCCGTATTTCGAACGAACTTTCAATATATCATTAAATTAAAAAAAGGATGATCATTAAGGAAGTTTTAATGTTTGAAAAGACTAAGTTATAGTTTGTTAAAGCAACATTTAACACTTTTGATTGTCAAGTTTTCTGAACCAGATTAGCATCCAACAAGCTTTAATGAGTGAAAACTCTTGGAAACATGTGAAAATTACTTAAAATTATTGAAACACATGCCATTTGCAGCAATATTTTTCTTCATGTTTTTCTATTCAATGATTTTACTTTAAATTTATGTCTCCTTTAGCTGTTGACTTGCTTATAAGCTTCATGATTACTTTCATTTCTCATTCATATATTAATAAATTCTATCATCTGCTATTTATCAGATTATTTCTTGATTTAACCAGTTCAACCACTGGAGCATCATGGATTTAATAATTTGGAATTTATTTTTTAAATGTACTTTTGAAATAATAAATAACAATGTTGTTGAAAAATCGAAGCAACCCGTGCTTCGAAAGTGACGTGTTTTTATTTTGCTGGATCGTTTTCGCGAAATCCTACATTCAATTTAATTTGTGATATTAAATTAGAATAACTTGAAATTATATTCTCATCGCAGTGCTGTAGTAAACAATCACGTGTTTGGCAGCGAATCTTATCCTAACTTTGTGATTGCCGCGATTCGTTTTTCGGCTTGTGCTCTGGCGGGTTTTCTTCAATTTTTTATACTCTTGGTGCTCCGGAGCAACCGGAGAAAACAGGCTATCAGTTTGTTTTTTTTTGCCTTAATTTGGATGTTTAGCATGAACTTGCTGTTCGTTGGATGCATTTTTAAAGCATTTGTGGAAAAATCTGTTTGTGATGTGTGAACCTGTGCTTGTAATGGGAGAGTACAATTTTCCGATATTACAAAACAATTATTATCGCAGTAATTCAAGTGTGACCCTTAACTGGAACTGTATCTACCGCAATGCCATGTCGCTAATGGAACTGATCCGTTGCGGAACTGGTTTACGACGAGAAGTTTGCCGAACATCGGTGTTTGTATGATACCGGGTATCCGGAGTGTGTGGCGAGATTTTTCCGAGTGCTGGAGCGATGCCGAATGTTGAGTTTAGTAGACAGGTGCAAGCCGGTTGAGCTAAGTATGGCTACGGAGGAAGAAATTTTGATAACTGTTAAGTTCAAGATAGGATGCAATTTTCGTTCACCTGCAATGCCATATGGGGCAAGAATGGCATGTTTGGAAAGGCACCATTAAGATACCTTGAAAGAAGCAGAACGCCAACCAGTCGGACCCCGCAAAGGATTTTCAGACAATTGAGAGGTGGTAGATGCTCTAAAAAATGCGGAGCAAAACAGGTAATTGTTATACTATTTGTCTCCTGAATTATATGAACTAAATTATATGATCACATCACTTATCAAGGTGAATCCTGATCCATCGAGCCCTACCCTACTAACCTAGAAAAACCTCCTTCCTGTGACCTTTGTGGAAATGCAGAGGTTAACACGGTCCCTAAACAGCGAAGGTCACACTAACTTTCCTTCCCTATTCCCACCTGATTGCAAGGACGTGGCCGGCGCCGTTATTGATTATTAAAGAAATTGAGTCACTGAAACGTGTACAGTGAGAATGGTCGGTTACTCCCAGTCCCATTCAGTTGATTCATTGTACAATTTCACTGATTCTGATCAACCACGGAGTAGCCACCATTGATACGTGCAGTCAGTCAAGCTTTAAAAAAGCTTAAAAATAAATAACAATGTTTTATTAAATTATCATACCTATATCAGGGAATCATAAACTCTAACAAGTGAATTCTTCAGCCCCTGTATCTTAATTGCTTTATTTTATTTTGACATTGACTTTCAGTTTAAACATAAGTCCTATATCCTCATTTCGATGTTTATCGTTATTTGTTTCCTGAACTGAATAATTCCTTTTTCAGTTTCTCTGGAACTTGTTCAACTGTTAATTCCTGGCTTCCTTTTTTTCTGTTCGTCATTTATTTATTCATTCAAATCGTAATCATCTTATTTTTGTCATATTATTATATTGTAAGATTCTGATTACTCATTGTTATTTCCTAAATTCTGGATTTCTTCTTCTATTCTTCGAAACTTTCCGAGCTCCCAAATTTTGCTCGAGTTGGACTCACTCAGCTCTGCGGTTCTGCGGCGTTTGTTGGGGTCAGCTTTAAGCATTCAAAACGGCTTCTCAGTCAATAAACGGGCCCTCTTAGGGGTATGACCCTTAATAATGAAGTGCTTCATCCTTTTTTTAGCAGCGCTATTGAGGCCTTTAGGCTTTTTATCCTTTTGAACGGCTTCTCCCACCGTTGTCTCAAGGTACTTTGTTCCAGGCACAATTGAGGTTACAGGACCCATTGAAGCGTCCGAGCCCATAGGAAATCCAGGGCCCATGGAAATTCCAGGTACCATTGAAGTTCCAGGGCCCATTGAATTTCTAGGGCCCATTGAAGTTCCAGGGCCCTTTGAAGTTCTAGGGCTCTTTGAGGTTCCAGGGCCCTTCAATATTCCAGAGCCTTTGAATGTCCAGGAAAAGATTGGAGTTCCACAACCTGTCGATGTTCCATATCCTTTCGGAACTCCAGAGTCTTTTGGTGTTCCAGGGCTTTCAGTTATTACAGAGCATTTCGGTGTTCCAAGGCCTTTCAGCATTCCAGAGTTTTCCAGTGTTTTAGAGTCCTTCGATGTTCCCGAATTGAGCTCATCCAAATTTTTATACATGATCGATCATAGCAGGAGCTATAAACTTCTTTTCCTTATTTGTGCTGCCATCTAGATAGTACATGTATGTAGGTACACGAAACAAGCAATTCTGCACCAGGAGATAACAGATAGCCCGCCAGCTAGTAGCCAACAGATCTCGGTAGAAGAAAGTTGGATTTGGATGATCACCGCATAATTTATACTATTTCTATAGTCACATTTAATTGCATTACAGTTTAGTTTTTATAATTTTTGTATTTACTGAAACAGGAGTGGAACGAACGTTGATCATCCAAGGCTTAAAATGGGTTCCATTTTAGACTTTTTCCAACCAACGTTAATTAAATTGAAATTTAAAAACTTTGGGTTACACAAATTCATTATATACGTCTTTCAATTCGTCGTTTTCGTTTATGATTGTTCTTCTATTGAAATAGAAGCTGAACTTCCTTGCCTCTGTTCGAAGTTTTCTTTTTCTTAAATAATTTCCGTTGGATTTATCTATTTTGACTTACATCTGTTTGCAATTTTTGTATTGCAAATGTGTCATAATCTTTTTGGTATCATAAGAAAAAAATCTCCTATCTTCACTACATTTTGCTTTTATTATTTCTTGATTATTAAGATTTTAAGCCTCAGGCTGATTCATCTCCTGTCGTAGTAACTTTAACACCTTTTGAGTATTTCTGTGACTTGTCTGGGAGTGAGATTTTCACTCGTGACCTTGGTGTTAAAGGTTTGGATGCTAACCACTACGCTGGGGTCACTCCAGCTTTTTCGTGTTATTTTTTAATTTATTTATTGCTTGTTCTACGGTTTTCTTAATTTTTTTCACACACTGATTTCCGATTTTCTCATTTTTTTTCTATCGAATAGCTCACATTTCTTTTTTATTATAACTTTACTGCCTCATTTCCTTGACACTAATGCATTCATAATCCTTATATTAATTCACATCGATTTATCTTCTCGATTTTCAAGAATCCATTATTTTGTTTATTCTTACTTTGTTGCTTTTAATTTCAAAATCAATCTTTTTTTACTCTTTTGATTAACATTTTTGTTATTTTCTTGCAACCAAAATGTCACATTTTCCTTATCTTCGTGTACATTCATTGCTCAGTATCACCAGTTCTTCGTTTTTCCATAATTTTTCTATCTCTATTTGTTATATTTAAGATTAATAAATAAAACTTTTATTTATACACTATCTACATGATCCTGTTTTCTTAAAAATAGCAATTTTTAAATATCTTTTCTTAAAATCTAAATTCTTATTTGTCAAAATTTTCCTACTTCCTTATATCTGATTCACAAGTTTACATATATCTTAATTTCTCTTATCCTTTTTCACACATTTTTACCACTTAACTTTTAAATTTTCACCTTCTTAATGATTGAAATTCTACATTTATAAGCTTAAAGATCTCTTAATTTCTAAATATGCTTAAATTATTTTTTATTTCATAGTTCCTTTATCGCGGATATCAAAATGTATTTTAATCAAAATTTCTTTTTTTTTGTTTTCCTTATATTAATCTTACTTCTTAGCTTCTCAATTTCTTAAAATTCTAATACCTCTTGATTTCCAAATTTCTATTTTTTTAAGTTCCTCTACATCTGTATTTTCTATATTGTTTTTATGTCGATGATATTTATGTTGTTTTTTCGATAATTTTTCCAATTTATGTAGATTTTTCGCTATTTTAGTTTTTTTTCAATTTTTTACCCGCATTTCTTATTCCACTTTTCTAATACCTCAAAATTTCCAAATTATAATCTCTCCATTTAATTTTTTTATTCTGTTTTCTTATCTCTATCGCCTGACTAACAAACATCCAGAAATTACAATTCCCTTATTCAAATATGTACTGTCTCTAAATAATTATTTTTCTTTTTCGTAGCTATATCCCAGAGGTGTTCCAATCGTCAATTGTAAATATGCTTAAAAACAATTTTAATTTTCTTGGTTTTTTTTTTTCTTATTTCTTATTTATTTACTTTTATTGTTCCTTTGGACTATGAACACTTTAACTTTGTAATATTTTTGTTTCATCATACAAACACTGTAATACATTTTCTATTTAAATACTTTTATTTGACACTTGTTATATTACTTTAACATAATTGTCTATTTGCGATTCACGTCAAATAAATAAATTTAATTTTGGCTCCATGTAGCCCGAAACGAATAGGAAAGCACAGTGAACAAACTGTGAAGGACGAAAAGATTGTTTTCATGGGAACCAAGCAGCCGAAGAACAAGAAAAAGTTTAAGTGCTTTGGATGCAAGTAAGGGGCAAAAGTTGTTCGACCGCCCCACGAAAACAAATGCAAAAAAGGGGTGGAAAAAAATCGGGAAAATACACTTCGGAGGCACCCGCAGTGGAATCGGGACCAGCAGGTGCTTGTTTTGCTGCTAAGAGTGGTGCTGTGGAAAAGAATTTTTCCGACTTATTTCGTGTGCAGTGGTTCCTCGACTCATGACCACATTGTTAATAACAAAACGTTGTTTGAAAGCTTGAAGCCGTTGAAGTGTCCAGTTGAGATCGCCATCGCGAAGCATGGGGAATAGTAGCCAAACATTCCGGTGCGGTTGAAGTGGTGTCCAGCATCAACGGGACGGAAGGGGAATGCACTGTGAAGAACGTTTCGTTCGTACCCTAGTCCCGATGTAATATCTTCTACGTGTAATGATCTATAGCTGGTCGGAAACAGTCACGATGGGTTATCGTTGTGCAACGTTGTACCCTCTCGATCTTTTCATGATCAACCGAAGAGCGAGTGGTTCCATGTTGACGTGTGGGCAGATCCCGAAAAACCTTGAGTAATGGATTCGTCGGTTTGGCCATTTTAACGCATGAACGGACTCTGTTAACCAAGCACGGCGCTGTCTGAATCGTAAGTGCCCATAACCGTCTATCCACTGAATCTCCGGAAATATGGTCACGGGACTCGAGCTGACCGGTGGAGTTTTATCGTGTGCGAGTCATGCGTCGTTTGCAAGTAAACCCGAAAACCGTTTCCTGAGCGCAGTGAGAAACGTTCGTCACGGGTGCTGGAGCTGATCCATTCGGACTTGTGTGGGCCGGTCTCACTTGACGGCGTTGGATTAATTTGTGACTTTCATCGACGATTGGAGTCATTTTACGATGACGTTCTTAATGAAGTGCAAAAGCAAGGTGTTTCAGCTGTTTCAACAGTATAAGGCGTTGGTTACGACAAAGTTTGGCGTAAGAATAAGTCGATTACGATGCGACGACGGAGGTGATTACCGTAGTCAGAAATTTTATGATTTTTGTAGGCGTAAGGGACTCCAAGTTGAATGGACGGCCCCACATATGCCCGAACAAAATTAAGTCAGTGAGTGGATGAACCGCACACTCGTGGAGCGAACACGGTCTCTGCTGGAGGATTCAGGAGTGGATAGACGGTTATGGGCACCTGCGATTCAGACAGCGATATCTTCGATGAAAGCAGGATGTCTACAAGCTACGAGCTTTCGGATGAGGCGTCTTTGTTCACGTGCTGTAGGCGTTACACAAGAAGATGAATCCGAAGTCTTGGAAGAGGGTTTTCGTCTGATGCGCACATTACGGTTACCGTATTTGGAACCCGACGTCAAAGCGGGCTATGGATTTCGTGGGAACTGAGGGTGGTCAAACGGATGTTATGAAGAAGCAGTCGTCTGACATTTTGGTGTTACCCCCAGGAGCTGTGGCAGAGGTGCATGAAAAAGCGATCACGAAGGCGTGCAGGAAAGTGAACTGCAGGTTTCTGACGATGAAGGTGAAGGTTCTGCTGAATCTTCAAAAGCGTCTGACGAAGAATTCGGAAGTTTTCGCGACGAAGATGGATCGGTGGAAAATGCTGGTCCAGCACCGGATGCCAACGTGGAATCTGGAAGGCCACAGCAGGAGAGGTACCCTCCATCTTGGCATCAGGAGTGCGATGTTGGATACGCGGCATATTCATTGAGTCCCGTGAACAACGTGCAGAATGTTTCGAAGTCGCTCGTGGAGGTCCAGAAGCGGCCCCATTGGTTCCAATGTAAACAGGCTGTCGATGAAGGGATGAACTCCTTGCTGAAGAATGGAACCGGGAAGCTGGCAGAGCTACTGCCAGACCGGACGCCTATAACGAGAAAGTAGATTTTCAAGCGTGGCAAGAATGGAGAATCCAACAGGTATAGAGCTCGTTGGTGGCCATACCCAAGTAACAATTTCAGTTCTATTCCAGCCGTATAGCACTCCTCCCGGCTTTGTTGATGACACTACATTCAAAACTGTTTTGTCCACCAACACCTCCTCTATGCATCTTTAAAGCCGAAATGTGTACAAAGTGACCCACTCTATAGATGGTTGTGAAAACAAATTAATAAAACCTTTCTAAGACCATAAAGATTTTGATAATGTTCTAGTGAAAGATGTTATGACCACTTGAGAACCATCATAAAACCTATAAGCCGCCATCAAAACCAGCATAGGGCTGAATGGCCACAGCTGTCAAACTTCACGGCGATATCGTGGTTGGTTTTTGTTGTTTTGCTTTGTTGCTCTTCTGATTCATTCAACAGCAAATAATGGCTCAGAAAAAAGTTCTTCTGTTGCGGGAAATTATGATTGATAGCAAAATATATGAAACAAATTGAGTTTTTTTTTATAGCGTATCATGCTCCAAATCATATGCGCATTTAATTTTATGGTGAATATTGGCACGATAAGAGCTGAAAATTAATGCGCCTTGGAAATTATGCGAGTTTACAACAACAAAAACAAAATTGAAAGAATTATATTCCGTAAATTAATCATGAAACTTCTGAAAATTGATGGAATTCAATAAGGTTATCTAAACAAATACCGAAGTTTGTCTCAGATTTACAGTTCAATTGTATTACATTTAAAATTTGGTGTATTTATTTTTTCACATTTCAATTATTTCATATATTTCAACATGGCGATTGCAAGAAATCGCAGTTTTGCCAAAAAGCCAATTTATCTTAGCAATGGCTACTATAAAACTATCTGGTCGCTTGGTAGCTCTCCTTAATGCCAGTTAGCCATTTAATGCATTTACTGGAGGCAAAATGGGTTTAAAATGCTTTTTCAACTGACCATAATAAGATAATATGAATGAGTCCTAAAACGGCATTTCAAAACAGCATTTTATGAGTTAATAAAGTCAAAATAAAACCTTTGATAGGAGTAAAAGGAATTTTAGAAGTCAAGGTTTTAAGATCGTTGTAAAGAAGCTGTGTAGGTTCTTATAAACCTGACTAAAATTTGAAAACTATTGGCATATCTTGCTGCCATAATAAAGCCGAATTGATTATTAGTGGCTTTCATAAAACTTTAATAAAACTTAATAAAGCTGGATGGTTTTGGCAATGTTACTTGGGTAGGCTTCAATCAGCGATATGGCTTCGATTATTCTGTTTTTGTTGTTTGTTAAAAATTTGTTTCTTTATTTTGAAGCTTTTCAAAGTTTTTTTTTCCAAACTCTCGTGTACATCTGGAGATTATTAATTCTTACTTTTTTTTCCGCATGATTTTCAGATTGATTTCATCTTCATGAAATTATGTTTTTAATTTAACTTGTTTTTACTGCCTCTTCATTTTTGCCCTAGTTGAATTGGAAACAATTAAGATGTGTAGATTCGACAATTATTGAAACAATTCTTTAAATTCTCAGATTTTTTTATTCAGACCTTAACCGTACTTAGATCGTTATCTTATGATTTGGGAAAACGTTTTCATATTTTGATTTTTTATGTTTTATGAAAATATTAAAAAAAATCGTGTTGCTTCCAAGCTAGTTTTCAAAATATTACTTCATTATTTATTTTTGTGCAAGATTTTCTTTATTTGTTTTTATGCCAACAAACTTCATTTTGCAATGAGCATCAGCTTGTTAATAATTTTCTAATTGAAAGATTTCCATGTTTCAATATTATTGTTATTTTTTTATCACATCTATTCCCACGACTATAAGATAAATTCCAAATTCAACAAGAGATTTCAAAATCATGAGATATTTTTTAAGATTAAGTGATACAAATTTGAAAATTTCAGATTCATGATATGGAATTTAGATTAAACCTTCAATTTCTTTCTCTCACTTTTTTTTAAAAACACTATCTATAAAACTATTTAGAGCGTATGAGCAGAACGATTGTGATTGGGAAACTAGGAGAATTTAAAATTAACATTTCATTTGATCACTTTGAAAAAAAATTAAATATAAAACATTGAAAAAAACTTTTTCTAAAATAAAAAATAAAACATTTATTAGTGATAATTTGAAACAGTGTTTCAAAGTTTTATTTGTTTTAGAAGTGATCAAATGAAGTGTTAATTTTAAATCCTCCTAGTTTCCCAATTTCAACTTCTGAGTTATATTTAAGGATATTACTTTTCACTTTATTGGAAACTCAAATTAAAGTCTCAAAAAGAATTTCAGATTCTCAGAACTTTTTTTTAAGATGTTAAGATTCATATTCAGATTTTCAGTTTCTATTTTTACTATTCTGTAAAGAAACGTCATTTTGCAACGAACATTATTTTTTTGCATTTATTTTATTGGGTTTTGCACTCCTTGCTGAGTTGATTCTGATCTTAATTTTCCCATGTTTCAATAAAATTGTTTTAATATCTTTGATTTCTATTTATTTATTTGATGAGATTTTCACATCACCTTCAGATTTAAACATTGTTTCCTCTATTATGAGTTTACGTTTTTGTGATTAAGATTTGAGAATTTCAGATGGTCGGTTTTTAGACATTCGGAAAATATTCTGAGACGTAAGGCGAAGCTTGCTGGAATTAAAAATGGCTACCATCATGGTTTATTTGCATCGCTACTTGCAATTTTAGAAAGCACAAATCTTAGAAACTACAATGATTTCACATGCTCAACTTAAATTGTATTCCTGCTGCACTGCAGCACACAAGCCTTAATGATTTAGTTTATGAAATCTTTGTAGTTTTTTTTATTTGTGCCTCTAAAACTCCAAAATGGTGATATCAATCAAGCATGAGCATCAATCAAGTCATCCTAGATCAAATTAAAAGCGAAATGATGCTTCATAAATACAAATAAGAAACAGGCTGAGCAATCTCTCAATCAGCAACTGATGAATTACACAGAGCAGGTAAAAAATGAAAAGGAATCGCTCATCTCTCTTAATTTTCTTCATTCCCGAAATCTAATCATTCTCAAGAGGACAGAACTGAATCACTCTCAACGCGCAACCAAATGTGTCAAATTTGGCTACTTTCATCGCCCTTAAATCGGGAACTCACTCAAGGGCAAAATTTTCCTCTCTCCTGTCGCTTCGCCGAGGACGTGGTGTCGGTAGCATCCGGCGCCTCGTGAGCTGTCAGTCGGTTAGTCAGCCATCCATGTCGCTCGGTCTATGTCCCAGTCTCCCTCCAAAATACCCCATATATGAAACATGGCAAGTATGTGGAAAAAAATGACTCCATCGTGTCCCAGCTTGACTCCCTCGGTATTGGATTTTCAATTTAGAATCACTTCAAGTGAGCACACATAATCCATGTTCGCGCAGCAAGGGGAAAAGCGCCGCAGTGCGTTGTCTGTCTTGGCCGCTTCGGTGAAGGATATCATGCACATCATTCTCCGGCATGCTCCGTAATGATGATGCTTCAAATGAAGATCCCCTGGCAAAAAATTTTTCGAGTGCGTGACAGATGTCCCGGTCTGCCAGAATAAGGAAGTTCTTCAAAATTTTAGAGCAGCAAATGACTGCAGCAACGGTGACTTCCCTTCCGGGACGATTCGAATCAAAACGGAAAATTCTCCCCATTCAAATGAGCACCGAGGGAAACTATTCCCCTTCGGAGAGAGATCGAATAGCAACACATCGCAGCAGCCCTTGCGATGAAAAGCAAACAGTTTACTTTTATGTTAACGACTGCCTGCCTCTTCCTGTTCCGAAAACCGCAACTCGCCCCGCCCGGAGGGCAAAGTGAACGTGAAAGCATAATAACGAAAATTGCTGGCCGAAAGTTTCACTTTGTTCTGGAGGAAGGAGCTTCTCGATAAGGAAACTGGCTCGGTTAAAAGTCTATATCGAACCGAGATGGGCAGGAATAAAACTTAACGGAGCACCGGCCGGGTAGAATATTCAAAAGAAATTGGAGAACTTTCGGATCGAGTGCCGTGGGAGAGGAGCTTGCTGGTCAATACGCAATTTGGAGATAAAATATGTTTACAATCTTCCGGTCAGAAGTCCGTTACATTGAGAGACTGGTGAAGCGTGGTGGTAGTAGTTGGAATAAGGAGCTATAAAGTTCAATGTGGTTTCGAAGTTTGGCATTTGGGTAAGTAGCTTTTTCGATTTTTTTTATGAAACGATAGATTAGGAGTGTACAGGACACAGTAAATTATGACTATCAGTCCACAGATAACTCAGTTTTGGATTCGAGCTATTAGATGACTTTACTTTTTTATTGGTGAGAATTCTAAGCTCCCAAATAATTATGGCGAATAGGATTAGTTTATAATTTAGTTTCATCATCTCTTCAACACAAAAAGTTAGGAACGTAATTCCACTTCAGCCATGTTTTCAAACCGATATTTTCCTCGAGACGAACGTAAAGGGATAATTTGAACCTGATTTCCACTGGTTGAAGTAGAAACCACAGAAGGATGCATTTCATTTCATGATGCTCTTGCTTCGAGCATAATAACATAGTGAGTGCTGAAAGATTTCTTTTAAAACACTGCAGATATTCAGTAAAATGAAAAAATGGGGACATTACCAAATTTAACAAAACAAAAAAATAAACCCCGCTCAATTGGTCCGGGAAAAGTATTCCGTGGAACCATTTATTCCTTCACTCTGCAGTAAAGCAAAACGACAACAATACACTTTGTATTGCAACTCCCCGCGTCCAAACGAAAAGTGAACAAAGCGAAACAAACAGCAAAAGTTCATTTTTTATTCTGCTAATTAAAAAATAAGAATGAGAAACGGGCACTGGACGCGGGTCTGTCTGTCTGTCCCGCCGCTGCCTGCCCGGGTGCAATCTGATGGGTGTAATCACTTGAAAATGAAAAACTTTTCAATAAACTTTCCTTGTCATTACATTTAAATGGTAAATTACGTCGTCGTCGTCGTCGTCCGAAAAGAAAGAAAAATAAAAGAGGAGGCCCATTTTTCTTGCCGGAGTCAAAGTGGCAACATTGGTGTATAATTTTTCACAACAAACGGGAACGGGACATCAGGACAAAAAAAAAATAGAGACTCCCCAAAGAGAGAAGGGGACACATTTTGCAGATACTTTTAATGAGAGGTGAAATACGGTTCAAAACGAATGGGCCACGATTTGGACGAATTTTGTTAATTGGCTTACAAAACAAACAAGGTCAGTTGCTGCCGACTTTCCGCTAAGGTGGGCAGTTTGGTTTTTTGTTTCGCTCTTAATTTGGACTTTATTTCCTTCAACTTACTGAATGGAAAAGTCCTGGCGGAAAAAAAAAAACTTTTCCTACCACTTCGAAGCTGTTTGAAACGTTTCACGAGTGCGAGGCGCCAAAGTCAAACATTTTCACTGTTCATTAAGCTTTATTTTCGAGAACGGTCTCCCTCGCTCGCCGACCGGGAGAAACGTCCGAAGAATGCCACCAATGAGGGAAGTTATGACTCTCGGTCACTCGCCGGAGTGGTGGCAGGATTTACCGGCAAATGGAAAACGGGAAAACAATGAAACAAGTTAATTAGCGAGGTGCGATGAAATACTTCTGAAATGTTGCCTCAAGTGTTGGACGGAATCGGGTTGTCTGGACGAAGAGAACGTGAAGTGTGTTTTGGTTATTTATTTGCGCAATACAGCGTTGGATTGTTCGAGGCGTTTTCTAGAGAATTCTCATCTAAAACCCTAATCATGGTTAGATTCCCTCATGAAGGTGAAGGTTTTCACCTTGCCGAAGATGGGAAGGCCCAATCTTATGCTGTAGGCATGCATTGAAGGCTAAGTATTTGACTAGTATTCATAGCTTTTATTTCTCAGTCACGTCGTAGTATGTTTTTATAAAGGCATTTGAGGAGTGATACTGGCGGAGTATGCCGCAAATTATTTAAATAAAGATGAAGTTTGCAACAACCAAAACTTTATTCAATAACCTCAGGAAAACGATTGCAAGAAGTTGTTACATTTTCGCAACAACTAATGTTGTATTCTTTAAAAAATAAAAATAAAAATATTAAGAAAGTGTTATTTTTTAAATGAATAAAAATAATCTCTCTCATTCTCAAAATTTTTAAATAGTTTTTTAAAAAAGTAATAACTAATGTTGTTATTCATTCATTAATTTTATGGCATGATGCTTCACACGATGATTTGGTCATGGCTATGGTCTGTTGATAGAAATTGCAAAATTATACAGGGTGTCTCACAATAGGTGTCACTAAAACAAAATGGGATTACAGCAAAACAAATCAACCAAATCGTAGCATTTATTTTTCATTTGAAAGATACATGTTACAGAAATAAACCATATTAATTCAATTCGAATTTCTCGCCCTTTTCCTTGATAACTTTGCGCTTGGCACGCACGATTTCCTGAGGAATTTGGTCCCAAATATCAACCAAATGTTTCTTGAATCGATCTTAAGTAAGCCCTTTCGTAGGGCCTATATGATGAAGCGTATAACCCCAAACAAAGTAGTCAAGTGGGTTGATATCCGGTGAAGATGCAGGCCATTCTTCACTTGTGATGAAATCGGGCAAATTTTCCGCGCACCACGCTTGTGTCTTCTTTGCCTTGTGAGCTGGAGCTGAGTCCTGTTGGAAACAATATGGTGTATTCCCACGCAGCGTTGAAGCATGAAGAAGCAGATGGTTCTTCATAACCTGTTCGATGTAATAGTCAGTGTTGATTTTTACGTTAGGTTCTATGAAAAGAAGAGGAAGTTCTCTTTTTCGTGAAACGACGCCCCATACCATGATTTTCGATACACTCTGATAGCGTTCTACAGCTAGTTTATCTCTTGGAATATTGGCAAGACTTTTGCCATACACACGATCATTTGGTTGATTATGACTGTCCTGAAGGAGGAAGAGCTTTTCATCCGGAAATAAAATCTCGCAGATGCTCTGATTGTTGTCTAATAGTGCCAAGATGTTGTAGATGCCGGAACTGGCGTATCCGGCGTCCACAAAGTGCCGCACGATGTCGGTTTTCGATGTGGCGGGGTGCCGTTCTTTGAACGCGCACACTTCTGAACGGAGTTGCTGTACTGTTTCTGCCATCACGGTTAGAGTTCGACTGAAAGAGCTGTCAAATGTTGTCTGCTGACTCATGGGTTACTATGATTGATGCTGCATGGGTAGTTTCGTCAATGCGGGTGAAGATAATAATCGGCAATTTTTGTCCATTTTTTTTAATGCAAACGTTAATGTTATCAAATTTTCAGCCAAAATATTGATTATTGACTAAGTTACAGAAGGTTGAACATGGCGTTCTTAGAAACAAAATTTTGCTCGGCTTTATTTTTGCTAATGAGCCACAACATTGTACAGTTGTTACGCTTTGTTTTCATTTTCATTTTCTTCTCTCTAAATGCAACGCAAAAATGCTTTCAACTTTTATAGAACTGTATCTAAAAAGTCCGTTAAATTTCGTATTTGTACCTTGGTCATTGAAAATTGCGGTAGTTGGGGAGTCTTCTTCAATGATGTTTCGCAGAATGTTATGAAATTTGATTTGTTCGATTATGGTGTAATGCGAGGGCTGTATGATAAGTACCCGTGTTTAGCGAGTGATGGCATCACTGACGCAAAATGCCGTTTATAAGGTCCACGCACCTGTGTTGACTATGATCTGATATTGGTTTAATGAATTTAAGCGTGGCCGAACATCCTTTTTTTGATGAAAAGCATCCAGGCCGTCCGATTGAGATGACAACGGAGGATATTGTTAGCAAAATTCATGGTATCGTGTTAGCAGATCGCCGGGTGAAGATCAGAGAGATTGCTGAAGATATCCTTCAAGAAAAAATCGGCGAGATGGAATCGCATGACAACTTCAGAGCACTGTTTGGAAATTTTTAAGCGCAATCCGAAAGAGTTTCTACTGCGTTTCGTGACTGTTGACGAAACATGGATCCATCACTGCACGTCTGAAATGAAAGAACAGTTGACTTCACCCGGCGAACCTGCTCGTAGGAAGGCAAAAACGGTTCCATCGGCCGGAAAAGTCATGGGATCCGTTTATGGGATTCGCGAGGCGTCATCTTTACCGACAATCACGGGGCGGTACTATGCTAATCTATTGGATCGATTCGATGCTGAATTGAAAAAAGAAACGAGCCCATTTGGCGAAGAAAAAGGAACTTTTCCACCATAACAACGCACCTGCTCACAGAAAAACTGGGCAAATTACGCTACGAATTGCTGCCTCATCCACCGTATTCTCCAGATTTGGCCTCATTCGATTTCTTTTTGTTTACAAACATGTAAAAATGGCCTGGTGTAAAGCGATTCACGTCAAACGAGGAAGTCATTGTCACAACAGAGACCTATTTTGCGGAATTCGACAAATCATATTTTTTGGATGGCTGGAAAAAGTTGGAATATCACTGGACGAAATGTATCGAGTTGAAAGGAGACTATATTGAGAAATAAATTAGAAAAGAATGGTAAAAAAATAACGTTTTCATGCCTAATACAGGTACTGATCATACACAGATAAAAAGAAACATTGAATTTTCTACGTTATTTAATGCACTTAAAGGAAATGCTAGATTTGGCAGAAAATAATGGGATATTTCATGTTAATTTAAGCCAGATAACGCCTGAATCTAGCCTGTGGTATGAAATATTGCAAACAATTTCTTTGTAGACGCCTCCTTTGGCTTGGAATTAAACGAGGGGAAATTTTACGCGCTTGTTAAAATTCTTTACTTTTTTTTGTGTACAGCCCTCGTATATTATTCAAACAACCATTAAACTATCAAATGGACTTTTGATACAATTCCTCCCTGCCCTTCGGTTCAGAAAGGAGTATGGGCGCGTTCTGTCGAGTCGGTCGCGGCAGATTTCATGTGTGAGTGGGCTGCCACATCAACGTTCAAAAGTGCCTGAACCAGATGGACAGCTTGTAATGATCACTTGAAGACGCGATGGGGGATCATTGCCCTGATGTTCCAGAATGTAGCACGCCATGGGATGTTTCTTGTCTTCTATATCTAAACGTGAAAGAGTTGAGTCAACGTGTGGAAATTAATCGGAAATGATCTCTCATACGTATCAGTTGAACCATTCTGAACTGCCGTTGTGAGAATATCACCATGAAAATCTCACATGCGCGTGGCATGTTGCCGGTTTTAATGCTTTCTCTCTTTTCTCCTGTTCTCTTCCCTATGCCATGATCGCGAGCGGTACAAAACCTGAGGTGGACATTACATCCCATCGAGGCAATTTAAAAAATGATCGCAAAGGAACGGAAACTTGTAAGAAATAACATAGGTTATAAGTGAGTAAAAACTAACAACACACTTGCACATCATCAAGGTAAGAACTTTATAATTAACTTATCTAAATTGCAAAATAATACAAATAATTGAGACTCACCACGCACTATCTTATGCGATGGGTGAACTTATATGACATAAAAAGAAAAGGAGTTGGTTTCAGACAAATATAACAGACTCAATGAAAGGATAGGAAGAACAAAATTGAATGATGTAGAACACACGAAAATAATAAGACAAAAATAAATTAACCAGAAGAGGGAAGACGAAATGACACCAGACAAAACAGTGGACATGAACATAATAAAGAGAAAGGAGAAGCAAACTTGGGAAATGTAACACCTTTTGAGGCAGTGTCAACAGCGTCTCTATGGACGACATGATCCTTGCACGGCTGGTGAAATGCTATAAAAGGAATTAAGTTATATCAGTCTAACACACAAGGAACAGTACTATGGCTTCTTATTTTTGGTTCGAGAAAACTCCATCCCTATTGTCGACGGCACCGATATATTGCGTCATCTCTTCTTCTGTGATGAGACCGTCCTAAAGAATTTTCGAAGGCAAATTATCCAGAAGCTGCATACCGTTTCTCATTCTGGTGTTCGTGTGACTACTCACCACTCGTCTCAGAAGTTCATCTTCACAATAAAGCACCAACTGCCCAGATCGCCACACCAGATGAAACGTTCTCACACAGCCATACGGATTTGATTGTGCCATTACCACCTTCTGACGGGAACGCATATTGTCTCACAATGATCAAGTTCACACGTTTGCCTGATCTGATCCCGATTCCAAACATGACAGCAGTGACCGTCCCACGAGCTGTCATCAATGATTGGATCACGCGATTCGGAATGAACGTTCCAGTTTTCCGAGAATTGAGCCATGAGTATCACCCATCTGAATACGACACCGTACCCTCCACGTGAACGGACTCACCGACAACTCAAGGCCGGGATCAACAAAAACCTGAAGTGGATCGAATTGTTGCTTATTGTGCTCCTCGGTATGAGAACCGCCTTCAAGGAAGACCTGCAAGCATCAGTCGCAGAAGCAGCCCATGGAACAACACTTTGGTTTCCCCGATAATTCTTTGTCGAAACCTGAAGCTAGCAGTCGACGCCTGACTGAAGAACCAACATCCAACCATTCCAAGCCAGCAACATTCCTGAAGAAAGAACTAAGCAGCTGTGTGTTTTTTTATGACAATCAATCAAACAATCAAACCACCACCATCGCAACCATCGCTTTTCGACCTAGAGGAGCTCAACTGGGCCCTACGCCGTGGTGTCGGCGAAGCAGCAGGGTCTGACGATATTGGCTATATCCCCTCGTAAAGAAACTGGCACTTATCGGTCGATTGGCCTTTCTGGACACTTTGAATAAAGTCTGGCAATCCGGCATGATTCCAGACGTGTGGAAAGAAGGGTTGGTCATTCATATTCCCAAACCAGGGAAGGATAAGACCCAAACCGATGGGTACAGACCTATCAAACTCTTGAGCTGCATGGGGAAAACACTCGACCGGATGGTTAACCGTCGCCTGTCAACTGAGTTGGAGAGGCATGAACGAGTTCTTCTCCGAACTCGATCATTCATTGGACAAGGCCAAAGCAGAGAACCTACACGTCGATGTAGTATCTCTCGATTTGTCCAAGGCATATGATATGACATGGAGACTCCCTATCTTGACTACCCTCAAGAAATGGAAGTTCAAAGGGCGCATGTTGGCTAACGTGGAAAATTTCCTACACAATAGGAAGTTTCGAGTTTTGAAGGCCGGCGCAACTTCCAAACCAAGGTTGCTAGAGAATGGCATCCCGCAAGGGTCTCGCAAGGGAACTCAGTGTTTGAACGCATCCTGGTGTACGCTGACGATGTAACCCTCGTTTTATTTGGTAAATACGCGAGGGCAGTCAGAGGCAGAATGCAAAAAGCAGTGGATAATGTGATTGACTGGGCAGAAGGGGTTGAGGTTAGGATTGCCTCTGAGAAATCTAAAACCATGCACGTCTGCTTTGGTCATACTCACAGACCAAGGTTACCCCACGTTTGTATCGACGAGCTTGAAGTCAAGACAGTACGGGAAATGAAGCTTCTTGGCGTGACGATCGACCACAAATTGCGATTTGTGAAGCACGCCGAGGCAGTGGAGTTTAACGTCAAGTTCTCCGGGCCCTAAAAGGCCACTTCTCTGAAGCTTCTCACTGTACATCGATCAAGATTACACGGGCTATGATCGTACCGTGCATACTCTATGGATCGGAACTATGGAGCAGGGGTGGAATATCCCTGCTCAAAATCCTAGAACCTAAAAACAATGAGGCCTATAGGATTTGTAGCGGAGCCTTTCGGACCTCACCTATAGCTTCCCTATTGGTCAAATGAGGTAAGGTCCCCTACCGTCTGTAGGGCAGAAGAGTGGTGGTGAGACCTAACGGGAGTAGAGATCCCCACGTTGTGTCAGCTCCCTAGGCTGTGGCAACGGGCATGGGACTCTACGCGCCCCAAAGTGGATTGGCGCATCCGGCAGTTATGTGGAGCAAAGGCAAACCCCGAGGTAGCGAAAACGACCTATGGGGAAATTGCCTCCACATATGAAGGCCTGAACCTGCTGTTTACGCACGGCTCGGCTCGTTAATAGAGGAAGAGGTTGGTTAAGGGGTATCTGGGAGGGCCAAAAGCCGTTGCGGTCGGTTACCCGGTATCTGCGGTATCTTCTCAGCTGAGGCCCACGCGCCCTTGCAGGCATGCAAGTTGTCAAATGGGACTCAGACTGTTGTGTTCTCCGACTCTGCGAGTTGTCTTTCTGCCCTTGAGCATGGGCAGGTGGGACACCCGTGGATGTTGGAGGTACAACATTTTGCTAACGTAACTTTTGTGCTGCTGATAACCTAGCAAACCAGGGTCGTCAGGCTCAGCTGGGGGATTTACCTGTCCCGTACAGCGACGCTACCCGCTGTGTGAAGCGGACCTCCCGATGCGCGTGGGAAAAATCATGGTATAACACCCGAAAAGCGTTCCTACGGCGTAACAAAAATACTACACAAGAGTGGAAAGATATGCCCTGCCCTCGAGATCAGAAGATTCTGACTTGGCTGAGAATAGGACATACTCGACTTACTCACGTGCTCGAATCAACGGTAGTAAGGCCTGCTGCCAAGGATGCGGAGCGGATTTAGATGTTAATCATCTATAAGTGGAATGCCCTGCTAGGGAACAACTGAGGGTTGAAACGGGAGTTATAGGCACAATACGTGAAGTATTGTAAAACGACCGTAGTACAGAACTATCTGTACTGAAGTACCTAAGGGTGCTGGACTTATATGAAAAAATATATGCCAGCGAATATAGGTCGAGCTTAACAAGAAAGTAATGACTACTGACCACAGTCATAGACCTCCAAGCGGCCTGAAAACGAGGGTCAATGATAACATATCGAACGTCTTGTAGGTTTCGATGAGGGAATGGGGAGCACACTACTGCGCTCAGGTGCTTCCGGTCTTTATGCCGTCTCGAATGGACTAAAACGTCTACAGCAGACGTACAGTTTAAAGAGGCGTTAATAAAATGAATCATCACAACCATGCAACGGTCCAAGTACTTCATAGGAAGATGAAAGTTTTCAACATCGACATCGATGGGAAGAAATCATCGATTTCCATTGACCGTCTGAAAGCAGTCTTCTTCAAAACCGACGAACCATCACCGAAGCAGATCCAGAATGATGCATATCCACCGTACCGAACCATGTTCAATAACAGAATATATTTTGGATTTTACGGATCGCAGCAAGCGCTGCCTGCGGACTGTTAAGGTTTTGAGAGCTGTCAAGTTTTTTCTTTCGTTGCACAGTGATTCTGATTTTTCCTTTTCGAAATTGGTTTTTACCTGTGATTTTCATTGTAGTGCATTTGTGCGCGACTATTTGAAGTACTAATAGTATTCGTGCTGTTTCTTTCGAAAATGAAGGAGTGAAAATGTTTGCCAGTTAGCAGAGTACTTCTACTGTTGCGACAAAAATGCATTCTTCAGCATCACAGATCACGGCTTGCCATACTAAATGAAGGCTGAGCATCAGCAACAATTTCCGGTGAGATCTATCTGATTACAACTAAATTATAACGATACTACTGGACACGTACCATCCTCAAAACATTATATGCTTTGATGATAAAAGTGTTTTCACAATAACAACACAATTTGATGTTTGTACTGTGTTTATGCGGGGTTTGTTGTAAGTAAAAGGGACGTCAGAATAGGCGTGACTATCCAGACATTCTGAAATGGGTCACTGAAACCCAACACAGCTGTACCCTTTCAACTTTCGGGCCAAAATGTGTGTTGTATCACAAAACAGTTTGATTAACTGCAAACATTTTTCTCCCATAAACAACTGCCGAGGGGTGGGCATTGGATTGTACATACACCAAATATAATGTATTTTGAATTCTTATCATTATATTCAGCATACATGGCTATAGTCGTCCCTAAGATCGAGATGTAGTTTGAAGCATCCAATATCCTCACAGAGAGTTTGAGTAACGAATGTTGATAATCATGGATGATCATGATATACCCATCATACTTCTTGTGTTCAAGATTGAGGTGATCGTTTTTGGTTTGAATTGTAATCTCCCGATATGAACTCTTTTTCAGCATTTCATTGTTCTTTCAACTTGCTAAATTATAGTTAAGATCATTGATTGAGATAGAGAATCACCAAAAAAATATAGTTCAAGTGTTCAAAACACGTTCTGATGCAGTGCTGGAACAGTTCTCAACTAAAAAACACACTGTTCCAGGGAAAACAAACTTTCCAGCTCATGAAAACATTTGACCACACCAAAGTGAACATTCTTGTTGCATTTCTCACCCCTCAAAACTGCATAGAATACACCTCACCCGTAGCGAACCTTGATACACAACCTTACTCCCCTTGATAATGATAGCTCGGACGAAGTGAAAAAGATTTTATGATTATTAGATGAAAATGGTCCTCAACCTTAGCCTGTGTACTGTTGCAACAACCTCCCCCTGATTCATCCCCCTCCCTAACTGGCCACCACAGAGGAGACGCCAAGCCAAGCCTGCTGCAAGAAGACACCGATTCCAACGTCCGTCGACCAAGGCAACCAAAGCTAGACAATTCTCATTATGCACACCAACCCCCCCTTCCGACATCCTCATTTGATGTCGTTTTCTGGTCCACCACCAACCAGGCCCCAAGCCCACCGGCAATGTGAGCTTGGGCTAGAGCTAAACAGCAGAGAGCTGTCTCATTCCGTATTCCACGCAAAGCTTGCGGTCGCACTGAAAGACACACATACACACGTTCATACGAACACCACCGCCGCACCGACGGAACTGGACCAGAGAAAGTGGCCCGTACGTGAAAAGATCTTCATCGTTGCCTGATTTCCTGTTTTGGCCCCAACTCCCGGCCACCGTTCACAACCGAGCTATTATAAGTAATTAGAAAATGGTGGAATATGGTTTTGTTCCTATTAAGGCAATAGGAGCGCCGGGAAAGAAGTTCCATCCCAAACGCTTTCACTCTCTCGGTGTCACTTGCTCCAAGTTTCTTCCGAGAAGAGCTTGCGGAAAATCGCTTTTTTCGGTGCCAAGCTGCACGTCTCGAATACAAATTGAACTAATTTTTGGTGTAGAGCTGCTGTTCGTCCACCCCCTCGTGAAGCAAGCAAGGTTTGCTTTCCGGGATGCTCGCGGATGCTATTGGCTGGCTGTTGGCTGGAGGTAAGAAGTGGGGTGGTGAAACACAAAAAGCTCGTGTTTATTTTCATTTCCTTCTCGTTGGTGAATTAACACGGAATGATAGCACGCTCCGACCGGTCGGTTTGGCTGGTTGGCTGGTCGGACGGACGATCGTCCTGGTATCGTCGTCTGGTTTGCTCTGATGGGACAGCAGGCGAGCACTTAGTCTGGAACTGGACTCGGTCGTGGCGAGAAACGAGAGGAGGACATTATGATGCCAAACAAGCAACAAAGCAGAAAGCCGAGACGGAGATTTTTGTTTCGACGTGATTTTTACGATTGCTGTGATGCTCGGTGGAAGTTGCTGGGTTGTGGAGGCCTGCTTGGACGATTTAAGTGTGTTTATCGGAGAATGAATGGCGGGAGGCAAATGAGGTGAGTGCGGGGGGAATTCGTGCATTAAGAAATTAAGGCGCTGGCTGCTGCGATTGTTCTGCTGGCTGGTTTGTACAGAAATGTATGGAATCCACCTGTTGGTTCGGAAGAATTGTACGCCAGTTGAGGTTCGGACAGCGGGGGTTTAAACTCTTTGAAATGTAGAACTTGCATCCTGTACTGAATTGCGTCAATCGCAGATAGTCATTTCGAATGCCCAAGACATTGTCCAACTAATCAGCTAAACCAAAACTCCAGACTTCAAGCGTTCAGTCAGTGAAGAATCATGGCAACATTTCACTCATTTCAATCCGATTGAAACTTTCCGGAAACGTTGCCAAAAAAATAGCACAGAAATCCTTCCAATTCCTCAACCAGAAACATCGCGCTGAAATGCAACACGAATGACGTGATTTGTTTGTTCCATTTATTTTTCCTTTTTTTTTCAAGCTGGGGGAAGCTGCATAATAATCATAAATATCAGCTCGGCAAATTTTGTTTCGAACTTTCAAAGCTTACGTGTTATGTCTTGTCGCCGACGCGCTCGGAAAGGATAAGACATGACTTTCTTCCCCCGTGCCAGTAGTTCTTTGACAGCTAAATCGAGAGGAACAACGCCAGATCAGAGGTAAGGGATCAGACAAGTTTTCCGACGCCGCCGCTGCCTCCAGCAGCATTGGAATTTAAAATGCCATTGCAAATGGAAAAACCTCTATCCTCCGAAGCTGGAACAAACAACTTTTTCTGATGGCTTGTCATGACAAATGTTGGGGAAAAAATAGTTTCCAATTTTTCATTCCCGAAGAACCGCCAAAGTTTGAGGATTGCCGTCTTCCACTCTGGCGCCAACTGCCATCTTCACCGACTGGCTGATTGAGGTTTGTGGGTGGGTTTTGAGGCTCTTTTTTTTTTCAGGAAAGGATTAACGATCTGGAGCTCAGTAGTATAGTGATTGCGTTGGCAGGAAAAAGACCGAATGGCTTGGGATAGAAGGCCACTGGATAAACAATGGTCTTTGTGTTCACGATGGCGGTGGCGCGGGCATGGAAGGGATTATCAGTTCGAAGGAACCGAAGGATATGCGTGAGTTGCCTGCTTCTGCTTCTGATGGCAGTTCGAGGTAAAACTTGAAACCCTAAATAAATATCATTAACAGAAACTTGCTTGGGCTTGCTTGATATCGGTTTTTGCTCGGCAACCAACCAAACATAACATGCATGATGGCATTTCGGGCAGGCAAAGAATGGACCAGAGATAGGAAGAACGTTGAACCGAATATGGGATCTGCTGTTGCTGGTCCATTTTCGCTTATCAACTCTTGAAAGTTGTTTGTGCAGGATAAGAAAACTCTTCTTCTTGTCGTTCTCGTCGTCGTCAAAGTGTGTTCTGGGGTCTAGTGGGTTGAAGTGGGTACGTATATAGCGGCTAAGCTAATGGATGTACACTCACCGAGCCCATGCAAGCAACCACCGAGCCGGACCGAGCTTCACAAACACGCACCACATATGCGCACTCAGGATGCTTCCGTCTTCCGCAACTCGAATGGGCTGAAACCAAACGGTTAACATATCGCTTGATTGCAGAAATAAATGGGAAGCAAAGCGATGAACAGAAGCATAAAAAGGGGTTAAAATGAAGAGGGCATTTTCAATTTTCAATTTTCAATTTTCAATTTTCAATTTTCAATTTTCAATTTTCAATTTTCAATTTTCAATTTTCAATTTTCAATTTTCAATTTTCAATTTTCAATTTTCAATTTTCAATTTTCAATTTTCAATTTTCAATTTTCAATTTTCAATTTTCAATTTTCAATTTTCAATTTTCAATTTTCAATTTTCAATTTTCAATTTTCAATTTTCAATTTTCAATTTTCAATTTTCAATTTTCAATTTTCAATTTTCAATTTTCAATTTTCAATTTTCAATTTTCAATTTTCAATTTTCAATTTTCAATTTTCAATTTTCAATTTTCAATTTTCAATTTTCAATTTTCAATTTTCAATTTTCAATTTTCAATTTTCAATTTTCAATTTTCAATTTTCAATTTTCAATTTTCAATTTTCAATTTTCAATTTTCAATTTTCAATTTTCAATTTTCAATTTTCAATTTTCAATTTTCAATTTTCAATTTCAATTTTCAATTTTCAATTTTCAATTTTCAATTTTCAATTTTCAATTTTCAATTTTCAATTTTGTTTCAGGATTTAAATTCTAGATTCAGGATTGAAAATTCATGATTCTCAAAACTCATGAGTCAAAATTCAGGATTCAAGATCGAGGATTCAAGATTCAGGCCTCATATTCAGGATTCAACATTCCAGATACGAGATTCGAGATTCAAGATTCTTGATTTAAGTTACTAGATTCAATATCCGGGATTAAATATACTGAATTCAATATACTGAATTCAAAATCCTGAGTCAAAATTCAGGATTCCAGATTCAGAATTCTAGATTCAGTATTCAAGATTCAAGATTCGGAATTCAAGATTCATGATACATGATTCAGGATTCAAGATGTGGAATCCAGGATTCTGGTATCAAGATTCAGAATTCAAGCTGCTTAATACAAGATTCAGGATTCAGGATTAAAGATTCCCAAATATTTCAAATATTCCAAGGTAATAACCTTTTGAAATCATGAGTGAAAAAGATTAAATTCCTCGAAAAAAATTAACCGGACTATCTGGATGTCTAATGATTTGAAGATAAGGAAACAAGGCGATCTAATAATTTGGAAATCTGAAAAAATTTAAACTAAAAAATCTGGAAACTAGGAAATAAGAATCGCAGAAGCCTGGAAATCCAAAAACCTACAAAATTGTGAATCTGATTTTGTTGAAATCTAAAAATCCATATATCTGTGAATTGGGAAAGCAGAAAATCGTAAAATCGAAAAGATTTGGAAAATTCGGACTATATGAGAATTATTGGAAATTTGTAAATTTTGGAAATTTGAGAAATTAGGAAGTCGGCAATTTGGAAATTAAAAAAACAGGAAATCTGTATAAAAATCTGGAAATCTGGAAATCTGGAAAGCTGAAAATCTAGAAAGCTGGAAATCTGGAAATCTGGAAAGTTGAAAATCTGGATATCTGGAAACCAGAAAATATGTTAAGCTAAAATTCATGAAATCTGGTGCCGTGGAAAAATAAAAATCTTGAAACCCAGAAATCCAGAAGTATAAAAATCTGAATACCTTTGAATCTAGAAATATGGAAATTTGGAATAACGGAAATTTGCAAACATGAATACCTAGAATTTTGGACAATTGATTATCTAGAAGTTTGGAAGTATGTTATTCTAGAGATCTTGACACTTGAAAATCTGCAAATCTCGCGTAAAAATTTCATAAGAGGATTTCTTCGTTGTTCGGTTCTTTTCATAAGCGCGATTAGCTGGAGTAGTATGGTAAATAGAATTGATGAACATGGATAGGCCCTTTTCAAAAATAACGCGAGAAATTTAAGTTTCTTGAAAAATTGGAACTCAAGAAATTCAGAAATATAGAAATCGTGAAATCTGGACATCTGAATCTGGAAACCTGGAAGCTTTTAAATTTGGAAATTTGAAATAATAGATATCAGAAAATCTGAAACCTAGATATTTGGAAGTCAGGAAATCTGTGGAAATTTGGAAATTTGGATATTTGGAAGTCAGGAAATCTGTAAAAAATTGGAAATTTGAAAATTTGGAAATTTGAAACCAAATTTGGAAATTTGGAAATTTGGAAATTTGGAAATTTGGAAATTTGGAAATTTGGAAATTTGGAAATTTGGAAATTTGGAAATTTGGAAATTTGGAAATTTGGAAATTTGGAAATTTGGAAATTTGGAAATTTGGAAATTTGGAAATTTGGAAACTGGGAAATTTGGAAATTTGGAAATTTGGAAATTTGGAAATTTGGAAATTTGGAAATATGGAAATTTGGAAATATGGAAATTTGGAAATTTGGAAATCTCACGTAACATTTGAATTCTTTTCGTAAGATGAGTGAGTCAATAACGAGGATTGGACGATTGAGATATGTTGAACCTTTCCAATATAGGGAGATTAATTCTAGAATTCTGGAATTCTAGAAATCTGGAATTCTGAAAATTTAGAAATCCAGCAATCGTAAAATCTTGGAAGTTTTGAAATTTTGAATTATGGATAACTGAGAATCTGGGTAAATTGAAATCCTGAAATCCATAAATATGGTTATCTGGAAATATGGTTATCTGGTAAACTGGAAATCTGGAAATCCTGAAATATGGAAGTTTGAAATTCTGGAAAACTGGAATTGTAGATATCTTTGTATCTGAAAATCTCGCGTTACATTTGACAAGAGCCTATATTTGTTGTCCGATTCTCTTCATTTGCTCGATAAGCTTGAGATAGTCGATAAACATAGATAAGCCCTCTTCAATATCAACGTAAGTCATCTGAAATTCTAAAATTCTGGGAATCTGAAAATCCAGAAGTCATTTAAAACAAGAAATAATGGTATACATGCAATTTGGCAAATTGGCAATCGGGAAAACTATAAATCTGGTATTATTGAAATATGACAATCTAGAAATCTGGAAATGCAGATATATGAAGATCTGGAATACTTAAAATCTTGAAATCTTGAAACATTGAAATTTTGATTTCTGGAAATTTGAATTCTGGAAATCCAGTAGTCTGAATATCTAAAAATCTGGATATCTGGAAATCTGGTTATCTGGAAATCTGGATATCTGTTAATCTGGATATCTGGAAATCTGGATTTCTGGAAATCTTTAAATCTGGATATCTGGAAATCTTTAAATCTGGATATCTGGAAATCTGGATATCTGGAAATTTGGATTTCTGAAAATCTGGTAATCTGGAGATTTGTTTATCTGGAGAACTGGAAATCTGGTTATTCCAAAATATGGAAGTCCAGGAAAACTGGAATTTCAGATATCTTGGTATCTGAAAATCTTGCGTTACTTTTTACAAGAGCCTATATTTGTTGTCCGATTCACTTCATTTGCTCGATAACCTAGAGATAGTTGATAAACATAGATAGGCCCCCTTCAATTACAACGCAAGTAATTTGAAATTCTAGAATTTTGGGAATCTGAAAATCCAGAAATCAATTAAAAAAACATGAAATCATGGTAGTTTTGCAATTTGGCAATTTGGCAATCAGGAAATCTATAAATCTGGTACTAATGAGATCTGAAAATCCAGAAATCTAGAAATCCAGACATATTAAAATCTAGAATACTAAAAATCTTAAAATCTTGAAACATTGAAATTTGGAACCTTGATTTCTGGATATTTGGAAATCTAAAAATCTGGAAATCTAGATATCTGGAAAACAAGAAATCTGGTTAACTGAAAATTTGTATATCGGGTTATCATTACATTAAGAGATCTGGAATTCTGTTTATCTTGAATTCGGAAGTCTGAAAATTTGGACATCTTGAATTGTAGAAAATTAAAGATCTGGAAATCTGAAATTCTGGAAATATGGGAATCTGGATATCTTAATATCTGAAAATCTCACGTTATATTATCGCAGGGCCCATCTTTGGTGTTTTAATCTCATAATTAGCTCGATGAACTTGAGGTAGTTGACAAACATAGATAGGCCCTACTCAATTACAACGCGTTAAAGCTGAAATTCTAGAAATCTAGAAATCAGGAAATTGCTAAATCAAGTAAATTTTGGAACCTGAACCTAAACGTGAAATCGGGAAAAAAAAAACAAGAAATCTGGGTAGATTGAAATATGAAAATTCAGGAATATAAATCTGGGAATCTGAAATTCTAGAAATCGTGAAATGTTGAAGCCTTGATTTTTGACAACCTTAAGATCTTGATTTCTGGATATCTGGTTATCTGAAAAATTGAATATCTAACAATCCAAAAATTTGGAAATCAGGAATTCTGGAAAACTGGCATTCTGGAAATCTGGAATCCTGGAATTCTGGAAATCTCGAATTTGGAAATCTGGAAGTCTAGAAACTCTGAAATCTGGATAAAACAATATCTTAAAAACACGCGAAACATTATAAAAGGGCCGATCTTTGTTGTTCGATTTTCTTCATTCGTCCGCATAAGTTTGCGATAGTTGACGAAGACAAACAGTAAACATAGATGGGCCCTCTTCAAACACAACGTGAAAAATCTGGAAATCTGGAATTTTGGATATCTGGAAATTGTGAAATCTAGGTATCTGCAAATCTTGAAATTCTAAAATCTGAATATCCGAAAATCTAAAGATTTCAAAATTTGAAAATCTGCGCATCTGGAGATTAAAAGTGGAAAATCTAAAAGAGGCTGGAAATCTAGAAGGCTGGAAATTTGGAAATTTTAGAATCTGGGAATCTAGAAATCTGGAGCATTTTACCCTCACTATCTTTGATGGAAAGTTACCTTCATTATCAAATGCACCGTTTTACGGTTTCTCATACGTCGGATTGGATTTTGAATTCCCAAATCAAAATTGTCATCTGAAAATCTGCAAATCTCACGTAATATTTAAAAATGGCCTATCGTTTTTGTTAGATTCTTCCTTTAGCTCAATGGACTTGAGTAAGTCGATTAAGTGAATGAATCGATAGACAATGGCCCTTTCAAATATAAAGCAAGGAACTTAGAATTCTAGAAAGCAATAAATCTGAAAATCCAGAAGTCAAGATTTTGTGAAATATTGGAAATTTTGAATTCTGGAAATCTGGAAAACTGGTTCTATTTAAATCTGGAAATCCTGAAATCTTTTAATCCTGAAATCTGGAAATCCAGAAATCTGGAAATTTTGACATCTGGAAGTCAAGGAATGCGGAAATCTGGAAATTTTAATATCCGGAAAGCTTGAAACATTGAAATCTTTCTTGATTTACAGAACTCTTGAAATATTGATATCTGGATATTAAGAAATCTGGAATTCTAGAAATTTTGAAACTTTAGAAATCTGGAAGTTTAGAAATCTAGATATCAGGATATCTGGATTTTTCACGTTACATTTTAAAATGGCCTATTTTTGTTGACAATTCTTTTGATTATCTCGATGGAAAGAGTATACAAACATAGAAAAGGCCGTTCTCAACTACAACGCAAGAAATCTGGAATACTAGAAATCTGAAAATCTGAAAATCTTAAAATTTAAAAATCTGGAAGTATGGAAATCTAGCAACCTGGCAATTGGAAATTTGGGAAATCTGCAATTCCCTAAATCCTGAAATGTGGAAATTTGGAAATCCAGAAATCTGGAGCTTGTTACCCTCGTTATCGATGATAGCATAGGATTGGATTTTGAGTTCACAAAATTGGCAGGTTTATTTGAGAGTTCTGGTTTTTTTTTTGTAGATTCTAAGATCGAGTGTTGATTTATGTTGGTATTCTTAGATGCATTTTCAATCTTCAAAATTCATCGTTTCTCAGATCAATTTCCAATGAGTCAATGAGTCTACAGGTTATTTGTGTAGGATTTCTCGAATTTGGTGATCTCATGAAGATCCCAGAAATGAACACATAGTTTATTTTTCAGTATGTACGTTTTTGCAAAGAAGTTGGAATAATTTCTGTTATGCTAGGATTTACCCTGAAGATTTGAAGATTTTCTTATACATACAATACATTTTTGTTTTGAATATGTCTAAAATATTTCCATATTTTTAGATTCTCCAATTGATGTTCTGTTTTTTCGATTGTTCTCTCTTGTTTAGATTCTTAGACGTTGAGTTGTTTTTTTTGATAAAAGTTTCTGGAATTGGTTTACGAAATTTTCAAATTAAATGACTCCACTAAGTCTAGAAATCAACCCTCAATCATTTACGGAAGATGTCACCATAAATCACAGTTTCTTGTTCTGTAGGAAATTGACTGAATGATAAACACACCACACCTAAAGGGTTCACGCTTCAGCCCAGTGCACATCACTGGCCGCCGAAGGAAACTGCCTGCCACCTTACTGCATAGAGGCATCTCTGAGCTCACACGGGGGACTTGTGTTTAACTGCTCGTTAGAATGTTTGTACATACATCGTAGCACTGGCAGCAGATCCCAGATCCTCACTTAAGCTAATGCGTAGATGTGAAGAGGGCTGTTGTCTTCCAACCAACCAACCATCATACACACACACACATATATATTATAGACAGCAGGGCGGACACACGTGCACACATCCGCCATACAAGATGCAAATATTTATTGAAATTATCGATTGAAGCAATATCCCATTGAGCAACCTCGACTAAATGATGTGCCTTGTGCTGTGTGAGTGCGTTGGTGGTGGTGGAAGAGGCTGAGAACAAGCTTGGTGTGTAACGGGACACCCGATGGCCTATCACTTATCTACCATCCGTCTCCTTTCCCATCCACGCCGCCGAACCTCTCCTGGAGGAGAAAGGGCGGCAGGATGGAAAAAAAACACGAGCTCAACATTGCAGACCATCAGGACCCTCACACATCACCATATTTATGTTGGTGAGATTGTTCACAGAAACACGCATTCCTTTGCCGGAGAGAAACCCTTCGCAAATGGGGCCGTAATCGAAAAGTTTTGCTTAGCCTAGCTAGATTTCTCGTTTCCGATAGGGGAGTTTCCAGCCCATAAAACATCCTTGCTATGCAGCTGCCTTGTGATGTTGAGTCCTGGCCCTTCCCGGTAGCAAGTCGCAAATCTTGGAATCGATGTTTGAACTCGATGCAGAGGGGAGTAAGTCAGGTCATTTTCCGATTCTGAGAACCAATTGCATGTGTGTGTTATTGCCATTGACTTGTCCATATTGTGAAAGTTCTACTGCTTGTTTTGCCAAATGTCATCGACGTTTACACTCGAATGTTTTCCGGATGGGTTTTAGAAGTTCATCGACTGTCTCGTTACAAGGTAAATTGGAAATCAATTCGAGCTCGTCATTTCCCCCCAACACGAAACCTTTCTCCCTCAACAGTAACTCAGATGACAACAAACTACTCAAATGATCCCTAGCAATTGATAACTGGCCGTAAAACCGACGTCAACAAATACCAACCCCAGCACAGCTCGATCCTTGCCAACAACCGATGCCCAATTTACAATCAGAAAACAGCTTTTAGCATAATTTTTATCTTTCTCACAATCGTAAACTTTCCTTTCTCGAGTTCTTTTTTTTTCCTGAGCCACAATCGAATATCTGTTTCTGTGTGAGTGCTAACCCTCTTTAAGTTTGTTGGCACCGAAGAGGAATAGGGAGTTGTTGCCATCCTGAACCAACCTTCGCCGTCGGTTTGTTCCCGGGAAAGGAAGGCCAAGCAAAGAGTGAAGAAAATCGTCCAATTGGGGATAATTTTCTCAGAATCAATAACGAGTTCAACTCCACGGGAGCGTATCTGGGGAACGGAAGGAAAGGACTGCTTCTTCAAAGGAGACCGATGTGTCGAGGGAGTTTGAATCAACTCAATTTTGTATTTGAAAATGGTCAATTCGATTTACCGGGTGTCCTATTTTCAACTCTTTAATTAACAATTGTTCAATTTTTGATTGTTCGTGTTTCGTGTGAGCTGTTTGGAAGTAACTCACATTCAACAAACGTCTCGTTAATCAACCGAACATTCAGTCGTTTCCAACTGCCAACCTACTTACTCAATTTCAATTCTATTATCAAACTGCCATAAATTTCATCTTAACCTCAACCATTTGCTTGATTTATGCAGTAACGACATAAGCTGCTCTTCGGCCCAATGGCCCGGGAACACCTCGACAATGTTCAGGTGACTAGTGCGACCGTACACACAAACACTCCCTCCCCCCCCTCCCCACTTGTTGTGTCGCATCCATTTCTCGGATGTCACCAGAAACTGCACGTTTCACCCCCACCCCCTTCCGTTAAACGAGCTCCGACGTAGTTTTCCACGATTTACACGTGCGATCGGAACGATTGCCGAACGCTGCTCGTCAAAAACCCAATCCCCCGATCTTGCCGAGAGCAGCAGCGTGGAGGGCCACTACCAGAAAAGCACTTATAGATGCCATAAACTAATAAAGATAATAACTCTTGCTCCTCTCACCCAATTTCAAAATGCTGACGGGCACCGGTGGAGAGCGTGGCAGGAAGGGGGGACTTCCCGATGACATAAATATGTGGCAACCAGGAGTGTGTGTCTCCGCCACCGCGCAGGAAGGTAGAGAGCTAGTGTGGCGTCAGAATGTAGCAAAAGTGAATTTATGTTGCCATCGATAGCGCAAGGACGACGACGACGACGACGACGAAGGAGTTGCCGACGTGCAAGCATGAATGTCAACGCCAAGGTGCGCCACGACGGAATTGCTGGGGGGGGGGGGGGGGGGGATGAGCACCTGAGGATCTTCTGCTCAAAGAAGTGGTTTGCTCGGAACGTGACAATGAGTAGGTTTGGGAACCGAATGAAGCAAGGCTGTTGGTGGATACTATTTTATCGAAGGGTGCTGTTGCTGCAGACTGCTTTATCTAAATCGTATTCTAAACATAGGAGGATATAAAAATGTACTGCATGGGATTTCTGTTTTTTCTTATTTTTCTTTTTCGAGCGAATGCTGGTGGAGGAAATCTTTAGCAAAGTGCTCCCGAAAATCGTATATAACCACGTTTATGATAATATGATTATTTATGTGTAATATCATTACGTGTGGGAAATATATGTTCGGAAAGGAGGTTGCTCCGAGAACGAAGGGTGGCATTCCGGGTGGCTGCGTGCCTGTGTGAGCTCCAGCGAGAGTGTCAGAGTTATGATATCATTTTCATTCTCTTGTAATGCAGTTAAACGAGCCGCGTGTGCGGTGACGAGATAGTGGAAGGATGCGACGAAAGCGCTCTGAGGGGTGACTCAATCGATGGGTCTCGACTGAAATGAGAATTCGAAAAGTTTTAGATTTCCAGATTTTCCGATTTATAGATTTTCAGATTTCCATATTCCCTGATTTAAAAATTTAAAAAGTAACAGATTCACAGATAAACAAATTTAATGATTTTAATATTAACAAATTTCCAGACCTCCAAGTTAGCAGATTTGCCATTCAACTGTTCAAATCTCCAGATTTTCATACTTTCATAAACCCAGATCTACAGATTTCCAGATTTTCTGAATCCCTAATTTTCAGATTAACAGATTTTTATGCATCAAGATCTTCAGATTTCCAGATTGCCAGATTTTCAGGTCCCAAGTTCGGCAGATTGTTACCATCCTGTAAAATTTAAAAATTTAAACGTTCAAGATTGCCAGCCCTTCAGATTTCTAAATTTCCAGATTTTCAAATATTTACATTAACAGATTCAAATAATTCTAGATTTCCAGAATGACAGGTTTCCAGATCAAAAGATTTCCAGATTTTCTGATTTCCAAATTTTTGGGTACCATGTTTGGCAGATTCTCATCTTGTAAACTTGTCACAGGCTAACAGATTTCTAGGTAAAAAATGTGCAGGTTGCCAAAGAAAATTTATTTAAGATTTCAATATTTCACGATTTTCAAACTTCTAGTTCCGATTCCAAGAATTCTCAGCTTTCGCATTTCAGATTTCTGAATTTCGAGACTTTCAGATTTTATTTAAGGTGTCCAAATTTTCGAATTTCTAATATTCCAATATTGCAGATCTTCATATATCCCGATTTGCAGTATTCCCGATTTTCTGACTAACTGAATTCAAGATTTCCAAATTTACAAATTTCCAGATTTCCAGAATTGCTGAGATAAAGATTTTCAGATTTCCAGATATTCACACTTCAACATTTCCAGATAACTAGATTCCAAGTATTCTGAAAATATGGAAATGTTAAGATCTGGGAACCTGAAAATCCGGAAATCTAGAAATCTGGAAACCTGACAATCTGTTAATCAGATTTCTAGATCTCCAGGTTTTCAGATTTCCAGGTTTCCAGATTTCCGGTTTTCTGTACTTCCAGATTTTCAGGAAAAAAGTTTGTCAGATTATAATAATGTAAAATTGCAAGATTTAAACGTTCAAGATTGCCAGCTCTTAAGATTTCTAAATTTCCAGATTTTCAAGTATCTAAATTAACAGATACAAACTATTCAAAATTTCTAGAATGACAGGTTTCCAGATGAACTAATTTCAGGATTTACAGATTTTCTCATTTTTAACTTTTCAAATGTACAGATTTCCGAAACTCCAGAATTACCGATTTTCAGATTTCCAAATTTATGAAATTTCTGATTTCCAGATTCATAAATTCAAAAGTTATCAGATTTACAGATTCACAGATTCCTATTGTCCTGTTGATCTCAATAATTCTAAGATTTGTCAGATTTTCAAGATTTTCAGGTTTAAAAATTCTCCAAACTCTTAGATTCCCAGACTAAAAAAATTCATGATTTCCAGATTTCTAGGTCTCAAGATTTCCAGATTTTCTGATTTCCAAATTTTTAGGCACCATGTTGGCAGATTCCCAACTTGAAATTAAAATTTCTAATCTTCTAAGAGGTTAACAGATTTCTAGGTGAGAAATTTGCAAGTTGCCAAAGAAAATTTATTTGCGATTTCAATATATCACGATTTTTTAACTTCTAGTTCAGATTCCGAGAATTCTCAGCATTCGACTTTTCAGATTTCCAAATTTCGAGACTTTCAAATTTTATTTAAAGTTACCAAATTTTCAAATGTCCAAGTTTTACGATTTCAAGGTAACATAATTACTAGATATTCCGGTATGCAGATTTTCATAAATCCCGATTTTCTGATTACCTGAGATTTCCAAATTTTCAAACTTACAGATTTCCAAAATTCGCTGAGATAAAGATTTTCAGATTTCCGGATTTGCACACTTCAACATTTCCAGATATCCAAATTCCAAGCTTTCTGGAAATCTGGATACGTGAAAATCTGGGAACTTGGAAATACGGAAATTTAAAAATCTGGAAACTTGAATATCTGTTTATCAAATTTCGGGAATTCCGGATTTCTGTATTTCCAGATTTTTAGGTACTAATTTTGGCAGTTTATAATGTTGTTAAATTTCAAGATTTGAAATTTTTGAGATTTCCGGACCTCTAGATGAAGGGAAGAGGCTCACGAGAAGACAATGTCAGCCTCCTAGCACGAGTTCAGATCGACGGTGATAGAATCGAGGTAGTAGACGAATTTGTGTATCTGGGCTCATTGGTGACCGCCGATAACGACACCAGCAGAGAAATACAAAGGCGCATTATGGCTGGCAATCATGCCTACTTTGGACTCCGAAGGACGCTAAGATCGAACAAAGTTCGCCGAACCACAAAGTTGACCATCTACAAGACATTAATTAGACCGGTAGTTCTCTACGGCCACGAAACATGGACATTGCTATTGGAGGACCAACGCGCCCTTGGAGTCTTTGAACGGAAGGTGCTGCGTACGATCTACGGTGGAGTGCAGATGGAAGACGGAACGTGAAGGAGGCGAATGAACCACGAATTGCACCAGTTGCTGGGAGAACCTCCCATCGTACACATCGCAAAAATCGGTCGACTACGATGGGCTGGGCATGTCGTAAGAATGTCGGACGACAGCCCTGTGAAAATGGTTTTCGCAAACGAACCGACAGGTACGAGCAGAAGAGGCGCGCAACGAGCAAGGTGGATCGATCAAGTAGAAGGCGACCTGCGGACCCTCCGCAGACAGCGAGGCTGGCGAGGAACAGCCATGGACCGATTACAATGGAAACAACTTCTGTGTACAGCAGAGGCCACACCGGCCTTAGTCTGATTGGTAAGGTAAGTAGACCTCTAGATTTCTTAAAAATCAAATTTTAGAAGAGATTTCAGAGGTTTAAAACTTATAGATTGCTATGGAGAATTTTTTTTATTGTTTTAATATTACAAGATTTTGAGGCATCTAATTTAAGAAATTCCCAGATTTTCTTAATATTTAGAGTCTCGGATTTCAATATTTCGAGACATTCATATTTTGTGGTTGAAAAATTTCTAGATCTCCAGATTACTTTCCAGGTTTCCCGTTTGACAGATTTACATATTAACGCATTTTTTAATTCCAAATTTTCAGATTTCCACGTAGAAAACAATAAGGATATAAATATATCGAGATGTTAAGATATCAAGCTTAATTTTTTTTTCAGTTTTTCACATCAATAAGTTCTCTGATTTCCAGATTTCCAATTTAAAATTTTTCCAGGTTGCAAGATTACCAGATATCCTGATTTCCTGATTTTCAGATCTCCAAATCTCCAGATTTGTAGTTTTTGAGATTTACACATTTCCAGGATCTTATATTTTCAGTTTTCATTACTCTATGATTTCCAGATTGACGTATTAAAAGATTTTCAGAATTCCAAATTTCCAGATGTCTAGATTTCCAGATACTCAAATTTGAATAGTTCCAGATTTAGGGATTTTAAGCTTCCTGGAAATATGGAATATGCCAGTGAATATTCCAAAATCTGGAAATTTGAAAATCTGGAAAACTAGAAATCTTTCTAGATCTCCAGATTTCAGTTAATCCAATTTTTCATACTTAAATTTTCAGATTTCCATAATTTCATAATTCAGGATCTGTAGATATCTAGGGGTCCAGATTTTCAGATTTCGGAATTTCTGTATTTCTGAATTTTTTTAATTTCAAGGTCACTAAATTCAAAGATTCCCAGACTTCCAAACTGCAAAGTTTTGAGATTTCCAGATTTTCAAATTCCAGATATTCATGTTCCATGTTTGAAAGAATTCGTTGCAAATTATCAGATTTCAATGTTCAAAGTTTGAAGATTGCCATGTAGAAAAAGAAAAGATTTTAATGTTAAATTCCTTTTTTTTTTAAAGAGATTTAGCATTGCTAAGTTCCAGGTTTACAGATTTCCAAATTCCAATTTTTTTAAATTCAAGTTTTCAGATTTCCAGATTTCCAGATTTTTGGATTTCCTTATTTCAAGATAAATATTTGTTTAATTATGATAATTTTCAGCCTCCTGGGCTGGTTCATCACCTTACAAGATGAATTTCCCGATTTCCAGATATCCAGATTTTTACAAACATCCACACATCTACGGTTCTAGAATTCCAGATTCCAACTTTTCTGGAAATCTGGAGTTATGGAAATGTGGAAATCTGAAAATCTGGAAATCCGTAAATTTAATATTTTTAGATTTCAAGATTTACAGGTTATCCGATTTCTCGGTTTCCGGATCTCCAGGTATCAGATTTTCAGTTTCTTGTATTTTAAATTTTCATTCATATTTTCACATTTCAGATCTTCTGATCGTCAGATATTCTGATTTTCAAATATTCAGATTTCCTGATTTTCGGATTTTTAGATTTCCAAATTTACAAATTCATTAATTTCCAGATTTTTAAATGACAGATTTCCAGATTTAAAAATTTCCATATTTCCATTCATCCAGATTTCCAGAATTTCCGGAATTTCAGGTTCCAAAATCGACGGAAAGTCATGTTGTTAAACTCAAAGATTATAAATTTTCAAGATTGCTACACTTCTACATTAGGGAACGTCCATTAATTACGTCACGCAAAAATTGACTTTTTGTAACCCCCCCCCCCCCCCCCATGTCACGTTTTTTGTATGGACCTTCAAATTTTTTTGTATGGATCGTCACGTTTTCACGAACCCCCCTCCCCCCTACTGCGTGACATAATTAATGAACCTTCCCTTACCAAACATCCATATTTCGATGATTCCAAATATCTACAAATATAATGATAAGCAGACTCAAAAATTTCTTGAGTTCCAGATCAACAGATTTTCAGGAAAGCCATGTTTAAACACAATCAGATTTCCAGATTTGTTGATTTGCAGATTTCCAGATTTCTAAATTTCCGAATGTGCAGGTTTCCAAGATGGCAGATTTTGAGATAAATAGATTTAACAGTTACTAGCTTTCCATGTTTCTATGATTTCTGTATTGTAAATATGCAGATTACCATACCTTAAAATGAATAAGATTATAATACCTCAAGATTTTTAATTTCTAGTTAGCGACAAATCTATTGAAAATGGTAAAAAAAAGAAAATGGTATTGAAAATTCCTAATATCTTCTTTTAAGGTATCCAAATTTCCAGACTTCTAAAATTCAAGGTTTCCAGATTTACAGAATAACAGATTTTCAAATTTCCAAATTTCCAAATTTCCAAAATTCCGAATATCTGAATTTCCAAATTTCAGAATTTCAGGATTTCCACAGTTCCAGGATTTTCCAGATTTTCACACATCTAAATTTCCATATTTCAAATTTTCAAAATAACCAGATTTCCGTATTTCCATAATTCCATGCTTCAAGCTTTTTCAGGAAATCTCAAAATTGGAAAATGAATCAGAAATTTCCAGATTCCCCTCAGATTTCCAGATTTCTAGATTTTCAGATGTTCTGATTTTCAGTTTTTCAGGTTTTCAGATTTAAAGATTGGTTGAAAATTTGCAGATTGCTATATCGTAAGTTTTTCGGACTGAAATCTTTTAAGATTTTTAGACTTCTTGTTTAAAAAATATCCAGAAATCGACAAATCCTAATTTCCATATTTTCAAATTTCTTTTGTTCAAAAACTTCAAAAATTTCGAGATATCCAGATGGTAAAATTTCTCAGACAGACTTCCAGATTTCCAGATTTTCTGATTTTAAAATCTCCAAATTTTCAGATATTTGAATTTTTCAATTTTCAGATTTATTGATTTCAATACAACAATTTTTCAGATTATCAGAATGTGCAACAAGATTATTATCATTATTTATTGATATTAATATCAATTTTCCGATTTTAGATTAACCTTTTGGTGAATGTCGAGATTGGTTCCGTAATTACAATTATTCATTTAATTTTTTGATTTATTTTTTGGAATTTCATATTGATATTTTCAGATAAATAAACAAGAAGGTGTAGAATATAAAATGAAATTTGATTCTCAAATTTTGATTTTGATTCATCAATTTTCAATTTTGATCTCTAATCTTGAATTTGATATCCGAATCTTTTAAGTTCTGGATTTCTGATTTCTGGATTTCTGGATTTCTGGATTTCTGTATTTCTGGATTTCTGGATTTCTGGATTTCTGGATTTCTGGATTTCTGGATTTCTGGATTTCTGGATTTCTGGATTTCTGGATTTCTGGATTTCTGGATTTCTGGATTTCTGGATTTCTGGATTTCTGGATTTCTGGATTTCTGGATTTCTGGATTTCTGTATTTCTGTTTTTCTGGATTTCGGGATTTCTGGATTTCTGGATTTCTGGATTTCCGGATTTCTGGATTTCTGGATTTCTGGATTTCTGGATTTCTGGATTTCTGGATTTCTGGATTTCTGGGTTTCTGTATTTCTGGATTTCTGGATTTCTGGATTTCTGGATTTCTGTAATTCTGTTTTTCTGGATTTCTTGATTTCTGGATTTCTGGATTTCTGGATTTCTGGATTTCTGGATTTCTGGATTTTTAGATTTCTGGATTTCTGGATTTCTGGATTTCTGGATTTCTGGATTTCTGGATTTCTGGATTTCTGGATTTCTGGATTTCTGGATTTCTGGATTTCTGGATTTCTGGATTTCTGGATTTCTGGATTTCTGGATTTCTGGATTTCTGGATTTCTGGATTTCTGGATTTCTGGATTTCTGGATTTCTGGATTTCTGGATTTCTGGATTTCTGGATTTCTGGATTTCTAGATTTCTGGATTTCTGGATTTCTGGATTTCTGGATTTCTGGATTTCTGGATTTCTGGATTTCTGATTCCTGATTTCTGATTTCTGATTTAGATTTCCGATTTCTGATTTCCGATTTCCGATTTCCGATTTCCGATTTCCGATTTTCGATTTTCAATATCCGATTTCCGATTTCAAATTTCCGATTTCCGATTTCTGATTTATGATATGCGATTTGCATTTGCGGTAAACGATTTTCGATTTCAGTTTTCTGATTCCGATTTCCGATTTCCGTTTCCGATTTCCAGATCCATTCCAATTTCCGATTTGAGACTTCCGATTTCCGATTATCGATTTCCGATTTCCGATTTCAATTTGGATTTGCGATTTCATATATCCGATTTCCGATTTCCGATTTCCGATTTCCCATTTCCCATTTCCATTTCCCCCTATTTCCATTTTCAATGATTTCCGATTTGCAATTTCAGATTGCAATTTCGCTTTTCGATTTTCGATTTTCGATTCTCGATTTTCGATTCTCAATTTTCGATTTCAATTTTCGATTCTCGATTTTCGATTTCGATTTTCGATTTTCCGATTTGCAATTTTCGATTTCCGATTTCCGATTTTCGATTTTCGATTTTCGATTTTCGATTTCCATTTTCGATATTCGATTTCCGATTTCCGATTTCCGATTTCCGATTTCAAATTTTCGATTTCGATTTTTATTTCATTTCGTTTCGATTTCTGATTTCTGATTTCCGATTTCCGATTTCCGATTTCCGATTTCAGATTTCTGATTTCTGATTTCTGATTTCTGATTTCTGATTTCTGATTTCTGATTTCTGATTTCTGATTTCTGATTTCTGATTTCTGATGTCTGATGTCTGATTTCTGATTTCTGATTTCTGATTTCTGATTTCTGATTTCCAAATCCAGCAACCCCTCACCAACGGAGACAGAATATTCTCACAAACCTTCCACTTTCACCCAAAGCGACAGAGAACGTGTCTTCTATTCCGGGTTTGCAAGCTTCGAGCCTCTTTGCGCACTTCTCCACAACTCATTTCGCACAAAATGGGGGTGGCATTTTCGTTAAAAAGCACGAACTTTAACTTGAATTATGAGAGTACTTTGCACGGCTTCTTCCTTTGTCATTTCTTCAACCTGGTGAACCTCGCCTTCGTTTGGCATTCATGCGGACTACCACCAGCCCCGTCGCTTCCACCTTCCACTGACAGCACCGGTTGAAAGGTTAAGAGCCAGGCAGGCAACCATCATCGTACCACTTTGCTACATGTCCGCTTAGACTGTGTTCCGCGCTGATGACAGGGAACTTTGAGCAAGAAAAATGTTGTCCCCCCTCCACCCCTGATGGAAGGCCCTTGTTGTCAGGAGTGGAATGATAATTTCCCCAAACTTTGGGAACTGAATCGAGAGGGTGCTAAAGTGGAAAACGCACGTGCCTTGTAAAATCACCTCTCTTGTCCGAAAAATCTAAAGTCGAACGTGACCAAGTTCATCCCATAAGTTCGCATAATGAGCAGAAAAGGATCCAAATCAATTGGAAATGTATGGCAGCAATAAATTCCGATGTGATAAATCATTTGCCGCAACTAAAAACGAAGCAAAGCCTTTCCTGAGCTCGCAAATCGATCAGCATATTTTATCTGTTTCAAAACCCTCCGAGCAGACGCAGATGAAAAAGGATACAAAATTCGCTCGTTTTCCCATTAATCTTTAGCTAGTTTCAAAGCGGCGTGCGGAAAACTTTTCACCTCCCCTTCTCCGGCATCCGAACAGATGTTTCCTTTCATCGATGGTCAACATGCTTCTTCACCCTCTTGGAAAACCAATTTCATCGCCCAAAAACCAGTGAACATCGATAAGGGAAGCGTTTTTCCCGATATCCTTGGGAAACACTTTGGGAGGCAGTTGGTTCCCCGATTACTGATGATATTAGAAAATTGAAAAGTTGAATGTGGAAACATTTGAAAGCGAACTTCCGAACATCAAAGTCAAATTTCAATCTTTGAGCCAGAACAGAATTTCAGCTTTCGTCAATCTGAGGGTGTTTTTCTATTTTCTTTGAGGGGTAAATGAGCCTATGATTAAGTGGTGCGCCCCAAGAGAGAGGATGAGAGAAAGTCGAACGACCGTACTTTGCAGCAGTTTGAGTTGGCCCACACACTCGCGCTTCGAAGCGCACAAACGCCGTAGTCAGCCAACGAGCAAGTGAAGTGAGTGAGTGACAATTCAATTTGCATGTTAATGACGGTAATTTTCCCTCGGAAACAATGTACACAGTATTTTTCCCCTTGATGTCGCACCCTCCCCATCGTTGTCCAATGGTAGAGAACCGGCGGTGGTCGTTGTTGGTTGTTGGCTGTATATAGTTTCCGCAATTTTAGGTTCCATGTGTGTGCGCTCGGGAGATTGTTCTGGATGGGGCAGGGATGGGAGATAAAGGTCGTTGCAAAAAGTTACTGTTCTTTTGAGTGGCGGGTTCTAGACGAGCGTGCAATGGCTCCAGAGTCCAGAGGGCTTGACAACTAGGGGGAAGACTTTCACTCGTCGGGAAAATTTCAATTTTGTACAACTTGATGGGAACGGATGGAGTGGGAAAATTTTTATGCAAATTCAATTGCAGGTGCGACAGCGAGGCAAGAAATCAGGTTAACAGGCAGTAAATTAGCGGTGGTGGGGAAGGAAGTGACGGGGCTCCAGAGGCGCGCATTCTCGAGGCGTGTAATTTTACACCTGTGATTTTGCGAGTTATACGTGGCTACAAGATTTTGGAGTTGTGATAAAATGCGTGGTAAATAATAAGGAAAAGGAGATTTATTACCACTCTTAGATTGGGTCTTCGTGGTGGAGAAGGTTGGAATCCAAAATGCCTACGGAGGGTTTGGTGTGGTAGATTTGCGTTCTTAGAATAGGAAGTTAAGTGAGTTTCCTGCACAAGTATGGTACTGGTACTGGTTTAGGCATGAGTCGGGGCTCGGTTGAGTCTCTACTTGGTTCCGAGCCAGATTTATTCAGGACTTTCACTTGTTTCTTTTTCTCTATCTTAGCATTTCAAGCTTATTGATTTTATTTGATTTTTTTTTCTCACAGTGTATAGTTCGGATTTGACAGATACTGAAAGGAGCTCACTGGTGTCTTTTACCTTGGTTCATTAAAAACAAAAGCTCAAAGTTTCATTTGTATTCGTTCACGCGTAGTGTCACAATGAAGCAAAATTCTGAATGAAGTGCGGCGTTTCAGCTGTATAAGGAAACCCTTCTGTGTTTATCGCTAGGACATTGAAAATTCTAATACAATCAGTTTGATGTGTTATAAAACGATACAATGAGCTTGGAAAATTGGAGTATCGTTCAGGAAGTGGCACAAAAAGAACTCCAAGGACCCCTCAGAATCAAAGTATACTTCGTATAAGGGTTAACTGAAATTGTAGCCGGTCAATCCGAAAAATGGCAAAATCATTGAAAATCGACCCCAAATCAGTACGATCTATGCTTCATGCGGATTAAGGATTACGTTTTTAAAAAAATTCAAAGAACCACTACCTAAATAACTGGAGGAAAAGCAAAAATCTTGTTGAACGAGTTCGGTAATGGATGTCATCGTACAATTTCATTCACCGATGAGAAAATTTTCGCTGAGGAGCAAAACCACAACCACCAAAACAATTGCCAGCTTTTGTCGAAGGGTTTCTCTAACCGGATGAACTTAGCCAGATCACACCATCTAAGTTTGGTGATGGTTTGGGCGGGAATTACTGCTTCCGATAAAATCCCCTTCATATTCATTGTGAATGGCGTCAAACCAACCAATCAGTTCTTGGTAAGAACAAATGGACGTTTCAACAAGATTGGGCACCATCACATGGAGCAAAAAGGACGCTCTCTAACAGGTTTTCCCGACATATTTGACCAAACGTGAATGGTCTTCCAACTCTCTTGACCTGAATCTAATGGATTACTCCATCTGGTCCATTTTTGAGTCCGCAAACTGTACTAAGTCATACACGTCGTTGGATCGTTTAAAAGCCAGTCCAACCAAAGCCTGGGATAAGATATCTATAGAGGAACTAATGCCCAATGTCGATGGTTTCCCCCCAGCGATTGAAGACGTGTGAAGTAGCCAGGGGAGGACATTTTGAGACATCAGTGTAAATATTACTATGTATGTTTGTATATGTACATTTTCCATGAATGAATTTTTATTCAATACTAGCTTAACCCGGTGCGTGCAACTAAATGAATGCAAATTTAATAGAACTGGCACTTTTATGGTTGGTTTTCGGAATGAGTTTTTTTTTTCTTGACTAAGAAGGGGTTCACAGTTTTATCAGAATATGCTTCCTACCCATGAAATACACATTTTGTGCTTTAGTTACCTGTATAATTCTCATTTTTGATTGAAATTTGTGTTTCATTTGTATGAAAGCCTCCCCTTCCAGAGGGGGGACGGGTCTCAAATCACCATTAAATCATTGCTTTCAAATCCCCCAAATGCCAAATTTTTTGTTTCATTTGCTTGATTAGTTCTCGAGTAGCTTAATTCGGTCCGCCCACGAATCTGGTGAAGAAGTTGTTCTCAGCAAGCACAACGAAATCGTCAAAAGCCTCAAGTTGGCAATCATGAACGAGCTGAAAAACGAACTACGGAACAACTTGACTGCGCTTATCAACTCCAACTGATTAACGCCGAGGTCTTCGAAGCGCACCGATAATGCTAATGTTTCCGTTCGTGGTCGACTTTTCGGCAGACCTGAATCGAAAAAGCCTCCACAAGAGCCTCCCATGTGTGGCTCAGCCGATTCTAGCCAAAAGTTTTGGCTATACCTGTCACGAATTTCCCGCGATGTAACTGTCGAGCAGGTACGAGCTTTAGCAACGCATCGCCTTGGCACCGACGACGTGGAGGTTTTAAGACTAGTAGCCAACGGAAAGGTTGTCAGCTCAATGTCTTTCATCTCCTTCAAAATTGGACTGAGTGCAGATTTGAAGGAAAAAGCTCTCTCTTCATCAACGTGGCCGAAAGGCATCTATTTCCGGGAATTTAAGGATAGCAGATCAGCTGCAAATTTTTCCCACCCCCCCTCCCCTTACATCCATCATCCCCTCCTCCCGGCGGCCGGACACTACCGCCGCACACAACACCATCCCGCGCATCTCCCTCCGTCCCACCCCCTTTTTCTCGTCTTCACCACGTGTTCTCCTCCCAAGTCTCCCGCGCACCTCCCACTTGGTAGGCTACTCTTCCGAAAATTTTCCTTCCCCTTCTTTCTCCTCCTTCTTCCACTAGACCACCGTTATCAACACTCGCCAGCCTGCTACCACCCTTCCCCCACCCCGACCCTCCCTCCCACCATACTCCCCCCCGCCTCCCGGGGGAGGCCCATAGGACCACACTACGCCGCGCCGTGCAGACAACCTTCAGTCCCCCCTCTCCTCCCTTCCGCCCCTCTCCTTTCGCCGCCCTCCGGCTCGTGTCGTTCCGTCCCGTTGCTCCAGGTCGCCTCCCCGCGATCCACCCGCACCCACCGTCCCCTTCCAGACCTCTCTTCCAATCAGTCTTTTCCCTCCTCCTTCTTTCTCCTCCTGATCCTTCCACTCGACCGCCGTTATCAACGCCATACCTGTCATCTCGCCCATGCTCGTCATCAACACACATCGACCGTCACTTCAACCGGTCTAGGACGCACGTCACAAAGCAGTATGGAAGCCCTGGACCCTCCTAGCTCAGCTGTGCCCACTGCCGGTCTCAACGATGTTCTAATTGCTAGTTCCACCCCGGCCGGGGCTCCCGGCTTTGAGAGGGGTCTCTGAGCTGCGCTCCACGAGACGAACCCTCCATCGAATGACGTTTCTCTGGTTGATGCGCCCTCATCTTTTTTACCGCGTCTTTCCGAATCCTCTGCCCCCTCATTGAAGGCCCCTCTGTACTACCAGAACGTAGGTGGTATCAACAGTTTGCTCCCCGAGAACCAGTTGGCATGCAGTGACGCATGCTACGATGTTTACGCCTTCACGGAAACCTGGCTTAATATAAACACATTATCGAAGCAACTGTTCGACGACACGTATTATGTCTACCGGCAAGACCGATCGTCACTCAATAGCAACAAGAAATCTGGTGGTGGAGTTCTTCTTTCCGTGCGCTCAAAATTCAAATCTCGACTTCTGAAGCCTCCCGAAGACTCAACGGTTGAACATCTTTGGGTGGCGATATGCACTAAAACCGGGACTCTATTTATCTGTGTGGTCTATCTTTTCCCCGATCGTGTTAGCGACAGCAGCCTTATCGAAAAGCACGCTCTTTCTTTGGATTGGATCGTGTCACAATTGGGACTCAGCCACAACATCATTATCGTGGGAGATTTTAACCTCAGCACAATTTCATGGCATATCGATACTAATGGCTTCCGCTATCCAGACAATTCCTGTTCGTCATTCAGACCGGCTTCGCTCTCCTTGCTTGATGCTTATTCTACCGCCAGACTTCGGCAAATCAATGGCATTCCAAATGCGAATAAGCGTTTGCTGGATCTTTGTTTCATTAGCGAAGAATTGGGTCAAAGATGTTCCGTTCTTCAACCTCCGACACCGCTTGTCAAAAGCTGCAGAAATCATTCCCCTCTGCTACTGACACTGGAGTTTAATCCTAAGTACAGCTTCCATGACAACATCGAAAACGTTTATTATGACTTCACCCATGCTGACTTCGAGGAAATGAACAACTTTCTCGCCGGCGTGAATTGGAACACGACCCTTGCAAACGGGGATGCGAATTTTGCTGCTTCGACTATGTGTGGTATTTTGCTGTACGCCGTCGATCAATTCGTGCCTAAGAAACTCAACCGTAAGCCTCCCAAACCTGCTTGGTCTAATTCCGACCTCAAACATTTGAAACGAGTTAAAAGGGCTGCTCTGAGGAAACACAGCAAATATCGCACCGATTCTACGAGGACAAACTACGCACGCGCCAATGACGATTACAAACACCTCAATAACAGCTTGTACAACTCTCATCAGTCTCAATTGCAGAGTCGTCTCAAAACGAAACCGAAGAGCTTTTGGCGGTTCGTGAATGAACAACGGAAGGAAACCGGTTTACCCTCCACCATGACTGACGGCACTCACGAAGCTGACTCTGTCGCGGATATCGCCAACTTGTTCCGTACGCAGTTCAGCAGTGTCTTCTGCGACGAAATTCTGGATGCCGAGGGCCTCGAAGCGGCTACTAGCAATGTTCCCCGCTTGTCTGTATTTGGCTCTGCACTCACTATCCATCATTGATATGGTGATTTCAGCAGGGAAGCAGATGAAAAGCTCAACTGGATGCGGTCCTGATGGTATTCCTTCAATTGTCCTGAAGCGTTGCCTTAACACACTCGCTGTGCCCCTGGCTACGGTCTTCAATTTGTCATTAACTTCCGGTGTGTTTCCTGAATGCTGGAAAGAGTCGTTTGTTTTCCCAATACACAAAAAGGGATGCAAACGATCCGTCGCCAACTATCGTGGGATTGCTGCACTAAGTGCTGTATCCAAGCTATTCGAACTAATTGTTCTCCAAAGGCTGGTCCATGACTATTCACATACTATTTCTCCTGAACAACACGGTTTTATGCCCAAGCGCTCGACGGCGACCAACCTCACCGTATTTACATCGTTCGTCATCCGTGAAATGGAACGCGGTCATCAAGTAGACGCCATATACACAGATCTCTCTGCGGCCTTCGATAAAATGAACCATCAGATTGCAATTTCCAAATACGACAAAATGGGGGTTCACGATCAATTGTTGAACTGGCTCCGCTCATACCTGACTGGTAGAACTATGTCTGTGAAGATTTCAGATTATGCCTCGTCCAGCTTTTCAGTAACATCCGGCGTTCCGCAAGGCAGCCACCTTGGTCCATTCCTTTTCCTGTTATATATGAACGACGTGAACTTGGTCCTCAGATGCCTGAAATTATCCTACGCGGACGACCTAAAGCTGTACTACGTCATAAAATGTCCAGAAGACGCCGATTTTCTTCAGCAGGAACTACAAGTGTTCGACGACTGGTGCCGGATCAACAGAATGTCCTTAAATGTATCCAAATGCTCGGCTATCTCCTTTGGCCGAAAACGTGCGATGTATCTCCACGACTACATCCTTCGAGGAACACGCTTGAAACGTGAAACAACAGTCAAGGATCTGGGAGTAATGCTCGACTCCAAACTGTCATTCGAGAACCACATTGCCTATATTGTTTCTAAAGCCTCATCGCAGTTAGGATTCATCTTCCGCTTCGCAAAAAACTTCAAAGACGTTTATTGTCTGAAGGCACTATACTGCTCTTTGGTTCGTCCTTTTTTGGAGTACTGTGCTGTCGTTTGGTCCCCTTTCTACCAAAATGCAGTCCAGAGGATCGAAGCCGTTCAGCGAAGGTTTATACGCTTTGCTTTGCGACATCTTCGTTGGCAAGACCCTCGCAGATTGCCAAGTTATGAAAGTCGGTGTAAGCTCATCAGCCTGGAATTGTTGGAAGGGAGGCGTATGGTGGCCAAAGCGTGTTTCGTTGGTGACCTCCTTCAGGGAAACATCGACTGTTCCACTTTACTTGGTCTCTTGAACATCAACACTCGACGACGAAACCTACGTTTACAATCTTTCTTTATAAACCGGCACTCAAGGACCAACTACGGCAAACACGAACCTGTGCTAAGCATGTGTCGCGTTTTCAACAGCTGCTATAACGTGTTTAATTTTAATGTATCCCGTGATGTTAATAAGCGTTGTTTCCGAAGATGTATGTGTTAGTTATTGTATGTAATTTAGTGTTATCTAGTTGTCATTGGGATAAACATTTTTATCTGTTGACGAATAAATAACAGACAGACAGACAGACAGACAGACAGACAGACAGACAGACAGACAGACAGACAGACAGACAGACAGACAGACAGACAGACAGACAGACAGACAGACAGACAGACAGACAGACAGACAGACAGACAGACAGACAGACAGACAGACAGACAGACAGACAGACAGACAGACAGACAGACAGACAGACAGACAGACAGACAGACAGACAGACAGACAGACAGACAGACAGACAGACAGACAGACAGACAGACAGACAGACAGACAGACAGACAGACAGACAGACAGACAGACAGACAGACAGACAGACAGACAGACAGACAGACAGACAGACAGACAGACAGACAGACATTTTGGGTAGGTCCGGAATTTCCAAAGCCAGAAATGTCAGAAGTTAGAAATTTTTGGAGAAGGAAATTCAGAAGTCAGCACATTCAAAAGTCAAAAATCTCAAAAGCGGAATATTTCAGATGTCACATCAGGAAATCTGATATCCAATATCAGAAATCAGAAGTCACAAATCTCAGTATTCAGAAATTCCTGGAGTCAGAATTTTCCTATTTGGAGAAATAAAAAAAACCGAATAATTCTGAAGATCCAAGTTCAAACATTTCAAAAGTCAGAAATTTTGTTTGGATTTTTGAATGGTCTACATTCATATTTTTCCGAAGTCAAGGATTTAAAAACTCAAAAAAAATTGTTTTTTCAGAAAATCAGAAAATCAGAAAATCAGAAAATCAGAAAATCAGAAAATCAGAAAATCAGAAAATCAGAAAATCAGAAAATCAGAAAATCAGAAAATCAGAAAATCAGAAAATCAGAAAATCAGAAAATCAGAAAATCAGAAAATCAGAAAATCAGAAAATCAGAAAATCAGAAAATCAGAAAATCAGAAAATCAGAAAATCAGAAAATCAGAAAATCAGAAAATCAGAAAATCAGAAAATCAGAAAATCAGAAAATCAGAAAATCAGAAAATCAGAAAATCAGAAAATCAGAAAATCAGAAAATCAGAAAATCAGAAAATCAGAAAATCAGAAAATCAGAAAATCAGAAAATCAGAAAATCAGAAAATCAGAAAATCAGAAAATCAGAAAATCAGAAAATCAGAAAATCAGAAAATCAGAAAATCAGAAAATCAGAAAATCAGAAAATCAGAAAATCAGAAAATCAGAAAATCAGAAAATCGGAAAATCAGAAAATCAGAAAATCAGAAAATCAGAAAATCAGAAAATCAGATGCTGTAGAGAAAAGGTAAACTGATCGAAATATTTTCCAACAAATACTACCCATCAAAATCAACACAACTAAAAAAAAACCAAAACATTTCAGCCCAGTAAAAATTGTCCACTGTATGGCATCGGAGGAAGCCTCATTGGTATTCAAATTCAGGACATATTCCACCCCGACGGACGAGTCACATTTCCTCGCAGTCAGCACCCAGCGGAAACTTTCTGTTGCTTCTCCAGCTGTTTCCCATCAAGGCCATCCGATCCATATTTTCTGGCTTCCGAAGCCTTCCCGGTAAGTGAACCGACATCCAAAACACGTACCACGTCTGCAAATGAAACTTCAACTTATTTCCATGCCCCGCATTCCAACCCGAACCGCACCGTGTCACACGACGAGACATGATGTGCATGTGACGACGCTCTGCTATGGCCTATGCTCAATAGATAACTCAGAATGAAGCCTTGATGAGCGGTAACACATTTCCTCCTAACAACGGTTCAGGAATGCGGCGAGGGAGAGGAAGGCAAAAACTTTTTCTTGTATCCTTTTTTCTGCCCATCCTCCCATTGCTCACGCAAAAGAATCAAACATACAAAAACCAACAAGATCGAGCCGTACATGTTTCGAATGCAGATATCCCAACCCCCTTCCTCAGAAAATCAAACTTTTACCAAACCCACTTGTACGGGAATCTCCGTTCCTGCTCAACCTCTGTTTATTCATTGCAATCCACCCGATCACTTAGCCGCAAAAGCAGAAGGATAACCACACACGCACAACTTGTTCGTCTAGGATTTCCTCTTTTCCCCTTATTTTTTTTTTTTGGTCCAACCCTCTTCATCTCGCCAGGAAATAAACATACATATATTAATATTTCAGTCAGAACCACCCCCTTCGATCCTTGATTAATGCAACGCATGACTCCCGTTTTGTGTGTATCGGTATTATTTAGACGAGAAAGAGCCGCCGTGATCCGTGCCAGTGCCAGTGTCAGTGTCGTGTACCGTGCCAGGCACACATTGTGTTAACATAATCATTAAAATTCTAAAAGCTCATTATTTTCCAGCAAACATACACCGCATTTTTAATCTTTCCCTCGGCTCCGGCGAAATCAAGGACGACGACGACGACGACCGAAGCAACGACACGTGACTTCGCCTTCGGATGGCAGGGGTTGCTCCAATGCGTGTGTACATGCAAATACCTACGTGGAAGAGTGGAATTCTGTGGAAAAACCGCGATAGGCAGCCGAGCGGAAAATGTTGACTTTGCATAATCTTGTGTGCGTTTTTCGGTGTGCATGTAGGGCTACAGGCAGTGCAGGCGAAATGCTAGCAAACTGCGTACGAATTTCGCTTGTTTTTATTTTCGTTCGAAAGCGGTAACACAGTAAGCAGGCTGTGTCAATAGTAAGGTAGAATTTGGGGGTAGAGACTGACAACGATTTGGGCTCTCGGTTCTGGAAATGTGCGTTGCTAGGGAAATGCGAATTGCGTAGCATGCGGGGGTTTGCAGAATTCACGTATCGCGTAGTATGGAAGACGTTGAGCTGTGCTTAGGATTGCCAGTAATGAGCTGACTCAGTTAGAGAATTTGCGTGTTTGTTATTACTCACTCATTCAATGTTGCATCAAAGAGTACATACCTGGAAAGATAGGAAGAAGAGTGATAATTAGTGTGAGTTGATATGAATCTCTTGCGATGGAAAACGTGAAATCAGTAAGTGAGATTCTAAAGTCCACACCAGCCGAAAAAAAGTCTGCTATTCAGTGCACGTACTCGTCGTAGGCATCGGATTGTCTACACCGAATATTGGTTGTGCCGTTCTTTGCAAAGAACGAAGCAGAAGATCGAACAATTATTACTGAAGTTGTAATTCTTGGTAACTAAGTAACCGTCGTTGTAAGAACTGCCAACTACAATAGCTTTCACATTACTACAAAAGTTCGATGGCAAATCATAATTAGACAAAGCTGGAAGCTGGCCTAGGCAGTTAAACTAGAAAGCTGGACAAGTAGCCTCTTCACGATTTTCTTGATGAGCATCCGATTTCGATCCTCGGGCTCTAGTGAGTTTCAAAGACTGACAAACTCAGATTTGAGGCAATAATTCTTCCGACTACCATCCTTTTCAAAGCGAAGTACTGTAGCATCTCGCTCAGGGTTTCATCCCTCCTTGGCTTGTTATGGCCAGTCATAATTGAAACAAGGAAATTTCATATTCTCACTGAAATTCGTATGTCTTAAGCTAAATTCGTAAGCCTTAACCTACACTTTAATTTTCAATTGTCGAGTTCTTTTTCAAACAGACGTATCTGATTTTGTAAGCAAAGAGGGGAAGTAAGATTCGAAAGTTAAATTCTTGAAACCCTTTACACTTTCATGCAATCTAGGCCCATCAACACAATGAATAACATCTCCCTAACATGACGGCGATGCTACTTTCCGTGAGAGTGCTGAGAGTTTTGAGAAATTTACGTTTGAATCATTCTTCCCCTCTTTGTTGACAAAATCAGATATGTCTGTTTGAATAAGGGCTCGAGAATTTTCAATTTTCGATTCAAAATTCAGAATTGATGATTCATGATTCGAGATTCAAGATTCAAGATTCAAGATTCAAGATTTAAGATTCAAAAATCTGAATTTTAAATTCAGGATTCAAGATTCTAGCTCTAAGATTCAGGCTCAGAATTCAGGACTCAACATTCAGGAGCCAAGATTAAGCATTGAGAAATAAAGATTCATAATTCAAAATTCAAGATTCAGGATTTAAGATTCAGGATTCAAGATTCTGCAAATCGGCAAACCTGGAAATCTGGAAATTCAGAAAGCTGAATATTCTGATTCACTGATGTTCTGATTGTCAGTTTTTTCCCCTAATGTTCTGATTTTCTGAGTTCTGTGTCTTCGATTTGATGATTTTTTGGATTTTTATCTAGTTGATTTCGCGATTTTCTTTTTTTACATCCTGTTTTTGTTTTTGATTTTGTATCTAATTTTGATTTTGATTTTGGATCTGGATTTGGATCTGATTTTGAGTTTGAATTAATAATTTTTCTGATCTTCTGTATTTCATGGTCTTCTGATTTTTTAATTTGATGATTTTTTGATTTTTTAAATTTCTACTCTGCTTATTTCTTGACATTCTGATTTGGTAACTGATTTTGAGTCTGGTTTGGGGTCTTATATTGGGTCTTATTTTATTAGGATCTTGGGTTCAATTTTGTGTCTGATTTTGAAACTGATTGTTTGATTTCTGTTTATTCTGGTTTGATGATTTATTTGATAAAATGATATGTTGGCTTTTCTGATTTCTTGATTTCTGACAGTCTGGTTTGGATCTGATTTTGAGTCTGATTTTCTAACTTGTTTTCTGATTTGCTGTATTTTCTTGTTTTCTGATTCTTTCATTTTATGATTTTTGGAATTTTTGATTTATATGAATTTCGCCTTTTCTTATTTTTTTTACCTTCTGATATCGTAACTTATTTTAGGTCTGGTTTTGCTTATTATTTTGCAATTGATTTTTCTGATTTTATGATTTTCTGTTTTTTTAGATTTGATAATTTTTTTGAATTCTTGATTTTCTGATGAGTCTTATTATGTGTCTGATTATGTGTCTGATTATGTGTCTGATTATGTGTCTGATTATGTGTCTGATTTTGTGTCTGATTTTGTGTCTGATTTTGTGTCTGATTTTGTGTCTGATTTTGTGTCTGATTTTGTGTCTGATTTTGTGTCTGATTTTGTGTCTGATTTTGTGTCTGATTATGTGTCTGATTATGTATCTGATTATGTATCGGATTATGTGTCTGATTATGTGTCTGATTATGTGTCTGATTATGTGTCTGATTTTGTGTCTGATTACGTGTCTGATTATGTGTCTGATTATGTGTCTGATTTTCTGATTTTCTTTTTTTTTACTAATACATATGATGATATTCTTTTTGCTTTTCTGATTTTTTGGATTTTTTGATTTTTTGATTCTCTGATTTTCTTATTTTCTGACATTCTGATAGAAATCTGATGTTTAGTCTGATTTTGCATCTGATTATCTTATTTTTCGGGTTTTCTGCGTTTCCTGATTTTCTGATTTTTGTCTCATTTTGTGTCAGATTTTGTGTCTGATTTTGTGTCTGATTTTGTGTGTGATTTTGTGTCTGATTTTATGTCTGATTATGTGTCTGATTTTGGGTCTGCATTAGGGTCTAATTTTGGGTAAGATTTTGAAACTGATTTTCTTTTTCTGTGTGTTCTAGTTTGATGATTTTGTTTAATTAAATGATTTTTTGGATTTTCTGATTACTTGATTTTCTGACATACTAGTTTGGATCTGGTTTTGGGTTTGATTTTGGATCAAAGTTTGAATCTGATTTGCTAACTTATTTTTTGATTTATCTAATTTGCTGGATTTTCTTGTTTTCTGATTCTTTGATTGTATGATTCTTAGATTTTGTGACTTTTGTGAATTTCTTCTATTCTTTTTTTTTGACATTCTGATTTGGTAATTGATTTTTAGTCTGGATTTTAATCTGAATTTGTTTTTGATTTTGGGCCTGATTTTGTGTCTGATTTAGTGTCTGATTTTGGATCTGATTGTGGATCCGATTTTGGATCTGATTTTGAGTTTGATTTCATGACTTTTATGATCTTCTACATTTTCTGGTTCTTTTGAATTTCTCCTTTTCTCATATTTTTGACATTCTGATTTGGTAACTGATTTTGGGTCTGGTTTTGGATCATATATTGGGTCTAATTTTTTTTAGGATTTTGGGTCTTATTTTGGGTCTGATTTTCGGATTCTGTGTGTTTTTGGTTTGATGATTTTTTTGGTTAAATGGTTTATTGGATTTTCTGATTTCTTGATTTTCTGACATACCGTTTGGGATCTGATTCTGGGTCTGGTTTTGGGTTTGATTTTGAATCTGATTTTGGATTTTATTTTGAGTCTGATTTTCTAACTTATTTTCTGATTTATTTGATATGCTGTATTTTCTTGTTTTCTGATTCTTTGATTTTATGATTTTGTGATTTTTGTGAATTTTTCCTATTTTTATTTCTGACATTCTGATGGTAACTGATTTTTTGTCTGGGTTTGGGTCTGATTTTGTTTTTGATTTTGGGTCTGATTTTGTGTTTGTTTTTTTTTTTTTTTTTTGTCAGATTCTGTGTCTGATTTTGCAACTAATTTTTCTGATTTTCTGTTTTTTTCTGATATGATAATTTATTTGATTTCTTGATTTTCTAATTTTCAAATTTTCGTTTGATTTGTGTCTGATTCTGTGTATGATTTTGTGTCTGATTTTGTGTCTGAACTTGTTTTTGATTTTGTGTCTGATTTTGTATCTGATTTTGTTTCTGATTCTGTGTTTGATTTTGTGTCTGATTTTGTGTCTGATTTTGTGTCTGATTTTATGTCTGATTTTGTGTCTGATTTTGTGTCTGATTTTGTATCTGATTTTGTGTGTGATTTTGTTTCCAATTTTGTGTCTGATTATGTGTCTGATTTTGAGTCTGCTTTTGTGTCAGAATTTCTGATTTTCTGATTTTCTAATTTTTCTGATTTTCTACGTTTTTTTTTTTGATTTTCAGATCTTCTGATTTTCAAATTTTCAGATTTTCTGATTTTCTGATTTTCTGATTGTCCGATTTTCTTATTTTTTTACTGATATGATGATATTCTTTTTGAATATCTGATTTTTTGTATTTTCTGATTTATTTGATTCTCTGATCTTCTTTTTTTCTGACATTCTGATTTAGATCTGATTTTTAGTCTGATTTTAGATCTGATATTGGATCTGATATTAGATCTAATTTTGAATCTGGTTTTGGGTCTCATTTTTGGTCTGATTTTGGATCTGATTGCCTTATTTTTCTGGCTTGCTGCGTTTTCTGATTTTCTGTTGCTTCTATGATATTTTGAATGATGTGATATTTCTTAATTTTTCGTTTTCTTATTTTCTAATATTCTGATTTGGTAACCGTTTTAAATCTGATTTGGGGTATTATTTTGGGTCTGATTTTCTTTTTGATTTTGAGTCTGACTGTGGGTTTGTTTTAGGGTCTGACTTTGGGTCCGATAAAAGGTCTAATTTTGGGTCTAGGTGTTTTGGGGCATATTTCTGATTTGGATTCTGATTTTGGGTTTGCATTCGGGCCTGATTTAGGTTCTGAATTTCTGTCAGATTTTGTTTCGAATTTTGTGTCGGAATTTGTGAAAAATTCTTTTGTAAAGTTTTGAGACGGATTTTGTTTCTGATTGTGTAACTGATTTGGTGTATGATTTAATGCCTTATATTATATCTTATTTTGTGTCGGACATTGTGTCTAATTTGGTGTCTGATTTTGTTTCTGATTTGTGTCAGATTTTGTGACGGATTTTTTGTCTTCTTTTGTTCTTGTTCTGATATTTTGATTTTCTGATTGTCTGGTTTTCTTGTGTTCGTTTTTTTTTTTGTTAACGAAACAATCTAACTATTGAAAAACGACGGCTTTTGAATGTCTTACTTTTTTACCAGCTTCGTCAAAATTCTTATATCGTGGTTGAACACTGTGTTTATATCTCGGATGAACACAAAATTGATATGCCATGCATAGCAATCTTAGACGGGATGAATACAAGAAGAAGAAGAAGATGGAAAAGTAGCATTCTATACTGTAATGAACGGAGTTTCTAGTTCAGGTTAGGTATTCACTCGAAGAAAAATATGCCCGATTTTTACAAGATTTGGATATAGAACCAGCCATTGTTAACGCACTGTTTAAAACTTTCTGAAACATAAAATAAATATTTGAAATGCATGGGGGCAATCTGGATTCAAATCCCGAGCGTTTAGTTTACGGGACCAATGCTGTGATCATTACTCTTTTCGCTTAAGAAACAAAAACAAATGTTGATGGTATATAAAAATACCCTCATGAAAATAAGAGTGGAAGGATATACTCAACACCTGGGATCAGAAGATTCTGACTTGGATAGGCCATAAAAGGCCATGAGAATAGGTCATACACGGCCCACCCGGCTCGGTGGCAGTTTGGCCCACTGCCAAGGGCGTGGATCGGAAATAGATGTTAATCATCTATAGGCGGAATTCCCTGCTGATTTATAGTTACAATACGGCATGTTTTGTGAAAAAATTGCAATGGAATCAAAGCTGTGACATCCAATGAAGAGTCCTGAGGGCTGGATCAATTATGGTTTAGGTGACCATGGAGGAAACGGAAGAGAAATTGAGATATGCACGAATATTCTTGCCTAGCTAAGGCTGATAAACGGCATTTATAATTGTCCAGCTGTCTACACAGAGAAGGAAAACAAGGCTCTCCGTTACAAAATCTGAGTTGATCTGAGCAAAGGTCATAAATTTATTAAAGAAATAAAAAAAAAATTGTTTTCTTCAACTTGAAGCAAATTAATTTAATGAAATCTCGATTAAACCCTATCCTTAGCAAGTAAAACAGGTAAAAACTATCGACGGCGTAACAACAATCAATGGAAAACAACAACATTATGTCCACGGCATAATTCCAATTTGAAATTTTAGTGGGCAAAAATATTCGGCGAAATGACTTCTGCTTTGTGATTAGGGCGTAATGGTTATTTTCAAGTACGCATAAAATACGTAAACATATACTTCAAGCTCAAGTCGAAATAAGTATTTGATGATTAAAATAGTGTTTGCCTGAAATATTTAAGGATTTTAAGCTAACTGAAAAAAGCGGTGGAACAGCAAAATAACTAGAGCAATTCAAATCCGGAAGAACGCCATAATTTATTTTTCTTGTTTAAGGAAGTGTTTAATAATTGATTTTAATGTCATTGTCAAGGTAAATTAGTTGTTCTGAAATTGCTAAATCAAAATATAATACAACATTATTTGTTTCATTTTGTCTCTTCCGCCCTCTTCAAATGTTAGTCTAGATTTAACTGTTTTTATTGGGAACCTCTGGATTCGATAGAGTACATTGAATACAGCAAAAACTTACTCAAATTGTTGAAAGTGGCAAGGAAGATGAAGAAAGAGAATATAGACACTTCTCCTGTCTTATGATTGCATTATATTCCATACACCATGTAATCTCATCGCAGCGTTTATTCGCTGCCGCGGCGAAAAAAAAACCTGGCAGTCTGTGGAAGCCTTCCTCCGGGAGCGGGGCCGAAGCACACAAAAAAAAACAAAACAAAAACGGAGAATTTCCACGATAATCACACATTTTGGGAGGGAATCGACTGCATTCACTACGTCTTACACAAAGCACGCGGAGATTTTATGATTTCACTGTTTGTTTAAGTTGAATTACAAATTAATGTTTGATAATTTTTTCTTGGCGAAACTGACGCAGCAAAAACAAAACACGTCCGTTTCAAAGCACCTAGTTTTTTTTTTTTGAAGCAGCAGTAGGGTCAATAATAAATCTCACACACGCTTTTTATCACGCATAAGGAATCCATACGTCAGAATTTCAGCACGGCCTACTTGATGCTTTTTATTTTCATTAGTTATACCAGTGAAGGCAAGTCTTGGTTAAAAAATAAATACGATTTACAGACGCACCGTTAAAATCTTGTCTTGTAGTTGTAGGGAAATCGAGCTCATCCGTCGATAAGAGTATCACACGAATGCCTGCCCATTTCTCCACCTTGTAAGTGGCTTCTCACAAAATCGGATAAGATAACAATAATCCGCCCAGCACCAACGAAACATAAACACTCGCACGTCTTCCCCCCGCAACGTCAGCGGCGGCCACCACTTGGAAGTGGATATTCTTTACGATCACCATCGTCACTTCGTCGGCGGTGGCGGAAGAAGGGGGCCGAATGTCGGTTCGAAAATCAGCAATAGCAGCAGGTGAAAATCACTCCCCTAAGCCTATCTTCGCCTGGAATCCAACGCGTTCGGATCCCATTTCCTGTGCACACGTGCAGCGAGGATAAACAGCGCACATTTTTCTTCCGCGAGACTCCGCGGGAGCATCCTTCGAGAGAAGAGTCATCGGAGAACACCGGAACGTATGAGAAAATATTTTCCTAAGGCAAGTGGCATTAAAAGATATTATAATTTTTTATCGGCGGAAAATTATGCACGTATGCTGAGGCAGTCGAGAGAGTGGATCGGTTTATGTCGGCAGAGGAGGGCCTCGTATCAATTTGTGCCGGCAGACGTGCTCGTTTATACTTCCGTACGTTCAGGTGGATTGAAAATCGGTGGCACACATACTGTTCCCGGGAAGAGGAGGCTTCAATCGATAACAGGTTGAATTGGGTTCGCCTGCTCGAAGGGAAGTGATTTCGGTACTAATGGTTGGCCATATTAGGGCTGCTACGTGGGAACGTGGCTCACTTTGGATTCAATTTTCAGAGCATTTAGGACTTCATATTTATTAATACAACATCTTTGGAAGGGAACCAACAGCCTCCAGGGGACCATCTAGAACTGCAATTAAAAGGGATAAGCATCAGACTCGGACGGCAGCAGTTGGACAAATAAAACCGACGATTAATAAACCTAAATCTGACCCAGGAGATTGCGAGAAAAAATCTGCCAACAGAAACAGGAAAAAAAAAATAATCCCAGCGATGCACACCAACTGAAGCTGGCTGGTGGGATAAAAGTACTACAGGAATTAGGTAAATAAATAATCATAAAAATGGTACACGCCAGGAGCAGCCAAGACGATAAAGAAGTGATTCTCCTCCCACGTCCCCTCCGTGAAGAGCACGCAGAAAACGGCGCAAAGAGGATTCTTAATATTTTCGCTTTTTTTCCCTCCTCTATTTGCTCGACGTACAGAATTGTCTGATTTCAGCCCGTTCCTGGAAGTGAGGCATGCACGTGTAGGTGAAGGATAAAGGAATCGTCTAACGAATTATAGAAACTCCAAGAGCCGTTGTCGGTCGGTGGAGCTCCAGCCTTCAGCCTCGAGGTTTGATTATATTGTTTTTACGATATTCCGAGAATTGGTGCGCGCGCGTGTACTCCACTACTGCTGATTGCGGGACGAATGAAGACGCATTCTCGGGAAGAACGTGGAAATGGGTTTTTACTTTTCGGACGATAAGGAGTGCCACTTCTCCGAGTTGGAAACGGCAACTCTTATTAAATTTATGCTGCGACGTCGAAGTTCAGACACGAAGTGCTGCTGGGCTGGACGCGGCTACTTTTTCCATTGCTGAGAAGAGGAAGCGGCAAATCTGAGGAATTTCCTCTTGCAGGCTTCTGGCAGTGACTCGAATTATCATAGAGAAAAAAAAGAAGCGAACCAAAGAGTGTGATAATTACGTAAAAGAAAATAATAAGGATTTATACGGCAACTACCGTGGCTGGATGGTGGAGGTCCAGGACTATGGCCGACGAGTGCGAGCGAAAGATGAGATGAGTGCAGTTTTATGAGCTCGCGGATTCGGTGCTGGGTCATGAAACGGCTTTGGTGTGAATTATGATCTTCAGTTTTCTTTTTTCATTCAGTTTAGGGTGTGCCACTCAGATAAGCTGGAAAGGTTAGTTTTTTCAGAGTAGATAAATTTGAATCGTAGTCTATGGGATTGAATTAAATATAGGTCAACTTATCCAGTTTTCTTAGTTTCCGAAGAACCTTGGAACAGTAAACAAATATTGCAAGCACGGTGGTAAGCGTGTTGAATATTTGTGCACTTTTAAATGTAGGTATGATCCATAGATCATGCCTGCATGTCTCCAGTTTCAGGCAATATTTTGAAATATTTCGGCATTCCCTAATCCCATTGGTCTCAAAAATTTCGAGCATTAAGGCAGTAAGGTGCCGAAGTTTCCGATACCCAAGTCTTAGGCTGGTTCATCTCCCGTCGTAGTACCTTAAAAACCTTTGAGGATTTTTTTGTGGGACTTGTGCGTTGGAAATCGTGACTTTGTTGTGAGAGTTATGGATACCAACCACTACATTTATTTCTGTAAGAAAACAGTGGTCCATTTTTCCATTGGAATTGAAATATTAAGCCTGCAATTCCTGCTCAAGTTCCATCATTAATTTTCGAGCCATCAATATAGTGAATAATCGATCCTGGTGAGAAATTTGGCCCTCCTGATTCCCTTATCTGGTGGTTAGTTTCAATCGCTTTGTACGGTATATCCAGGTCTAGACCTTTATTCATCCAGTCTTCATTAATAACTACCAATGGATTGATACGAAAGTCCTTCAGTATACTAAGATGCACAGAGAGATAGCGCTTTAAAAGTAGATTAGTCCTTCACAGCCTTAGCGCCACCCGTCTCAGCTTCCATTTGCACATCTTGATGCAGTGGAAGCTTATAAAGAATTGCGTCTATGGCTTTTGATGGTGTACTGTGCATTACTCCTGTTATGGCCATGCAGGCCAAGCGTTGTAATTTTCCAAGCTTTTTATGATGATGATGATGATGATGATGATGATGATGAAATACTACTATCTATTGTAGCACGGTAACTTTCCATTGCAGTGGAATAATCTGAAAAACGATTTGATCAGGATTCAATTGTTGTTTGTTATCATCTAATTCCTGTATGAAGGGCCAACAACTTTTAGGTGGGCCCGCAAGCAGCGACACTAACGCGAAAACCGCGAATATAGGGAGGATAAAAGCTCATCCAAGATGAAAACAATTTACAAAAATTTAATGAGTTCCTCTTTTTCTATCATATTAGGTACAGAAACTAGTTGGAATGAGAGTGAAGAAATGTTTGGGAATGATTTTTGTGTATTCAGAGACGACCGGAACCATCAAATGGCACAAAGGAGGTCTGGAGGTGGTGTCCTCATTGCGATTTCATCTAAATTTAAACCTGAACTAATTCCCTCTACCAAATTTAAGGAGTTTGAACATGCGTGGGTTAAAGCACGTATAGCTGATGAAATGCATGTGTTTGTATCTGTTTATTTCCCACCTGATCATGCTAACAATAATACGAAGCATTTTTTCAAAATGCTGAAGAAATTCTCTCTGACCTTGCCCCTGAGATCAAAGTTCATGTATAAAGGGTGTATTCGATAAAAATGGCACACAGAAAATCTTCTGTAACTTTTGAATCGTATGAGTAAAAAACCTAGAAATTTGAGTAGATCTTATCCATAGTGTATTATTTACATCTGCCAAGTTTCATAGTTATACATTCAGTAGTTCCAGTCATGTCGTCGAAACAAGAAATTGTCCGTGAGAACATTTTGTGCACTCACAATCAAAATCCAGGGGCGTCCCACCGGTGGATTGCTAAAAGGCTTGGAATTGCAAATACAACTGTGTCTCGTGTAATAAGAACCTTCAAGGAGCGTCTGAGTGTCCAAAGGAAGGTCGTAAAAGTGGTCGTAAAAATGGTCGTAAAAGTGGTCCAATGGACAGTAAAATGGCCAGGAAAGTCGTACAACAATTCAAGAACCGTCCAAACATGTCAATTCGAGATGTCGCTAAAAATTCTAAGGTGTCAGTCGGTTTTGTGCAGAAAACCATGAAGCGTGCTGGGTTACATGTTTACAAAGTGCACCCCAAACCGGAATGAAAAACAAAACATCACTGCGAAAACCCGCGCCCGGAAACTTTACACGAAGCTGCTCACCAAATCCGGTTGCATCGTGATGGATGACGAAACATACGTCAAGGCCGACTTCCGTCAACTTCCTGGGCAAGAATATTTCGTTGCCAAGTCGAAGTTCGATGTTCCGGAGGATGTTCGAAAGAAGAAACTATCGAAATTTGCAAAGAAGTTTCTAATCTGGCAGGCGATTTGCGGATGTGGTGAAATAAGTGCTCCCTTCATCACTTCCGGAACAATAAACGGTGCGATTTACACGGAAGAGTGCCTTAAGAAGCGTCTCTTGCCATTAATTAAGAAGCACAAAGGATCAACTCTGTTTTGGCCTGATCTAGCATCCTGCCACTACGCTCGAAACGTATTGGAGTGGTACCGAGCCAATGGAGTCAATTTTGTGCCAAAGGATATGAACCCACCAAATTCACCGGAACTTCGTCCAATTGAAAAATTCTGGGCAATTATGAAAACGGAACTTCGCAAACATCCCAAAACTATAAAAACAGAGCTAGAATTGAAGAAAATTTGGGTAAAAACAACAAAAACACTGGGAAAATCGGTTGTACAAAATTTGATGGGTGGAGTGAAAAGGAAGGTGCGGGCATTCGGGATGGGAGACGAAATTGAATAAAACAAATGTTGTAAATCAAAACTCATTAGTAGTTCTTCATTCCCTGAAAATTTCAAGAAAATCCGATAATCAGTTTAATTTTGATGAGTATATATGTGTGTGCCATTTTTATCGAATACACCCTTTATGCCGCATCGCTCTCCAGCCCCCCCGACAATAATACCCCAACCCCCTCCAACCCACTACAAAACAACACAACCAAAATTTTATTTTTTTTCCCCACAACTATGTTTTTTGGTTATCACCCCCCCCCCTACGAACAACACAAACTCCAACCAATCTTATTTTTCATTTCTCCCCACACCCCCCCACCACAATATTAGGAACAACAAATTACACCCAGCCCTACCCCCCAAAACTAACCCTTCACAGCCGCCCCAATACGAAATCAAGTACACACTAAAGCGCTGTTCTGCCTTCTAAGGTCTACGGCCAAATTTGGCCAAGGGAAACCGCGTGTAAATCGGTGAAATCGTTTATTTAAAAAATCAAATTAAATTTCACCCGCTTATTTCTCGTGCGTCTCCTTCCTCTGGCTTTTACGTTAATTTTGCTCCCCTGATTTCATTATCATGTAATCGCTTGTTATTTGATTTTTTGCTGACCATTGATGGATTTTTGTGTTAATAATGTCTGACCCCTCTTATGAATGAACATTTCCTATCTCATTGATATTCTTTATTTTTTCATTACATCCATCCCCGCTATGAATATCTGCATAGATTACACCTAATTACGGCCATCTTTTCCATCCATCCTTCATCATTATCATAGTCCTTCATCTTGTTTTTCCGTTCATTCTTCTTATCGTCTTTTGTCGCCATCTTCTTTTTTTTCTTTCAAGTTCAATTAGTATAAAATTCAGGAAAAATATTCAGTTAGGCTTCCGCTTTTCCAAATCCGAATTGCCGGGACTTACGCTTGACCCCTGCCATCAGATTTTGTACAGCCACCTTGTCCACCTTCTTCGCCGCAGAAAGCCAGTTTGCCTTGAACTGCTGCTCGTCCTTAGCAGTTTTTTTGGTCTTCTTTAGGTTCCGCTTGACAATAGCCCAGTATTTCTCAATTGGGCGGAGCTCTGGCGTGTTGGGAGGGTTCTTGTCCTTGGGAACCACCTGCACGTTGTTGGCGGCGTACCACTCCATGGCCTTTTTACCGTAATGGCAAGATGCCAAATCCGGCCAAAACAGTACGGAACAACCGTGTTTCTTCAGGAAAGGCAGCAGACGTTTATTCAAACACTCTTTCACGTAAATTTCTTGGTTGACAGTCCCGGAAGCTGTGAAAATGCTGCTTTTCAAGCCACAGGTACAGATGGCTTGCCAAACCAGATATTTCTTTGCGAACTTTGACAGTTTCGTGTGCTTGAAAATATCTGCTACCTTTCCCCTTCCTTTTGCCGTATAAAACTCCTGTCCCGGAAGCTGCTTGTAGTCGGCTTTGACGTAGGTTTCGTCGTCCATTACCACGCAGTCAAACTTCGTCAGCATCGTCGTGTACAGCCTCCGGGATCGCGCTTTGGCCGTCGTATTTTGTTTATCATCGCGATTTGGAGTCACTACCTTCTTGTAAGTCGATAGTCCGGCTCGTTTTTTGGCTCGATGCACGGTTGTAGACGATACACCCAGCTTATTTGCGGCATCTCGGAGAGATAGGTTAGGGTTTCGCTTGAAACTACCGGCAACTCTCTTTGTCGTCTCAGCGGCTTCCGGTTTTCGATTTCCCCCCGATCCAGACTTCCTGGCTGTCGACAAACGTTCCCCAAACACTTTAATTACATTTGTAACGGTTGATTTGGCAACTTTTAGCGATTTTGCCAACTTTGCGTGCGTAAAGGGCGATACGGTCAAAATTTGGTCAATATCAACTTGACGTATTTCTTTCAATTTTGCATTTAAAAAACCTGAACACCCCTCATTTTGAAGGTGTGTGTGTGTAGAATGTTGCTCCTATTTTGATTTTGGAATTCACTCTTCAGTTGTCAAAATGCCGTCCAAGCAAGAAGAGCAGCGTATCAAAATTTTGCTCGCGCATCGCGAAAATCCGAGCTACTCGCACGCAAAGTTGGCAAAATCGCTAAAAGTTGCCAAATCAACCGTTACAAATGTAATTAAAGTGTTTGGGGAATGTTTTTCGACAGCCAGGAAGTCTGGATCGGGGGGAAATCGAAAGCCGGAAGCCGCTGAGACGACAAAGAGAGTTGCCGGTAGTTTCAAGCGAAACCCTAACCTATCTGTCCGAGATGCCGCAAATAAGCTGGGTGTATCGTCTACAACCGTGCATCGAGCCAAAAAACGAGCGGACTATCGACTTACAAGAAGGTAGTGACTCCAAATCGCGATGATAAACAAAATACGACGGCCAACGCGCGATCCCGGAGGCTGTACACGACGATGCTGACGAAGTTTGACTGCGTGGTAATGGACGACGAAACCTACGTCAAAGCCGACTACAAGCAGCTTCCGGGACAGGAGTTTTATACGGCAAAAGGAAGGGGAAAGGTAGCAGATATTTTCAAGCACACGAAACTGTCAAAGTTCGCAAAGAAATATCTGGTTTGGCAAGCCATCTGTACCTGTGGCTTGAAAAGTAGCATTTTCATAGCTTCCGGGACTGTCAACCAAGAAATTTACGTGAAAGAGTGTTTGAATAAACGTCTGCTGCCTTTCCTGAAGAAACACGGTTGTTCCGTACTGTTTTGGCCGGATTTGGCATCTTGCCATTACGGTAAAAAGGCCATGGAGTGGTACGCCGCCAACAACGTGCAGGTGGTTCCCAAGGACAAGAACCCTCCCAACACGCCAGAGCTCCGCCCAATTGAGAAATACTGGTCTATTGTCAAGCGGAACCTAAAGAAGACCAAAAAAACTGCTAAGGACGAGCAGCAGTTCAAGGCAAACTGGCTTTCTGCGGCGAAGAAGGTGGACAAGGTGGCTGTACAAAATCTGATGGCAGGGGTCAAGCGTAAGGCCCGGCAATTCGGATTTGGAAAAGCGGAAGCCTAACTGAATATTTTTCCTGAATTGTATACTAATTGAACTTGAAAGAGAAATTTAATTTGATTTTTTAAATAAACGATTTCACCGATTTACACGCGTTTTCCCTTGACCAAATTTTGACCGTATCACCCTTTACGTTGCATATGTCAGGTCTATTCTAGAGTATTATAGTGTCATATGGTCTCCTTTTATGAAAACACATGAACAACGATTGGAATCAGTACAAACACAGTTTCTCTTGTATGTTCACCGTAAATTAGGCTGGGCAGCATTTCCACTTCTGTCTTACGAAGTACGAGGTATGCTAATTGACATTCAAACTCTTAAAGAACCAAGAGAATTTGCCATGATCTCTTTTGTTAACGATATTGTATCACATCGCATTTCCTCCCCTAACTTATTATGTAGTCTAAATTTCTACACCCCCTCGCGGCATTTGAGGAATCGGAACTTGTTGGCGTTAAATACCAATCGGACAAACTATGCGAAATTTGGACCAATCAACCGAATAATGTCTCTCTATAATCTTTTCATTTGTTTTAACAATGTCACGTAGTAACCTAAGACATTATTTTATTTCTAGGCGATCTTTAAGAAGATAGAACTTAGCGTAAATATGTAGTCTACGATCAGTTGAGGAAATAAATAAATAAATAAATAATCTCCTTCCAAAAGCAAGTTCACACCCACACTAGAATCGAACCATCAATTGACAGAATGAACCCAATAAAAAAAAACAAAAAAAAATGTTAACAATAGGGATGAGGCAATCCCATGCACTCTATCAAAATCGTTTCACCTGGGTGCCCTGATGGTCCCTCCCTTTCTCTTTTAAATCTATACAAAGGGTGTTTCGATCAAAATTTGGTCGACTTCAACTTGACGCATTTCCTTTCATCGTGCATTAAAAAATTTGCACACCCCTCATTTTGAAGATGTGCGTGTAGCATCATGCCTCTATTTTGATTTTGAGATTAGCACTTCAGTTATCAAAATGTCGTCGAAGGATGAGAAGCAACGTATCAAAATTTTGCACGTGCATGGCGAAAATCCAAACTACTCTCACGTCAAGTTGGTGAAATTGTCGAATGTGGCTAAATCAACTGTTACCAACGTATTAAAAGTGTTCGGTGAACGTTTATCGACAGCCAGGAAAGCTGGATCGTAGAAAATCGAAAGCCGGAGGCCACAGCAACGACAAAAAAAGTTGCCCGCTGTTTCGAGCGGAACCCCAACCTCTCCGCCCGAGATGTTGCAAAGATGCTGAAAGTGGCGCCTTCAACCGTGGATAGAGCTAAAAAACGAGCTGGACTGTCGACTTACAAGAAAGTGGCGACTCCAAATCGCGACGATAAACAAAACACGTCGGCCAAAGCACGATCGCGAAAGTTGTACACGACGATGCTGACGAAGTTTGATTGCGTGGTACAGGACGATGAAACTTACGTCAAGGCAGACTTTAAACAGCTTCCTGGGCAGGAATTTTATACGGCAATCGGACGGGGAAAGGTGGCAGATATTTTCAAGCACATTAAACTGTCAAAGTTCGCGAAGAAATATCTGGTGTGGCAGGCCACTTGTACCTGTGGCTTGAAGAGCAACGTTAACATTGCGACCGGAACCGTCAACCAGGAAATTTATCTGAGCGAGTGCCTACAAAAACGTCTACTGCCTTTCCTGAACCGTCACAATTGTTCCGTTCTATTTTGGCCGGATTTGGCATCTTGCCATTATGGAAAAAAGGCCATGGAGTGGTGCCAACAACGTTCAAGTGATGCCCAAGGACAAGAAACCTCCCAACACGCCAGAGCTCCGCCCAATCGAACAATATTGGGCCATCGTCAAGCGGAACCTTAAGAAGACTCAAAAAGCTGTTGTGAGCGAGAAACAGTTCAAGGCAAACTGGCGTTCTGCGGCGAATAAAGTGGACAAGGAGACTGTACAAAATCTTATAGACTTGGTAGCATTCCAACGACGGTTCCATCAGCGTCAGCGAATTTATCAACACGGCAACAGTAGCAACGAAAACGGTCAGCAAATATCATCGACCTGTCAACGACAACATCGAGGCCGATCATCGTAGAGTAGTGTAGTGTTGTCGTAGTTATGTTTAAAAAAGAACCTCCGTTCTACAGATAAATAACTAGCGAAAGACTCTGCAATTCGCATTCGGTAAAAAGGAAGCTTAGCTGAATATTTCTCCAGTATTCTGAATTAACTGAACTTGAAAAAGAAAAAGAATTTGACTTATAAATAAAAACTTTGATCGACTCACACACATTACTGTTTGACCAAATTTTGATCGGAGCACCCTTTAACAGTATGGATAGAAGTTGTACACACACATTGATGACGTTACCATCGGTGCTTTGTTCTGTGGGAGAAATTGATAAAAGAGTGTGTGTTGTTGGAGTATTTATTATTTTCGCCAACACTGATAAATGCGCTATCAAGTCTCCGGAGCAAACAACATATATTTTCATCTATATAAACTGCACTTAAAAAGCCCAGTTAACTCACATTTCCATGGAACATAATGCAATCATAGGACAGGGGAAGTGTCTATGTTCTCTTTCTTCATCTTCCTTGCCACTTTCATCAATTTGAGTGACTTTTTGCTGTATTCAATGTACTCTATCGAATCCAGAGGTTTCCAATAAAAACAGTTAAGAGATGATTGGTAGATGGTGGATTCGATAGTAGATCTTCCTCCGAAAATTCTGTGCGAATAAAATTTGCCAACCAAAGTTTCCTTACAAAATAACAACTTGGAAGATCCCCCCGCCCAACGTTTGTCTTTTTCATCAAAACAACAACGCAATCTCGTACAGGAAAACAGACACCGCTTGTCATTTCGCTGGCAGATGCGAAACAGAGAACAATCCGATATCAATATGAAGAAATATCTCCAGGAAAATGCCACCAGCTCTGACATCTCATTTCCTTGAGTTTTCCTCCTCCCATCATCTTTTGCAATGAAAATGAATCCCCAGCACAATGCCACAATCATCATCTCTTCCCTGTTCAGCAACATCGGGGTGAGAAAAATCCGACGAAGAAGAAAAGACTCCTAATGAAATAAATATTATAAACTGCCTCCAACCAACAAACCAAACAACCAGCCAGGCAGCCAAAATGTGGCGGCATAAAAGGAAAAACTTTTCCATTTTCGACAGTTTCCTGCTTTGTCATCAGGAAGTCGCATTCTTTCCTCTGAGCGCGTTAAAATTGTTGCCGCTCGAGTCGTAAAAACAATCCCACATATGCTGACGTTGGGTGAATTTCCAAAAGCGAACGCAACAGCCTGTTCTTCAGCAGGTTCTCCCCTCCCCCACAACGTCTCAATTCATAATCTTCGGAGGTTTTGTGCTGTTTATAAATGTATACAAATAAAACAATAAATTTATATCCCCTCCAATCACACAAGCATCGTCGTCGTCAGAGATTCGATTCAATAACAACCACCAGCCAACAAGAAACTGAAATTCTCATCCACACGATGACGAAGCTTTCGTGCCTTCCCCCCTTTCGTCGTAAAAAGTTATCTTATAAAAATGTAAATAGTATATTTATTTGTTTGTCACACAGAGCCAAGCAGCTCGTCGGAATATGTCTCCCGTCGAGCTGAAAATTCCAAGCATCGGAATTGACCCCCACCGACTCCGACCGGTGGATTTGCTGCTGCTCGAGGTCATGTGTCTGGACCAACCAACCTGTCGGAAAATCTCCTCCGAGAGCTTGTTAGAGGATTTTCCCTCGGCTTTCAAACAGCAAAACGGTTACATAAAGATGCGCAAACAAAATCATACATCATAACTTGCCGGGCCCCATCAACTTCTTCATCCAAAAGAAACTCGTGTCGGAACTTTTCCCCCTTCCGTCTCGACTGTTGTTGCTGGCAAAACTAGATAAAAAGAATATGGTAATATATTTCCTTTTCATGCCGCATCGCCCCCGATCCGGATCGCTCTGGGCGTCCAACTCACTGCATCCCACCGGAAACTGGCGCTGGGCGTAAAAGTCACTCGCATCGTGTAATCGAATGATACGAGCTCTACAGAAATAGAATAGAAGAGAACTTTCTTTTCAGTATCTTTTCTCACCTGGAACTGGTTTGCATTTTTCAAACCTCCTCCCCACTATTTATCCACTGCCTGGGCTCGCCACGCAATTTGGATGCAAAAAAAAGAGAAAGAGATAGTGTAGTTTTCGCTTTCGTGAACTTGTTCGGCTCCGTGGGTTGCAATATTCATGCAAATGGTTTACAGCGTTTTCCATTTGAATGGCTTTCTTCCTTTTGCCTACACCGATGCTGGGTGGCGTCTTCGTCCTGTTCGTGCGGTTGTTGTAGAAGGTTACTTCAATAGTTGGGTGGGTCGTTGAAAGACCGGGGAAGTCAAGAGACTTTCCGGATGAGGTGGTTCACTTCAGTAACTATGGGTATTTTTCTTCTTCTCTTCACTGACACTTTTGATGACGGTCTCTCGTGAATACGCGAGCTGTCGGTATGGTTGTTACTAGAATAATGGCACTCTTTGATCTTCTTGATTTGGAAGGAGCTTGTGAGCTTGTGTGCATTTTCAAACGTTTTAATTTCGCTAAGATGGAATACTGCGAGGTGTTTATTTTTAGGCTGTACGAATGAGACTATCAACCTCTTGGGCTGGTTCGTCACTCCAGGGAGACGATCTAGAGCCTACATATCGAATTCATCAACACATGACCAACGGCTTTACTTTCCTTACGAAGGAAGATGTGATCAGAGATTTTTCATCTCAGAAAATCCCAACGGTGCCAACTGAAATTGATATCAGAACCACTGGGGTGAGAGGCAATCACCAGTAAACCACCGGCGCCATGGCCCTTAAGGTAATATTGATAACTTCACTCTTAAAAATAATGAATCTTTCATGTGACGTAATCCTTACTGTTCAAGACGTGAATACATACGACTCAATTAATTGTTCATCTTGATTCATTCTAGCTATCCAATGCGCAACAATAACTAACACATACAATAACACTGAATGTCCCGTTTGTAGTTTACTTCTTCATTAACTTATAAAACATAGCAGCACAGAACGGAAGGATAACTTAGAACGATTCAATGACGCGAAAAGTGAAAAATTTTGTTGTTGAAAAGGCAGCTCGATTTTATTTGTTTCTACTCATTCTACTTTAATAGTGTTGAAAAAACGTCAAATCAACTGGTATAAGTGGTATACGTGTTACTGCCATATGATCATCACAGTATGCTCCGGCTAAATAAAAAAAAATTGAAGACGAGTATAGTTCATGTTACTGGAGGATGGAATAAAACGATACTGAATTTATTTGTTATATTTGGAATCAATGGCCCTTTGATTCAGACAAAACAATATATTGTCTGCATAAGTGTTATGCTTCTTTTAGTAGTAGTTTCAAACATTTATAACGCTCTCGCACACCAATACAAGTACGCAAAACGTCAGAACAGCTACAGAAGCAGCTGTTACCGTTATACAAGCAGCTGGTAACTGGCCATCGTCCAACTGCTCCAAGAGTAACGAACTAATGAAGTTGATAGCTGCTATTGGTTACTTAGCGAGCGAACTTCGGCGTCTGTGTAAGGAAAATGTTGGGCATTCAGTGAATTGAGTCTTTATTCCCTGATATTAAGACATCACCTTTTATTTACGTAAATTTCAATAGTTTAGAATTGTTGAATATGTTTTGATAATAATTGATATTCGTGCAAGTTTCCAACTGGATTATGAAAAAATCGATAAATGATTGAGTTATAAGCTCTCACTGTTCTAGTCGGATTTGGCATCTGCCACTATGCTCTGCCAATCGTCGAATGGAATTGGAAGAAACCATATCGATTACGTGGAAAAGGACATCAACCCACCAAACTGTCCGCAGCTCCGCCCAATTGAACGTTATTGAGCAATTGTGAAGAAAATCCTGCAAAACGATGTAAAAGTGATTCATAACAAGGACCAGTTCAAAATAATTTATAATTCACTTACCTCTTAGCCAGTGCAAAGAAGGAAATATTGTTGGATGCTAATGTGCTGATGCAATTTGGAATTGCATAAGTTTTTCTCCGCATAATATGGTTTTGTTCCGTATTTTAGTCTCGAAATAATAATTGTTTCGAGAAATGTCATAACAACAAATATCAAGGGCTGCTAATCACGCACATAAGGTAGCACAAAAACAACGGAACAAAATCGCAGATGACGTCACCTCAATAACACGTTGCTTATAATTTGTATGATGTCAGAACGTGATTCCATGGTTGGATGGTTGATGTATGTGAAAGGGGTGGGACGAGGGGAGGGTCGTGGTCCTTGTATATGTGGCGGAGTCGAAATGCCGAGGTGTCAAAGAAAATATAATATAAGCATAAACAAGATCACCACGGAAGCTTAACAAAATTGTCGAATGGAATACGAAGTTCTCCTAATAATACTGCTCAAAAGAAATGTTGGGGTTGCTGTTGAGCTGTAATTAAATTTTTGGAGTTTATTCTTCCTACGCTTTTGAATCGATTTTTTTTTAATAATTTAGGTAAGATTCTGGTGGTTTTTTCAAATGCTATCGCACTTTTATAAAATATGTCCTGTGCATTAAAATTGGTAAAATTTTGGATTTCAGCTCCAATTAACATGTAGATCTTTTATATCCTTAAGCAACCCGATTAGAATTGAGTCAAAAAAAAAAGCTTTCTGTTTCTGAAAAATACTCAAGCTTTTTAGTCAAATGCATGGTGAAAATTTCATTCAAATAAAAAAGTCGATTTAAATTTTACATACTATCAGACCATTCTGACTGGAAATGCTCCTGATTGACTTCACACCGCAAGTTGTTACTATTACAAACGTAGCAGGCTGTACATGTAAAATCAAATTGCTTATTACTTACAAACGTGAAATCAGCTATCAAAGTGGATGAATAAGCAAGGGCTTGTTTTTATTTAAAAAAAGAAGAGTATAAGAGTCTGTATACAGGCTTCTCCAAATGCTTAAGTGTGAGGTGATGGGGTGTGATATGTATGGGATATAATAATTGATGTATTTCTTGCTCACGCAATTGAAACGCCAGAGATGTCTATCTTAGATCAAATCATTATTTGTATCTCTGTTTATTTACATTTATACATTCGTTCCACGAGGAACACACCTTTATGTGAGTACCTTGCTTTTTTATACTAGGATGTCTAAAAATGTTGTCTAAGCTTGGAGAAGATCAAATAATTTTCCGTGTAAAGTGTGTGACTTCAACCGCAAGATGTTGCGACTAAGAGCCATCAAAATTCATCAATATTTGACATCGAAGATATACTTCCGTTCCGTGATAGCAGACAAGCAAATAGCAGCAGATAAAGCAGTGAAGAAAAGGTGAAAACGAAGGGTACGCAACTTTGCGATAACCTATTGGATCGCTGCAAATCCTTATCAAATTCACAAAAAAATCCATCGCTCCCACTATCGCCATTAACCGCAACAGTATTATGAATCGCGAAATTCATCGCGTAATCGCGTGTCATCGTCACCGATTTTTACTTGAATCGCGAGCAGTGGTATTGATGTCTGGCAGCCATGATATTTATATTCGACCTATCCTTTTCTTTTCTGGCAACAGTGTCCAAATTTGTTTTGATTATTTCGAGCAAGTGAATCCTAGCAAGCAGGTTTTCCGAAACAAAATCAATAGTTTTGTTTATTTTTGTCTCGGTGCTAGTGGCTGCAGACCGAAAAAATGGCTGCGAATTATGTCTCGAAACGGCTCAGTGTCCTCATCATCATTTGATGACTGATTGTTGGTGCTGATATTTGCGAGAGTTATAACTGTATCCTTCTCGGTATCCTCCAAAGCATCATATGTCGAGACCTCATAAAGTGCTCCATACGTAGACATTCCGGTCAACGGTTCTAATTCAAGAGAAGTTTTTCGTATTTTTGTTGCAGGTTTCAGGCATCTCATCTGGCGCGATTTAACGCGAACAACAAAGCTGAATATTTTCCAACTTCTTTTTCTCTCCGTATATCACACTACTTGAGATTCGCATAAAGGGCAAGTCAACATGAAGTTTTCATAAGGGCCAATGTTGCAAACGTAAACAATGGCTTCTTCCACAACTTTCTTGAAAATGCAAACTCGCTCAAGTAAGTTACCACTTCTATTGTAAAGGGGAACTCTTCTTCTGTACAATCGTCGTGGTAATTTACAATGATTAAGTTAGCATTCTCAAGAAATTTGCGGGAAAAGCTAACGTTTGCAAAACTCCGTGTCGAAGTAATTATTGTTCGATTATTGTGAGGCTCAAAAATAACGCATATCTCTTGTAACTGTTGTCGAAGATTGTTGTATTCTCCAGTTCCCATGATTCTGTAGAATTTTATATGACCAAAATAAGAATTAGATATGCGTAGTAAAAAAGAGTTCAAATTCTGAAAACGTTTTGTTCTAGCCAAATTTATTTATAAGAGCGAGTATTTCTGGCAGTTCTCGTTGTCCAATTTTTCGAGCAGTTCCATTCTGTCAGCGATAATTTTTATTCTGATCGCACCGTCATCGCCCTCTCATCGCGATTGATCGTGCTAATCGCGAAAAATGCTTTCCACACAAAGAAAATCGTCATCATCGTGGAAATTTTCATGTCAGGGAAGTTTTATTTTTCGCTTATCGTGAGAGTTGCACCCCCCACGGGTGAAAAACTGAGCTTTTTAATTCTAAAGATGTAGTTTTACATGATCGTTGACTTTGGTATTATAGCGTCATACAAACTATTCAGGGCTTACGCTGAAGCATTCTCGACGGAAATTTTGAATTGATATAACTCAGAATCTATACCAGATATTGGATATTTAATCACATCAGTCTGTATGCTTACTTGCTGTGAGCAATCTGATGTAGTTCGATTCGATGTTCATTCACTAACAATTGAGATTTGTCAATTTGAAATAGCGAAGTAAATTTGCAAGAAAGAGATGAAAGATAGGAAAAAATACACGGAGCAGCAATTCACCTTTTAACGCAGCCAGCTTGATTCGTCGTAACTCGTTTGTCGGAGGAAAAAAAAAACAAAAGGTGCTGAATTTATGAAATAAAGTGCCTTTACAAGCGGTGGTAAATAGCGTTGATAAAAAAAGAATCATGAAAAAACAGAAGATATTGAAAATCAAGATTGTTTTGATTCGAGTATAGTCTTCAAGTGAATAAAATTGAGCCATATCTGGCAAAAATTTCGAAATGTTTCTAAAGTATCCTCTTTTTGCCTGCGATGTTCGTAAATTTTTATATGACAAAATGTTCGATACTTTAGTTTGGGACAGAGATGTGCATATCCTCAGGGTGGTAAAGAGAGATTTAAATTTTTCCACACCCTCTTCCTACCTCAATGAGAGCTCTTCTCTCTTGTGTATATTCACCCCCGTGTTTGCTTGCGGGTAGCGCATGTGAGTGTAAAAAAATGGTTATTATTCACACAATACTCGATCGCTCTATAGTGAAAAAAAGAGCTCTCAAATTCACAGAAGTGAATGCAGATATATTCCCTGACGCGTGCGCCCCAGTGAGCTCACTGGCGTGGGCTCTTCTGCTAATATACAGCAGTGATTGCAAATTCGCTTTGGCGCTACATAACAAAGGAAGAAAGAAGAATGTTTATTCCCGCTTCCTCTTTTCGGACATTTCTAGGGTTTTTTTTCATTAGGGCGAATCTACAATTGAGAGATTCTCTCCGGGCTCGCTCTCTTTCATTCATTACAGCGCCATTATAAAACATTCGAGGGATTCTTTAGTACAGATCGAAACACAACAGTGCTGGCTAGCATACTCTACAAATAGTAGAATGAAAAACGTAAAGGTGATTGGTTTATGAATGAAAGAGAGCGAGCCCGGAGAGAATCTCTAAATTGTAGATTCGCCCTAATGAAAAAAAACCCTAGATTTGTTACAAATCCGACGAAGTTTCCACTATCAAACGCACCAGCGAATCACAGAGAGAGCACTGGGGCGTTCTCACTTAAGTGTACGCGGCAGCGATCGCAGGCGAGAGCACGTGGGTGAAGACAGATAAGAGCACGTGAGAGCGGTCGTTTTAAAGAGAGAGTGATTCACTCACTCCAAGCCATCCCATCTCAGGTGCACACTTTCATTCTGTCTATTTACCACCGAATAAAAGAGCACTACTTTGCATTATCTGCGGTGAGTTATGGTTGTATTCTCTGTGAAGGTACAAATCTCTGGTTTTGGACATGCACTCTTAGAAAATATCATGTAAATTTAAGTCTTCTTGGATGCACATGAAAGGAGCGGCCCGTGAGACATAAATTTGCGTCTGTTCTTGAATGTACAAGATATTAAAACTGAAATGATAGCTTACATAATATGACGTAAAAATAAGTTGAGGAACACAATGATAATTTATAAATGCCGCTACTTATAATACAAAAACGAATGCTTCATGATGGCTATTTCAGTCTCAAGGACCTAGTTCTAGTTCACTTCAGAAAAATTCAAAATATGGTAATGAAATTTAATAATACAAAAAGTTCTTCAATGTAGTGGTAAAAAATAGCTCAATCTTATCCTGTAGGATTAATTTTGTTCCTTCATCTCCAAATGCGTGGTCTCCTCGTTCATTCATCTTCAAAATGAGAATATTTAAATTAAATTAGTGCTAAGCCCGGTCGTTGGCCATCGCCAAAAAATAGTTTAAGGATACTTGAAGTTGTCGCCATGTTTAGATTGATGAATGTCATTAGCAAATGATCTCGTGCTACGCTGCGTTTTTTTTATTTTAATTCTAACTACAATAACGTGCAATGAAATTCAATCTATTAAATATTTTATTTAACGTGGAGTACTCATTTTAAAATCTATCATGGAAGAGAACAAATTTTAACTTGTACCATGTTGTGATGCGTGAGACCGACTGCGTTCAAAATAGATCTGATGTTGTTATAAAAACCAAAGACAACGATCATGTAAATTTCAGGCTTTAAAATCTCAGTATTAAATCTAGTGGCTTTTTTTTAACGCAATACGGACTTAGATTTGAGGTTATCAAATTTATTCTAGAAAGCGAGGATTTAAATACATCAAATAGAACAAACAATTGAGTCATATTTCTCAGTCTTGAGTTTGAGTCTTTAAGAATTTTAATTGCAAGAAGGATTACTTTGAACGTAATGTTCATAAGTTTTAAGAGTGGTATTGAAAAACAGAAAATGGCATAATTTGTTTTCATGAAAAATCGCAGCAATCCGCGCTTTTGAATTGACGTGTTTTTTTTTGCTCCGTCTATTTAGCAAAATCTAACATTTTGTTCAGTATTTGATACAAAATATTCAAATTAAACATTGAGTCATTGATTGGAAGTGAACTGGGAGTGACTATGCGAAGAGCGGTTCCAGCGAACCTGGTGTTTCGTAGTGTGTGTTTACGTTTACGTTTACGAAATCGAAAAAACCTTTTTTCACGGTGAAATTATTAACTCCTGAAGGTTACGTTTCCGAATCATGATGTCTTAAAAAATAGTAGTTAACCAAGTTTTCCTCCTTGTGGTGATATTTCCTTCTTTCCACCCTTTTCCGCTCTTACTTAATAAAGAAACACAAAAAAAGGGTGACGTTGAAGACAATTTTGTAGGGAATATAATTTCAAGCAACTTTGCCCACAACACCCTTTTTCCCGCTCCTTACTCCCCCCAGATAGAGCTATTTTTCTGCTTTAAATCAGGATGTTTCTAAAACAATGAGTAAACAATTATAACTTTTAAAATTATTTTCGAACAAAATATAGAAAACGTTATAGCGCACATTTTTGCTCCTCAAAGTTTTCAAATACAGCTTATCATTCAAAAGTTTCGGGAAACTTTAACTAAAAACATGCAAAATTATCGCTGACAGAATGGAACTGCTCGAAAAATTTGACAACTAGAACTGCCAGAAATAAAAGCACCTGTTAAAAACACGGGACATGCATCGCATCGGTTCATTGAAGCCATAATTTGTTCATGTAGGAGGATAGCTAAGAAACAGATGTGTTCGAAGATTTCGACGACGAATGTTAATATCCAGCAGGCTGAGCAGTGATGCACAATCAATGTTGAAGGTCAATTTAGAGTCCTTTATCGTAGTATCTAGTCGCAATTGTACACCTGCCAAGCCATAGTCGAATTGGAAGAGGGAGCGTCTGCGGCCAAAGGAAATTACCGAACATTTGGACACATTCAGTGACATTCGGTTGATACGACACCATTCAGCAAAGATTTCTAACTGTTGTTGCAAAAAAGATGCGTCCTCCGGATTCTTGATCGTGAAAAAAGTTTCAAATTGTTAGCATATGAGAGTTTCAGGCAATCCAGGATTAAAGTAACATCATTCAAGTACAGCAGGAATATGAACGGTACAAACCAGTCACCATCATTATCGCTAATGTGTGTAGAAAATGCATTAACTAGTACAATCAGCATGACCAGTTATTAGTAATTAGCAGATAATTGATTTGAATTATCTGCTAACAACTGTTGCAAATATGACGCTAGAATTGCTGGCTTATGAATTTTCACCAATATTAGTAAAGATGTGAATGGGCCACAACAGGCCCAAAAGAGATCGATCAAACATGGAAAATTTATAATCTGTCCTTTTTAGGACTACCAATTTGATGAGTTTGTTCGGATTGGAATATATCTAACATACCGTTCCAAATTCTTGCCAATTAGAATCCAGCGGTGGCTTAATAATTTCAGCTTTCTCTTCGCCACATGGCGTGAAAATTTGTATGTGATGCTATTTTTTCAAATTTCAAGATTGCTGCATCGTAAGTTCTCCAAAACTCTCTCTCTCTATTGATCACCGATCGGATACATAGTAAATAAGGACTTTAAGTGCCTCTGCGCTAACCTCGAACTGATTCGGATGTTCGTCATCCGAAAAGACTTACATGGAACAGTTTTCAGGTGGAAACATTTCGGCGCTCATTAGCGAATAAGCGACAACGACCTAAGATTTATTGGATTTGCTGCCTCCAAGATTATCGCCATTCGTAGCACGTATTTACATCCCGGAACTCACCGCAGCAAACAGAATCGCAAATCGACCCCGTTTAGATTTTTGGACGGCACTTCTCCGTCATAATCGACATCAGAACATATTACGGTGCTAGCATCGACCTGGCGATGGTAAAGCTGCAACTAAAACTAAGCGTCGTTAACAACGTACGGTACCGTCGCCCGCCACGGTGCAATATCGAACGACTGAAGTAACCGGATGTCGCGACAGGCTACTTCGTAGAGTATCGAAGTAGCGTTGTCGAGTGTTGTGACCGGCCAAAGTCACGTACGTGCCCTTTGAATTCTCTGCACAGGAGTCGGTGGACTCTCGCGCAACACTCGCCATGATGTCAGTCTTTTGAACATAGTGAACTGCGACGGACATCATGCCGAGTGTTGCGGGAAAGTCAATCGATTCTTGTGCTAAGAATTCGACTTTAGACGGTCACGACACTCGACAAAGCTTCTGTTGACGACTGTTGGAATATGATTAAAGCAGCCGAGAACGTCGTCCGGTATGTAGAACAGAGCCCATGGAACGACGATTAGTGTAGGGAGGTTTTGGAGGAGAAACGTGGACCGTTATAGTCGGAAGCGGCAACAGCGGAGTGTGAGGAAATGGAGCAGCTGGACCGCACTCAAGAAGTTCTATTAGAAGCTCAATACATCTCTCCAAGGATTTGTAGATAGGTAGGAAATGGTAGGTAGGAAATGAGTAGGGATAAGGATGGGGATGGACGTGAGGTGATTGATGGAAGCAGCACTACGATGAAAATCTGAATGGTGAAGAGAACACAAGCGCAGAAGACCAAGACAGCGGAAGAAATGACTAACCCAGCATCGCGGACGATGGAAACGAACCTGCTCCGACGTTTGGAGAAGTTAAGAATGCTATTATCGTATAGCTTAACCTTCTCATGATATTGGGGTCGATTCTGACCCATGGTGCAACTTCAATGTACGCTATCTTTTTATCTTTAAACCAATCGGGCTGAAATTTTCTGACTTTTAATATTTAACGTAGTTTAAAGTGGTGGTACAAAAAAAAATTACTCATAAGACATTAGGATCAACACCCGGATTTCGACCCTTCTGAAATTTTAACTTAGAGTCAATGCACTATTTGAAAATTTCTGGTCTCACAAATGCATTGAAACAAAAAAAAAACAGTTCCGTTTACATTGTCCCCGGAAACCTGCTGCAAAGGAAAGGAAGTTTTAGTTGAGCTGAGTTGTCACAATTGCATATAAGACATTCCAAACTCATAGTAGAGAATTGGCATCTTCAGCAAAGTTTCTCAGTGCGTAACAAATCGTTTTTTGGTATTATCATATTAGTTCCAAATCGTGCTGCAGAGATGGCGCTGCATTCTATCTTTGTCAAATTAAGCTCTAGGGAGTTGCCGTCTTCGGCAAACTTGTTTGGAATATAAAATTCAATCATTTGACATTATCAGCTAAGTTCCAGATTTTGTCACAGAAATGGCACTGTGGTTTATCTTTGTCAAATGATGCTTAAGAGAGTTGCCGTCTTCAGCTATGTTGTCCAGAATGTCAAATGAAGAGAAATGTTGAGAATGTAAAATGTAGTAACTTGACATTACCAGATTAGTTTCAACTTGCGCTGCAAAAATGGCGCTGCAGTCTATATTTGCCAAATAAAGCTCTAGAGAGTTGCCGTCTTCAGCAAAGTTGTCTAGAATGTCAAATGAAGACATTTGAAAAAAAAAATCACATTTGTTCTAGATCGTACGGCAGAGATGGCGCTGCAGCCTATCTTTGCCAATCCACCACCTTTGCGGCAAGATCTGGAACTAATATGAAAACCTCACAAGGCGACAAATGACATACTGAGAAGCTTTGGCGAAAACGACAACACTCTAGAGCTTCGTTTGGAAAAGATAAACTACAGCACCATCTCTGTGGCAAGATCTGGAACTAATATGATAATGTCAAAACACGAAAAATACTGAGAAACTTTGTCGAAGACGGCAACTCTCTACACCTAGTCTGAAATGATTTGTAAACAATTATGTTCGCACATCGAAATAAAAACCTCCTTCTCTTTGTAGCAGATTCCCGGTGGCCAATGTTACTGGAACCAGTTTTTTTACCTCCAATTTTTGAGACCATAACCTTTCAAATGGGGTATAAATATTGTGTCCAGATTGAAATTTCAGAATTCTAGGATGGGTTGAAATCCGAGTCCATATTGACCCTAATGTCTTATGTGTTAGTTTTTTTTAAATACCCGAGGAAGGTTAAGAATAACAAAGCGGCTGGCAAGGATGGTATCGGAGCTGAACTCATCAAAATGGGCTCGGGAATCTGTCTGCATCGGCTGGTAGATCGGCTGAAGGAGGGCGACACATTAAAGTGTGAGAAGAATTGACCGATCACTATCCTAAATACCAACTACAAAATTTTATCCGTGATCATCTTCTGTCGTCTATTACCATCAATAAATGAGTTCGTGGGAAGCTATTAGACCGATTTCACCAACGAGCGCTCGACAATGTGCCAGATCTTCATTGTTCGGCATATCGACCAAAAAAAGCCGTCAATACAAGTTTCCGATGCATCCAAAATTCATCGATTTTAAGGCGGCGTACGACGTTCTCGACCGCACAAAGCTGTTGAGAATTATGGACGAGAACGGCTTTCCCGGGAAGTTCGCAAGACAATTTAAAAGCTACGATGGACTGTGTGCAATAATACGTGACCATTTCGGGCGAACATTCTAGCTCGTTTGAATCACGTCGGTGTCTACGACAGGATGATGGACTTTCATGCGTGTTGTCTCAATTGCGCTGGAAGGTCTCATGCGAAGATCTTGGCTCAACAAACGAGGTACACACGCCCCAGTCAATATGTTTGCTTCAAGGATGATATGAATGTTGTCGGAAGAAAATTTGGAACTTAGGCAGAACTGTTCATTACTGACTGAAACACGATGCAACAAAGTGAATGCTATTGGAAGGGCCCACCTAAGAAGCAGCGTTACAAGAGATAAGTTTCTGTATTGACGTCTATTTAACCTATACGTCTGATACGATAGACGGGTATACATTCGAGGTGGTGGAGAAATGTTTCTACCTTGGATCCTTGCATACTTCAGACGATGGCAGCAGTCCTGAAATCCGTAGACCGGAAATCAGTGGAAGTCGTGCCAACCATTGGCACCAGAAGAATTTACGGTCAAAAATTAGAGGTGGGCTATATCAAGGATGTAATCGCGAGGTTCACGTAGGACCGTGTTGCTTTATAGTAATAATGGAACCATCTAGTTTATACATATCAAACACATATCGTTGGTTAATACTGAAATGTTTTAATTATTCCGGCCATTCGTCTCTTCTTGTTAATTTTGCTTCATACTGCACTTTCGTGACCCTTGCTATTCAACTCTAGTAGAGGGTGTTTCAATCAAAATTTGGTCAACTTAAACTTGACGCATTTCCTTTCATCGTGCATTAACATTTTTTGCACACCCCTCGTTTTGAAGATGTGTGCGTGTAGCATCATGCCACTATTTTGATTCTGAGATAAGCACTTCAGTTATCAAAATGTCGTCGAAGGAAGAGAAGCAACGCATCCAAATTTTGCACGTGCATGGCGAAAATCCAAACTACTCTCACGCCAAGTTGGCGAAATTGTTGAATGTGGCTAAATCATCTGTTACCAACGTATTAAAAGTGTTCGGTGAACGTTTGTCGACAGCCAGGAAAGCTGGATCCTGGGGAAATCGAAAGCCGGTATTATCTACTTATACTAAGGCCCTTCTTTTGTTAAATGTTCTGAATACTTTGACTGGACTCTAAAACCTTAACTAAATGAATAGATCAAAAATCTTAAAGTAGAAATTGCTAACGGAGCAATTGAGAGATGAACCCGCTGAAGACTTGAAAGATCTATAGTAATGACATCTAAAACTATCGAGCAAACAATCAAAAAAATCTCGAATCACTTTTTCTAACAGACGTATCTGATTTTGTAAACAAAGAAGGGAGGTAAGATTCAAACGTAAATTTCTCAAAACACTCAGCACCCTCACGGAAAGTAGCATCACCATCATGTTAGAGAAATGTTATTCCTTGAGTTGGTGGCCGTAGTTTGCATGAAATTGCTAAGAGTTTCAAGAATTCAACGTGGCAATCTTACTTCCCCACTTTGTTTACAAAATCAGATACGTCTGTATGAAAAAGTACTCGAGAAATAGGATCAAACAGATTTCGGATCTAGTGACCATGAATCAACAATCACAAATCACCAATGGATCCTGTCAAAACTGAGACATAAAAAGCAGCACAAAACAAACAAAAATCCAATGAACTCGCTGCCGCCCCAAAGCAATTCTGCCAACCCAGCCACCGAAACTCGTGTTCTGCATCAACCTTAAACGACCCTTCTCGTTCCAGAGCGTCACATTTCAAAGACAAACCATCTCACATGTGGATCCTGACAGCACATTATCTCCACAATGCATTGCAGCAGCTTGATGGCGAAAAAAAAAAGAAAAAGAAGAATAAAATAGCGTTCTCAGCACTGCGTGTAAGTCCATATGTTTATGACGACGACAACAAACCATTTTCAGCACCGAAATGACGGCATTCAGTCCAAGACCAACGACGGACGAGGACGAGAACGACGACGACGTGGATTAGTGCCTTTTAAAGCAAGTGTTACAAATCGCTTTCAACTTGTGCCGGTCGGACCCGGCAGAGCCCTGGGAGATTCGGGGGGAGGGGAGGTTTTCATAAATTTCCAGCTCGCTCGATATGTCCCTCACTCTGGGTTCTGGCTCTGGTTGTTTATCGTGTCATTCGGTTCCTCCACGGGGACAGTGTGCGAACACGCTGCTCGGCGCTGTTGGTTGGTTGTTGGTGAATATTTTTTCATTTCGTTGTTTTTCTAGATGAACCATCGGGAAGAAAAACAACAACGCGGGAAGGAAGCGTCCGGAAGTAGGCAAAAGTGTGAAAATCAAGCTGTGCGTAAATTACACAGCATTTTAGGCAGAGGGGATCACGCTTCGTTTGTGGATAATTAGGGGACGGGGGATGGCAAGGGCCAATGAGGGCCAATTTCGTTGTCCCCAGATGTGCGGAAGTCGAGCAGAGATGTAAATCGATTCCCCCTGAAATATGGCCGGAAATCTAATTAGAAAGAACGATTTCGCTTCTGGGTTAATCTTATTCGAAACAATTCTCGAACGAAATTGAAAATTCCCGAAGGACAACTCTTCCCTGGAAATCCGGCGCTGAGGAAGTTCGCTTGTTATGTCACGACTTTCGACTTATTCTCCCACCCTCGATCAGAGAAACTGATCCTAATTCCATGAGGAAGAAAAAAGAAAGCAGAAGAATACTTCTATAACCGGCCTAAACGTGGCCCCAAAATGGAAGTAATTAACGAAAATTGATATCTACCGGTCTGCCTAGCCAACCAACCGAGCGGACCAGCGGGATCCGGTCAGCTGCCCGAATTCTGGAAGGCAGCGGCGTCCGACTGCAGGGGAGCAAAGTGTAAGCCTTTTTTGCACCCCTCATTCATTCGATTCAAAGCGACGCCTCTGATCGGGACGGAGCTGCAGCTGCCTTCTGTTCGTCATTGGAGGTGAAAGGCAAGCCACAGAAGAGCCAAAATAAATTTCTATTACAGGTGAGGAAAACTGCTCCGAAAAAGGAAAAGTTATAATTAATTCAGCCACTTTGTGGGGGGAGGATGAGGAACTCGATGCGTACTATTCACTCGCACCTTGCATGGGAGTTTCGTCCACTCGTTCCGGGAAGACCGCCATCAGGAGTGTTTTATGAGATTCGTTTCGTGTTTGCTTATGCTGAGAAGAGGCCGACTCCCGGCTGTGGAAGAAATATTTCCTATTATGCCGAAGAAAAATGTCAGAATTATTCAATCTAATTGCAACTGGAGCAAAACTCGTCCATTTCCTCCCCCCCTCGCATCACCCAAAGCATTGTTGATTGAGTAGGAGTTGATAAAGGAGTCCGATCTCCGGCGGTGTCCGCCACCCGAAGAAAACAAAAGGTGTAAGGTTAACTTAATTAATGGGGGGAAACTTTAATTTCTGTTCTTGGTTCTTTTTTTTTTCCTTTCTCTGAGAAAGGATCCAATATTCTTCCTCTACTGAGCAGAGGGGAAAAAAAAAATCCTCACAAGACGAATGGTAAGTGGTTTTAATTTCCCTCGAATTTCTTCTTTTCTGGGATGCCTTGGGAATGGCTGGCAGCTGTCCATAATCCACTTTCTCCGGATCTTGCGGTGGTCGTTATTGACCTGAGCTGAGAGAGCCTTCGTGGAAGATTGCTGTGAACGAGAGAAGGAAAACCTCGGAAGCAACAAACATCAAGTGCGTGAAATTAAAAGCGAAACGATCCATATCATGAAAGACGGATGGGCAGGGGGGGGGGGGGGGGGGGTTGCATCGTTCAGTCTCGGATAGGAATTTAATATTTAAAGAAAACAATTTTCACCGAGCTTGCTCTCAGTTCCGGCATTAGCCAGTCGGAAAGCTGCCGATGGCGATTCCGAAACTCATTAAATATTTAACACACTCATTTATGAAGGCTGGTGCCGGGCAGAAATTTGGGTAGATTTGCTCGGCGATTACCGGCGGGGAGGGGGCTTTACTTAATTCGATTCGAATTTGCTTGAACTTTACCTGGAGGGATACTCGGAGAGAGTGAATTAAACTGTGATTCAATGAGGAATTAGATGGGGATTTTCAAGTGGGAGGGGAATCTTGTGAATTGGGGAAATATGAATTCAACAGGGTTGGGATAGCAGAATAAGCTTTTTCTCCAGATTCAATTAGTTAAAATCTCTCTCTGACGAAAGAAATCACAAATAAAAATTGAATTCTTAAATTGAGGCGCTGAAAGGCAATCAAATCTGAAGCTTTATATTGTATTTTAACATACTGATAAACATTTATTATAGCTAGAATTACACAAACGACCGTTGCATTTGTGTGTGGTGTTTGCTTTTGTAAAAGGAAAAGATTGGCAAAATTACTTTGAAATGACTTGACCGTCGATTCTTCGCAATGAAAACCAGTCTTTACAAAACATGTACGGCGTTCAATTTGAGTTCAATTTCATTTCAACGCACATTCGTCGAGAGAGTGTTCAAATTTGAATTAAGAACATCGAATTTGAATTCAAATTTGTGGAGAAATTTGTGATTTTGGCGTATCTGCATTTGTAAACAAACATTTTATCTACCGATTTATCGAAGCTACAAAGAACCCGATAAAATAGGGGAAACAATCTTTCAGCTAATAGTTTTTTGCTTTTCCAAATTATATTCTTATTTTCTACAACTTGGCGATTGATACTAAAGCAGTTACTACCGAAGCGCATAGTACTCGTGATTTGCTATTAGCGTACATGGTGTGCGTGTGTTTGTGTTTCTTCACAATGCGGCTGCCACCGTTGCTATGGAAATAGTGCTGTTGTTTTTTTTTTTCATTCCTCCGCTCCACACGGTTGTTTGCAAAAACCCATTAATGGGTGAAAAAAACACCCATTTTCGCTAGAAGTGCCTCTCCCCATTTAATGGGTAAACCTAGGGGGGAGACAACTTAATCTTGCATTAATTTTAATGCCAATACTATGAGTATTAGTGAAAATAATAAAATTATAATATCATTATACGGTATTATGATATCATAAACTGTCAATACAATGCTATAATTTTATTAACAGTGTATAGTTATCGCGCATGGTTTGCTTTTTTTTTTAATTTGTTGACGTACGGCGGAGTCGTCACCTGGTGGCAAGTCAATGTCGTTCAGCTTAGGTCCGGCAAATCGAGCAGTTTACTTGTGTTGGAAGCAACAATATTGTAAACATTGCTGAGCACGTGGGTGATGACGTCAAACTACCATAACATTCCATACTGTAAGCTGATAGTTTGACATCACCATAATCAGCTGTTCCGTATAAAAAGATAAACATTGAGACGAAACACAAACACCACTATACATTTCCACATCTCACGAATACCAATAAGCCAGAAGATCTGTCAAACTAACATGTACAATCCAAAACGAATTTACTCTAAATCACATTATTGTCAAGATTAATATTTTAATCTTGAATTAGTGGTATTATAATACGATTTAATGCGAAAATTAAAAATGTCTCCCCCCTAGGGGTAAACCCTATTTACCCATTAATAGGTAAATCAGTTAATGTCACAAAATGGGTATTCACCCATTGCAAAGAAACAAGGTTTTCCCAAAATGGGTAAAAAATTACCCATTTTTGCAAGTAGATTATGTAGCAGTTTGGTAGATTGTAAATCCATGGTTTTCATGGTACTTAATCATTAAATGCAACAAATTAAAAAAATAAATACTTTTACTTGTTTTTATTCATGTCTTTTCTGGTATACTTTTGGAAACGACGAATCCATCAATAAATCCAATAAATCCTCCAATCGAGCTTCCAATTCCACGTTAGTTGGCTGTATACATGAAAAAATGTGCCGGCTGAGGTTCCAAAATGTTGATAGTAATGCACAATTTTCGCATATAAACGGAAGAGCATTCTTCCGGCTTGTATTGAGGTTGTATGCGCAAATTTGAAGTGCTGGTTCAAATCACCCCAAGTATTTTCTTCGATGTACAGCCATCAACTGGGCAGGGATAACCTTTTATAATATTTAAAAAAAAATCAGGGTTTCGAACAAATCAGAATAAAAATCCTTACCCTTCAGCTTTTCGTATGAATCTGCGACCAACTTCTAAGTTCCTCCATGTTCATGTTTCCATGCTCCACCAACTTTGAACTTTTTTCACCCATTAATGGGTAAAAATATAACCATTTTTTTATTTTTTTTTCCCCCTTTTTCCCCCTTTTCTCTTTTTCTCCCCCCCCCCTTTCCCTTTTCTTCTCTTTTCTTTTCTTCTCCCCTTCCCCCTCCCTGTCCTACATGAGTTCCCCTAATGGGTATTTTTTACCCCCATTGTGTGTGAGAAATTCCCCCTTTTAAACCATACAGAAGGCGATTTAAAAAAAAATTGGTGTTACTCATTAATTATTGTCTCGCACGACCACCGCCCACGACTAGCGATTATGTTAGGAACGAGACCGGCACATTGGACCATTCAATCAATCAACGAAACGCAAATCTAGAAATCGAGTCATGTTATTTCAAATCATATGATGCAAAACCAGCGCCCCGCCGACCTTTCGCCCGATTTGTTTCCAGCCCCAGAAGCCAAATCCTGAAACACCGCAAATAAGTGGGATATCGCAAGTTATCGTCTTACGACATTAGATTAGGGCGAATCTGCTTTTGTAAACAATGGCTTTCGTAGTCATTTTCTCTTGAACACAAGGTCACAAATACAAACTAAGCACTCTTTGAGAAAGAGGAGCTTTATCTCTATCCGCTGATATATTCAATTTGAAGGAATTGTATTCAACTTCCGATAAATTAGCAGACAAAGTATTTGTTTACAAAAGTAGATTCGCCCTAAACAAATGTTGGCGCTGAAATGTTCTAAAAAGGAAACCATTGAAATCGATCAAATGTAAATGTTAGAACGTTCGGCTACGTATAGCAATGAAACAAGTATCAATATACGTTGCGGGTAAAACGAGCCGCTGCACGGTTTATAATACAACCCCTTTTGCGATGTAATGCTTTACCTCAAGATTAATAATTAGTGCCGTATCTGTAGACGCTGCATGTGCAGTTTTTTCTATGTTCCAGAATTTAGGTGGCTTTTACCCTTAAACACTGGTCAGAATGAGCGGTTATCACGTGTTATAAGCCCATCTTGATGGCGAATTTTTGGTTGAAATTATTTGACAACCGTTGTAACAGCGGCTGGATAGTTAAGAGGAAAATGGATATAGGGAAACTGCCCCCATATTAATCTCATTGTTCCTATATTCATCCTACGATGAATCAAACAATTGGGCAGTTGAAGGATCGGTTTCGTTTTCTAATAATGTTTGCTTACGTTAAAAAACTACAACAAACATTACTAACTAATCCTGTCACGTGTATTTCGTTTTAATTCAAGTAGGATGAATTGCAAAGTGATGAGATTAATATAGGTACTTCTTCCTTAGTTCTCGGTTTAGGTAGTACCAGCCAGAGGTGGTAAATGTACATTTTTTTTTTTTTGCAAAACAGTCACCTGCTGTGAAGTTTGAGGCCCGCGCACCACCAACAGTTTATGTGTACAGTTCTAGCGAACGCGGTGTATGGAAAACAGAAAGAGAAACATTTCTGCCTATTTTTGCATTTTTCTTCACAAGTTGGCATCAAAAATTGAAGTTTTTATATATTTTGAGAAGCACACAATTAACTGCCTCAGCTTAAATGTCAATGCTCCTCATTTTTTTGAAATTTCTCTGACTTTGACAAACAACTTTGCCAAGTGTGTCTATCCGACCTCACCAGAAAAAGTTATGACCGTGGAAAGGTAGCATATTTTAGCAAAAAGAAGCGTAGTACAGTAAACCCCCCGACATGCGCGGATTCCCTTGATTTTATTTTATTTTATTTTATTAATTGACAATACGCCATAGTCCTCCACTGATAATCCGCCTCCGGATCTCATGGCTGTTATCGTTGTCCGCAGTAACCAGTGAGCCGAGATAGACAAATTCATCGACTACCTCGAACTCATTGCCGTCGATCGTTACACTGCTGCCCAGTCGGATCCTGTCATGCTCGGTTCCGCCTGCCAGCATGTACCTTGTGATCAAAAAGTTCCGGTAATTTGAAAAAAACGCATTTATTTCAATTTTTAATTGATATCTTTATTATCGCCTTCAAAGTACTCGCCATTAGAGGCAACACACATATGCCAGCGCTTTATCCAATCATCCATACATTTTTTATAGGCCGATGAATGTATGGCTTTCAGTTCTTCCAGCGAATTCTTTTTTATCGCATCAATCGATTCAAAACGCCTACCTCTGAGCGGAATTTTCAGTTTTGGGAAGAGAAAGAAGTCGCACGGGGCAAGGTCTGGTGAATATGGTGCTTGTTTGATGGTATTGGTGGAGTTCTTGGCCAAAAATTCACAAATAGTGAGCGCGGTGTGTGATGGAGCGTTATCGTGGTGTAAAATCCACGAATTATTGCGCCACAATTCTGGCCTCTTCTTTCGAATTGCCTCACGCAAACGTCTCATAACTTGTAAATAATACTCTTTGTTAACCGTTCGACCTTCTGGAAGGAATTCAGAATGGACGACACCGCGAAAATCAAAGAAAACGGTCAGTAAAACTTTAATTTTGGAGCGACTTTGTCGTGATTTTTTTTGGTTTCGGCTCATCTTCGGCGCGCCATTCGGACGATTGTTGACTTGTGAGCATATCAAATTCATATACCCACGTTTCATCACCAGTTATGATGCGTTCCATGAATGTGGGATCGCTATCTGCGTTCGCAATCATCTGTTTAGCGACCTCAACTCGATGCTGTTTTTGCAAAAAATTCAGCTCTTTTGGAACAAGTCGTGCTTCAATGCGTTTCATGCCCAGAATTTCCGTCAAAATGTGTTCGGTCGATCCAAATGAGATATCAAGGAGTGCAGCTATCTCCCGAATGCTAATTGAGCGGTTTTCCATAACTAAATTCTTCACGGAAGCGATGTTTTCATCGGTAGTTGAGGTCGATGGTCGTCCAGAACGCGGCATGTCACTCACGCTTTCACGGCCTTCTTTAAAGTCTTTGTGCCAAACAAATGTACGATTTTGTGACATAGAGTCCTCACCAAAGGCTTTTTGCAACATTCTGAGCGTTTCCGCTGCAGAAAATCCGTTTGCAACACAAAATTTCACACAAACGCGTTGTTCCAATTTTTTTATCCATGGTAAAAATCGCCGAGCGTCTATTTTTCGACTAACAAAAGCAGTTGTCAAAACAAAACTAATGGATAATTTGCTCTCACACTTTGACAGAATATCAGAACTAGTGTTGCCATCTTACACTAAAAAGATTTTACCGAAAAAATAAAGGCGGCCTTTTTAAATTGAAAATTACCGGAACTTTTTGATCACAAGGTACTTCGTTTTAGTCTGGTGTACTGCTCTGCGATGCGGGATTCCCTTGATGGTGGTCTCAAATGATATATGGGCATTAACCTTTGTTGTTTCGTCAGACAATATCTCGTGATCCTTCGTATATAGGAAGTTACTTTCTTCGGCAAAGTTGTTCTGTAAATCAAGGCTTTCAGGATGGTAATCAAAATTTTCAGGGGGAATCAAAATTCACCACTTAGTTTAGTTTATTTGATACATTGATATTGCACACCCGGAGCCGGTGGTGTTGTTTAGTGACTTCTAATTGGTACTGGGTTCAATCCTGATCTAGGTCCGTGGGTTTTTCTAACACGAGCAAGTCCTTCGGAAGGAAAGTAAATCCGTTGGTGCGGGTTCATGTAGTGATGATCGAACCAGCCTAATGACTGCAGAGTTATAACATGTTATAACCAACAATCAATATGAAACTAGCAATTTGAAATAGGTTGTAGAACTTGTTGTAGGTCTGAGGTACACCTTACGCTTTTCGGTACTAGAATCTTTGTTTTGTTTGAATTCGCTGTGTTATTTTGAGGGAATATTTGAGGGTGTGTTCGTATGTGTTACGTTATTAGGGGCGAATCATTAAGCTTGGAACCGAGCTCGGGACCGATGTGCTGGTACCAGTGGTGGTAAATGTACTGTATTTTTATATTTACATTTTGACATTTGAAATTTTTCATTACGACCAAATTGAACACATGCAAAAGTGAACCGTCGTGTTAGGAAATCTCATATGACATTTTTTTATCGTTCTCTCCAGGCGACGAAACATTTTTGCTGCCACCAGTCGATGGTTTAAAAAATGTTGCGATATAGATGTTTGTCGCTCAGAATTTTGTTGATTGCTGGCTTATTACTGCATACATATGATGTTTTTTATATGGAATCAAATCATAAGATACTTAAAACTCATAATCAAAAATTACCAAATAAGTGCGTTTTTAATCAATTTATCAAATAAAGACAGGTCTCAAGACTTTTTTCGGATTTTTGTGACCAGTGTAATCGATATAAAATCAGGCTCTGATCCTTTTCGCAATATCTGTACTCATTTGTTTGTGAACTTGTACTGCACTGATCCCTTATATGTGGGATATGAAATTGAGAAGTACTATGGGAAATGCTAGCTTTTTGTTCTCATCTTCTGTTGTCAACCTGATCACGATTGTTGACACACTCCGTGTGATACCAAAATTGTGATATATGATGCTTAAAAATCAGATAAATTTTGCACGTGGTCTAGTTTATAGAAGACCCTTATTCTTGATCGTCTAAGTTCACTAAGGCTGAAATCATCAACGATCCACCATTCACGTTTTGACGATTTGAACGTTGTCGGGGCTGTTCATACTACTGCTAATGAAATAGACCGCTCCTCAAACTTTCAGTAAAATACCAGTTTGATTTATACTGACATAAAGCCTGTCCACGTTAAATCTCGGACACCAAAATTTCACAAAACCGGAAATCACCGGTTGATTTCACAATCATAGAGTTGTATTTCACATTAAACAATTAATAAGGAAGGTCTTCTTTCTTCTGTGTAATCGATCAACCTTTGGTGCACCCCCCCCCCCAAAACCCCCCAAGGGCTCCCCACCCCCCCCCCCGCTTTCTACTTTTTTTTTTGAACTCCTCGGTCCCTTTTTTTTCTTTTTTTTTTTGAAGAGTTTCCGCCCAGTACTATTAAGCAAGGCCTGGACAGTTTGTTACCATTTTTCTCCTTCATTTCGATTCCCAGTACTTCTCTATTAAGCAAGGCCTGGACAGTTTGTTACTATTACGTTACTAAAGCTATGTCCATTTAGAATCCGGAATAATAAAATCATCTGTATCTCGGTAACGGATTGACGTACAAATAAGTTTAATACATAAAAACAAAGGTAATTCATTGTTATTTAAGGAAAAATATCAATATAAATCATTTCTCTTAGTTTCCAATGAAAATTTGCACTTTCTTCTTTATTCCTCCCATCAAATGCTGCACATCTCCGGAGTAAACTTCTTTGGCACATTTGTTCCACAGTTTGGTCATCTGAGTCACGCCCCGAGCCGTTTTTCCACTTTTCTTAAGCTTCCGCTTCATTATTGCCCAAAATCTCTCGATGGGCCGGAACTGCGGGCAATTGGGTGGATTTATGTTTTTATCGATGAAATCTACGTTATTATCGCGGTACCACTGGATGACTTCCCGGCTGTAGTGGCAACTCGCCAAATCTGGCCAAAACTTCACGGGACCTTTATGCGCTTTAATGAAAGCGGTTTTTGCGGCATTCTTCCTTGTACAGCTTCGAGTCCATCGTCTTATTCTTCACGAACACTTTGGTCTTTGCTGCATATCCCTTGCCAAATCATCAGTTTTTTTTTTTTTGCAAATTTGTCCATAAAAGCAAACTTAAACTTCGCAGGAACATCTTCTCGTGCCGTCTCCATGTCGAATTTTTGGCCAGGAAGCTGTCCGAAATCCATTTTGACGTAGGTTTTATCGTCGATGAGCAGGCATCCTTGGTACTTCGTCAAAACCTGCTGGTACAATTTCCGAGCTCGAGTTTTGGTGACGAAACTTTGCTTCAACGTTCTGTTTGGTTGCTTGCTGGCTCGATAAGAACGATATCCTGCTCGCAAAGGAATTCTTCGAACGGTACTGCGAGCAGCAGCGTATTTTTGTGCGATTTCATTATCTGATAGTCCAGGGTTTGCTCTGACGGTTCTCAACACCTTCTGGTTCAGCTTGCGGTCATATGTTCCACTACGACGCTTACCTTGAGGTACTCGATCCACGCTCTTTCGCTCCCTGAAACGTTTGAGCACATCATACACGGTTGATTTGGCGATTTTCAACGTTTTTGCGATTTTTATTGGGGACCACGTTGGATTATCAACGTGGGTGTGCAGAATTTTTTCTCTCCTCTCGGCTTCCATCTGGAATAACTTTCGACTCACTGCACGAAACGCCGTGAAATTAATACCACAAAAAGTGGGCGCCTAGGTGAGCAAACCGCTGTAAAAGAATTCTTGCAGCGGTCACTTTCCGTGCCGCTGCAACACAATAAGTGATTCCGGATTCTAACTAGACAGAACTTTATAACTATTTCGTTTTCCATGCGAAAACTGACTGGTGCCTTAGCATATTCGTCTTACGGGGGTGGGACGTTTGGCATACGGACGTTTGGCATATGGATCTTTGGCATATGGATGTTTGGCCGAATGGATGCTTGGCCGAATGGACGTTTGGCCGAATGGACGTTTGGCCGAATGGACGTTTGGCCGACTGGATGTTTGGCCGAATGGACGTTTGGCCGAATGAACGTATGGCCTAAAAATGTCTATTAGCATAAATGTATTGCAGAGAAAAGGATATAAGAATCTAAAAAAGTATTTTCAAACGCATTACATCTAAAAAAAGAAATAAGGAACCAAAAAAACATTCTCGAACCCATTAGATAGCATCCCGATATTCTGGACTTATTACACTTAGAGTTTATCAATATGTGTGCACATATGCAGTAATAAGCATTCTAATTAATTGTCAACTGTATGAATTCACTAAAAAACGAAATTTGTATGTTCAAAAATGCAGAAAATGGTATTCGGCCATTTGCCCATGTATATGAGAAGTATGCATATGTTTTGATAAAATCGTAGACTCCTGATTTTAGGTGGAAATATGTATTATGATTAACAGCTAGACTGAATGGGTCATTGTTTTTTACAATCATTAAAAAATATGCAGTTCCTCTGAGAGATACCTTCTTCTGATTCTTTGCACATGGGCCTTCTGAATCAATCAACTGGTAACTCTATCTGTCGATACGGAATACGGTTTTTTCATCGTCATTTTGTTTACCTTTTTTCTAAATATTCCTTGTGTTTAAAATCGGCGTTTATTTGTTAATCGTTTCGTCTATCGATTTGTATCGTCGCGCTGGTGTCGTTCTGTTATTTCGCCAACTCGAAGTGCATTTATTTTGATTGCTAAGTGTAGTGTTTAGTGTGACGGTTGCAACAAAAGTTTCTGCCTATCACCTCCCCACGCATTTTTTTTCTTTCTTGAAGCGACATCTGGTTGTCATTGACGGCACTGTAAATTGCACACAACTCCCTGCCATAACAAACGACTTCAACCGCCTTGCGTGTTGCATATCCGCTGGTGCTTGTTATCTCGGAAAAAAGCTTCAGAATGGAACTAAGCTGCCTACAGTGCTCTGGACCGGTGAAAACCCTAAAATTTATTAAATGCCAGGGTTTTTGTGAAAAAGTTGCTCATCTTGATTGCGTCTCCTTATCCCGTGCAAACATGGATTTAATCAGCGAACAACCTAATCTCTTCTGGTTTTGCAACAGTTGCTCCGGAATTATGAACTCGAAACACGTTCGGGATGCTTTTGGGGCGTTAACGGAGGCATTACAAAATCTGAGCGAAACACATCGTTCAGCTCTGGAGGGAGTTAGAACAGAGTTAGAAAAAAACAGGGAGCAAGTCGAAGTTCTGGCCACGAAAATTTCTGCTGTTCCTGCTGCTGCCCCTACTACCCCCGCTGCACCCGGTTTATCATCCGGTTGGCCTAGTCTGGCTCGGAAAAGCAACAAACGATCGTTTGGCGCAGCAGGATTAATTTCACCCGATCAGCCTAGTTTATCGCGCGGCACAAAAAACCCATCTGCGAACATTCCATCGGTTGCAACTGTTCCCCCAGAACCAGAAAAATGTTGGATATTTCTGTCTCGCATTGCAGTCAGTGCTACGGAGGATGATATTCTTGCTTTAGCCACTGAATGTATACCTTGCGACGAACCGATCGAGGTTAGAAAGTTAGTGAAGAAAGACGCTGATCTAACGGCTATGCGATTTATTTCGTTTAAAATTGGGGTTGACGAAAAGTACCGTGAAGTGGCTCTCAGTGCCGACACATGGCCAGACGGGATCTTCTTTCGGGAATTTGTCAACTACCAAGACAAGAAATCCGGACAGGGGTTTCTAAAAACACTTCGTTTGAATTAAACCGCCGTCTTCATCCTACGTTGGATACCATCACTTTCACGAAACCGGGATGCACACTGCAAGGCATTACGGGAGCCCTCAACCGCTCCGACCCAGTCGTGCCAATCGATGTTCATCATCTATCTAGCATCTGTTCCTGCCATCCCAGCCATCCCGGTCCTGTGGTCGGAGTTAGGGAGAGGGTCTCCCAACCTGAACTTCCAGGCAAGTATGTGTGTTATCCAAGGTATTTTGCTCCTGATGCTTTCCCGATTTCCAGTGCCGCTTCCTCGCATGCTGATGCTTGCAGTAATTCGCCGCTTTTATGCCCAACCAGCCCGCTACATACCCATCACCTAACATGTTTTGCTCATCATCAACACACATCGACCGCCACTTCAACCGGTCTGGGACGCTCGTCACAAAGCAATATGGAGGCCCTGGACCCTCCTAGCCCAGCTGTGCCCACTACCGGTATCAGTGACACTGTATTTGCCCGTTCCAGCCGTCAAAGTCGTCCCGGCCCTGGGTCTAGCGACGGGGACAGGGCTCTCCAAGCTGCCATTCAAGGCAAGTATCCTTATTCTAATGACGTCGCCCGGCCTGATGCTGTTTCCATTTCTAGATCGATACCGGCCGATTCCGTTGCCTCCCTTATCGAAAGCCCTTCTGTACTACCAGAACGTAGGAGGCATTAACAGTTCGCTCGCCGAGTACCAATTGGCATGCAGTGACGCATGCTACGATATCTACGCCTTCACTGAAACATGGCTAAACAGCAACACATTATCGAAGCAACTGTTTGACGACACGTACGATGTGTACCGACTAGATCGATCGCCGCTCAACAGCAACAAGAAATCTGGTGGTGGAGTCCTTCTTGCCGTGCGCTCAACGTTCAAATCTCGCCTCCTGAAGCCTCCCGAAAACTCAACGGTTGAACATCTCTGGGTGGCAATAACCACCAAAACCGGAACATTGTTTATGTGCGTTGTGTATATCCCACCTGATCGTGTCAACGACAGCAGCCTCATCGATAAGCACACTCTTTCTTTGGATTGGATCGTGTCACAAATGGGACCCAGCGACAACATCGTCGTTGTGGGAGATTTCAACCTCAGCACGATTTCATGGCATGTCGATACCAACGGCTTCCACTATCCAGATACTTCATGTTCGTCATTCAGACCAGCATCTCTCTCCTTGCTTGATGCTTATTCTACCGCAAGACTTCGGCAAGTTAACGGCATTCCGAATAACAACAATCGTTTGCTGGATCTATGCTTCATTACTGAAGAACTGGGTCAAAGATGTTCTGTCATTCAAGCTCCGGCACCGCTTGTCAAAAGCTGCAGAAACCATTCCCCTCTGCTACTGACGCTGGAGTTAAATCCTGAGTACAGCTTCCATGACAACTTCGAAAATGTTTATTATGACTTCAACCATGCTGACTACGAGGGAATGAACAACTTTCTCGCCGACGTGGACTGGAACACGACTCTTGCAAACGGGGATGCAAATTTTGCTGCTTCGACTATGTGCTGTATTCTGCTTTACGCCGTCGATCAATTCGTGCCTAAGAAAATCAACCGTAAGCCTCCCAAACCTGCCTGGTCTAATTCTGACCTCAAACACTTGAAACGAGTTAAAAGGGCTGCTTTGAGGAAACACAGCAGATATCGCACCGATTCCACGAGGGCAAACTACGCTCGCGCCAACGACGATTACAAATACCTCAATAACAGCTTGTACAACGCCCATCAGTTTCAATTGCAGAGTCGTCTCAAAACGAACCCGAAAAGCTTCTGGCGGTTTGTGAACGAACAACGGAAAGAAACCGGCTTACCCTCTACTATGACTGATGGCACTCTTGAAGCTGACACTATCGTGGATATCGCCAGCTTGTTCCGTACGCAGTTCAGCAGTGTCTTCTGCGACGAAATTCTGGACGCCGAGAGCCTCGAATCGGCTACTAGCAATGTTCCCCGCATGTCTGTATTTGGCTCTGCTTTCACTATTCATAGTGATATGGTGATTTCAGCCGGGAAGCAGATGAAAACTTCAACTGGATGCGGTCCTGACGGTATTCCTTCAATTGTCCTGAAGCGTTGCCTAAACACGCTTGCTGCGCCCCTAGCTACGGTGTTCAATTTGTCTGTAACTTCCGGCGAGTTTCCTGAATGCTGGAAAGAGTCATTTGTATTCCCAATACACAAGAAGGGATGCAAACGGTCCGTCGCCAACTATCGTGGGATTGCTGCACTAAGCTCTGTATCCAAGCTATTTGAACTAATTGTTCTCCAAAGGCTGGTCAATGACTATTCACAGACTATTTCTCCAGACCAACACGGTTTTGTGCCCAAGCGCTCGACGGCGACCAATCTAACCGTATTTACATCGTTCATCATGCGCGAAATGGAACGCGGTCATCAAGTAGACGCCATTTACACAGATCTCTCTGCGGCCTTCGATAAAATGAACCATCAGATTGCCATTTCTAAATACGGCAATATGGGGGTTCACGATCAGTTGTTGAACTGGCTCCGTTCATACCTGACTGGTAGAACTATGTCCGTGAAGATTGCCGATTACGCCTCATCTAGCTTTCCGGTAACATCCGGCGTTCCTCAAGGTAGCCACCTTGGCCCATTCCTTTTCCTGCTATATATGAACGACGTGAACTTGGTCCTCAAATGCCTGAAATTATCCTACGCGGATGACCTGAAGCTGTACTACGTTATAAAATGTCCGGAAGACGCCCACTTTCTTCAGCAGGAACTGCAAGTGTTTGATAACTGGTGCCGAATCAACAGAATGTCCTTAAATGTATCCAAATGCTCAACTATCTCCTTCGGCCGAAAACGTGCGATGTATCTTCACGACTACATCCTTCGAGGTACGCGCTTGAAACGAGAAACAACGGTCAAGGATCTGGGAGTAATGCTGGACTCCAAACTGTCGTTCAAGGTTCACATTTCGTATATTGTTTCCAAAGCCTCTTCGCAGCTAGGATTTATGTTCCGCTTCGCAAAAAACTTCAAGGACGTTTACTGTCTGAAAGCATTATACTGCTCTTTGGTTCGCCCTTTCTTGGAATACTGTGCCATCGTTTGGTCCCCTTTCTACCAAAACGCAGTCCAGAGGATCGAAGCTGTTCAGCGAAGGTTTATACGCTTTGCTTTGCGACATCTTCGCTGGCAAGACCCTCGTAGATTGCCAAGTTATGAAAGTCGGTGCAAGCTCATCAACCTGGAACTGTTGGAAGGTAGGCGTATGATAGCCAAAGCGTGTTTCATTGGTGATCTGCTTCAAGGAAATGTTGATTGTTCCGTTCTACTGGATCTCTTGACCATCAACACTCGACGACGAAATCTCCGTTTACAACAGTTCTTCGTGTTCCGGCACTCAAGGACCAACTACGGAAAACACGAACCTGTGCAAAGCATGTGCCGCGTTTTCAACAGCTGCTATAATGTGTTTGATTTTAATGTATCCCGTGATGTTAATAAGCGTTGTTTCCGTATATGTCTTTGTTAAGTTTTGTTAATTTTCGTATGTAATATAATTTTTTAAAGGGTCATTGGGATGAACATTTTTATCTGTTGACGAAAATAAAATAATAATAATAAAGCGCCTGTCCGGTTTATAACTCTTTGTGAGATTGTTCCTTCTTTCTAACGTGAGCAGTTCTTTGGAGTAATCATCAGTTTGGAGTAATGATCAAACAAATGTAATTCTCATGATTTCATGCCTTTCAATTTGAGAAATTTTGAACCGACTGCTGAATTATGTGAGAAACTAATATTTGATAATTTTGAACTTTAATAAAATTGCCTTTTTGTTATTTTACTTTTGAGACGTTGTTTGAAATCAAATGATTAAAAGATATTTGGCTAAATGGCTTCGAACCCTAAAATTACTTGGCGTGGCATTTCACAGCAGAATCTGATTTTAATTTTAATCTGATTTCGGCCAAACGTCCATTCGGCCAAACGTCCGTATGTCAAACGTCTTTATGCCAAACGGGGTATCATCCGCCTTACCCCCACCACCTATAAGGAGGCGTGGAGCGCAGCTGGCTTTATGGGAAGACCAGGTACTGAACGATCTGACGAGTGTAGGGTACAGCCGAGGATTGTTGATTTGGTTTTATCTGTATAGATGTTAAACATGAACGTTAGAAATTATTCAGAGAAATGGCAAGCAAATCAAAAATTGACCAATCTTTATTGTCTATTAATGGACAAAGTGATTGATCCACATAATTATTTTAAAACTGGTGTATGCAAGAGCTGTTATTCCAAGGTTGTATAATCCAAAACTACGTTGAACAATTTGTGAATCGTTCATAATGGATATTGATCAAAACGTCCGTGCGTTCAAACAAAATTTTCTCACGGTATGAAACCGTCAAAACATTATCCGTTGAAATAATTTAATCAGTAATATTAGGACCGCTGTTAAACTGTGGATCCAGTTCTTGTTCAGTGGATACTTTCACACAAGATGCAACTCTTATTATCGCTCCTGTACGAACGTTAAAAGCCAAGCGGAAAACAAGACAAAACAACTCATAAAATAATGGCCAGCATTTCGGGAGATTCACTTAATCTTCCCACTTCACGGCAATGGAGAGAACCGAGTGCAAATGGTATCTTTTCTATTTAGCGAAATGAAGCTCGTATATCTTTGAAGATCCGAAAGAAAGAAGCACACTATCCCTGAAAGAACAACACACTTCCTCCGCTGAGCGACGACGACGACGACGACGACGACATGTAATAATGATAATGACTGCACATATATTTATGTCAACGCAAGCAGGACTCTCTGCCGGGGTGTTTGCTGTTCCAGGATCACTTCTGCTTTCTTATAACGTGTCCTAAGTCTAGCACCATCCAAGCAGAAATATTTCAAAGGAAGAAAAAAATCTTTTTCCACTGCCGGCTCCCGGCTTGAAACAACTCGCTCAAGATGATTGCATCCGCCCCGTACTACCTTTTGACTGTGATGAATTTCCAACTTTCAAGCCTGTCAAATCTAAGTGAAACAAAAGGGGAATTGCCACACCCAGGGAAATTACATCACCTCAAACGGGGTTGCAATTTATTAAGTGCTCTGCTTCCTGCAATCTCTCAGAGATTGCTTTTCTTTTTCTTTTCTCCGACGGACACTGAAAGACCGTCTCAAACTCGATGACCTTCATCATTCCGGCCCCAGAGAAGGACGCGTGCAGCCCATCAATTTCACTCTCCGTTACAACTCAATTTGTAAGTCATAAAATTTGCAGCACATCAATTTCAGAGCTTTCTCTTCCCGGTACCGGGATTCGACCTCACGCTTCGTGGGACCGTACGTGGACAAGAACAAACCGTACAAGCCGATCGTAAAAATTTTGATTGATTTGATCCTATTGCTAGGACGAAAGCGAGAAGCGGGCGCGTGCCCTTTTCTCTGTATTCCTTTTTTTCGGATCGGACCATGGACGGTGGTGATTGTCTTGACACTGGTGTCTGCCGCCTGGAACTGACAGCCAGTAACCTTTAAGTTTGCGGAATTTATTATGCAGAACGCGTCCATTAGGGGTCGGCCTCATGCGAGGGGATTTTCCTTTCCTCGTCTGCTTCTTCTTCTTCTTCTTCTTCTTCTTCTTCTTCTTTCAAATGTTGGTTTAAAATGAGTGATTGTGGGTCCGGTCTGCGCGGGGTGAAGTAGCAGTGGCTTAGAGGGGCAGGTCAAAGGGAAACAAAATAGTCACTTACGACTGGGGAGATGGGCCGATGACGAAGGATTTGCTTTTGGTGGAAAAGGTTGGGACAGCATATTGATTGTAGGCAATTTTTTGCTGTTTGTTTGGGTCCGGGATGTTTGAGGACTTTATTGGAGCAAGTTTGTCTAGTGATAGTGAATTAGGTTCAATGGAAGGTTGGAAAATGGCAACTTTTGTGGAATTGTGTATTTGTGAGCTGCGTGTTTCAATCATGTAAATCAAGTTGCTTGGATCTTCACTTCTCCACTGATGATTTTGTTCGATCTTCTCATATCATAAGACAAAAAAAAATCAACTCAAACTGCAAGCCCCAAAAAGCTGTCATAAAACCCCCCTACAAATGACTTTCACCTCCACTCACTGACCGGGAGCTTATTAGATCAAAAGCTTTGCCGTTCGACCGTCGTTGCTTCGATGAAAGACCGGACAAAGACTGCACAATTTGACCGCACAAATGCAATCAGTCACACACGGTGTAGCAATTTTTACCACCCAGCAATAAAACACCCATAAAACCATGGGAGATGACGTGTCCGTGTGTGGGTGGGTGTTCGTGAGCGTGCGTCTTTCAAGATTGTTGTAGTCGTCGCCTGCTTCGTACCAGTCCGACTCCACTTTTATCGCAAGGAACAATGTCACAGTTCCTTCTTCGCTCTCGCCATGGAAAAAAGTGCAACTAAGCAGAGTGTAGCTGGGTCCTGAACTTGCTGAAGCATGCCGGCTCAGACGATACACGAGAGAAGGGTATTTCGGTGACCATAAAAGTAAAATGATTGAATTCGATAAAAGCAACAATTGAATTTTGGCTTCTCCCATTCCTGGCGTACGGTGAAATTGACACAAACAGCAAATAAAATTGTACTTGATCCAATCTTCGGCGGGGACATTCGTATGGTACTCACGCTGTCAACGGTGCGGATTTTTGAAATTGGAAGCTTACCTGAAAGAAGAGAAAAGAGAGAAAATAGCAGAATAAGAATAATGTCGGGACAGTGTGGATTTATGTGTTGATAGTGCATTGATTAAGGCGAACAATTTGCCACCGGACTAAGGGACTATTTCAGCCTACTGAGAATCCTCCGGAGGATCATCACGCCCCATTCTAGATAGATGGTACTCAGGACGGGGGTAAATTTACCATTCGACCGAAAGATGAGCTCTCGAAACAATAAACTAACCCCTAACGAAGGTGAAAATAAACCTGGCTTCGATCTATCCTTGGTCCTTCGTTGGTTGCATACACGTAGGAGCAGAGTGCGTGAGATTTCCTTCGTTCCGACACGCACACACACATAGTCACCTCCCTGGAGTCATGTTTCCGGGTACCGGCAACCGATGCTTAATATTTAATCAAGCATCAAAATTCAATTCCCATTCCGAACGGAAAATCAATTCCGAAGCTTTGTTTCGCTCACGTTTACCTTCAGACTCGCTAGGGGTACGCTTGTAAATAACTCCCCGACTATCCTGGGGGACTTCTAGTCTTACATCGAACAGCTGCTCGACAGCAGAAATCTCCTTAACCGATAATCCATTAGTGAGTTGCTACCCGGCAGCTACGTTGCTCTTCGCCTCTTTTGTCCGTGGGTTTTCCCAGGAGTGGCAGCCAACTGCTCGCCCAAAGCCCCTCTAATACACTCATCATAATCGGAAAACCCTTCAATGTTGCTCAGTTACCTGTACCGGTTCTTCATTCCGGGGGTGGTGGTGGTAAAAAACGCTACAACGTTAAGGAATCACATATCCCCAGATGGTTCGCCCGACGAGCATCGGCCTTTGCATCGGTGCTGGCTGGCTGCTCACACAATCCAATCAGTGGATTGATTCCGTCTCGCTGACCTGATCTGGGCTTGCACTTCTGGCACGTAATCATAATATTATCCTTTTTGTGCTCGGAGGAGATAGAGAGAAGGCGTGCTGGTGGTTTCGAAATGCAATCCGTGTTTGAGTGGGACTTGGAAATTCGGAACTCTGCAGTCTCTCAAGTAAGCACGACAACGACGATGGCGACGACGACGACGTGCTGGATTCAACATAATTATCTTTGCATAATGCAACGCAAATTAACGCTGATCTTTTAATCGTATCATTCTCTAATCAACGAATGGGAATGTTGGCTTCGGAATGCAGCGTGAAATTTATGACCGTCAACATCAACAGCCGGGCGTGCCGGGCTCAATATTGTGAGGTGCGACAAACAGCTTAGAGGATGACTTCACAGCAAGAATTATTCAGTTGAGTTGCGCTTGCGAGGGATATTTGTACTAGACTTCGGAATGCATCCGTGGTGTTGGGTTCGCCCATGATATGCTAGTACTACTTCACATGCTCTTCGCTCAATTTACTACTTCTATCCAATTTTTCACAGTCTGCCGTACCAATAAAATCGATTAAAATTGAGTTAAATTGTCCCCCTTACACTAACGGAACTATCAACACTTTCTCTTCATATCTTTCGTTCTAGCAAAAATTACTGTACCACTCCTGGTCCTCATGTGATGAGAAAATAACTTCTTCTACATCGTCATAATCGTTAGTCCACGTCTGGAGAATGCAAAAATAACAATTATAGTAGGATAATTTCTCCTGACTTCCCTCTCATGCTTCATGACTCATGGATTCCTTTAATGGAGTGAAACATTCTTAAAAATAATGAAAATTATATGACCTGTAGCTGATGAAAAATTGAGTTCGAGTCATGTAAATCAATATACAGGGTGAGTGGGAATTCCTGTCAGTGAATTATATGGTCATAAAAATGAGAAGTGTTAATGGCAGCAAATATGAATGAAAATTCCACCAACTTAATCCACTACAGAATGTTTTTTCGTGATTGTATATTATAAAATTCCTACGGATTATTTACCTTAGATTAAGTTTTTAAATAAAATATTTAGGGCTTGCGTTAAGTGATTCTTGTTGAGTTCAAATTTGATTGTAAAAGGTCCCCCAGTACTCGTTTGGAGAAATTTATAAGCCTCACGACGGTAGCAGCACAGCCAGCTTAGCTTGTACGGGAGGATGATTCTATCGTTTAGGAACCTATATCCAATTACCATAAGGATTGGTTTTTAAATTATGGAGGGGGCGTTTGGTTGGTTGGTTTTTAAGTTTTAAGTACCCAGGTAACCAATAAGCAGTTCCAAAGCGTCTATACGGCAGCCTATCAAGCAATTAAGTCACCTTAAATGCACATAAATGCCGCTTTTGGCTCAATATACGGCTGCTTTGCTGCAATGCTACGATAATGCTTCATCAATGCTATTTTGCATTCGAAATGCTTATTACAGGCTACAAGCATTTAAATAGCATTTCAAATCCAACTTGACAACAGATAGCATTCAAGATGCTTGTAGCATCTGAAATGCAGTCTTAAGGTTGATTTACTGCACAGTTCCCAGTTGTCTTCCGGTCCATCTAATGGTCGCAGTCGGATTTTCCATGACGGCGCGCAAAATTCGATTTTCTTCTTGTCTCGTTGACATCTCAATAATCACTGAACCGATTGTTATTAATTTTGCACATGTAAACAATTTACTCTAAATTTGACATTCTCAGATTTTCATCAATTTTTACCCACAGACAAAAAAGATACACACGGATAAAAATGGTGCATTTTTTTCAGAGTACAGGCCTTTTGACATAAGAATATATTGTTCGGTCTCATGAGTAACTTTTGAGAAGGAAGGATTTTTTTTGATTTAAAAGGAAAACATTAACTCCGAAATCGATCGTCTTAGAGAAAAAAGTCTGAGAAAAAATGGTAGGGAATCAAAATGTTCATTAAAATAAATATACACCGGAAAAGATATTTTTTTAAATGAAAAAAATTAAAACTCAAAACTTGAATTTCAAATACATGATATATATATTTTTTTAATTTCGATGGTAAAATTTGGACAAAAAGGCTAAGGGCTGTATCCTTACTAATCCGGACACCTTCAAATCATTGTAACTTTTGAAATATTGCACGTAGGAATGAAACATTTCACTGTGAAATAGCTGAGAGTCTATGATTAAAAATAATATGATTGATATTTACATTTCATGTTTAGTATTCAAGATGGCGACGAAAGAAAAAACAAGCGCGCGAGCGAATTTTGTACGGGCGTTCGGCAAATCCTGACTTGTCAATACCGGACCTTGCAAAAACATTGGATTTGCCTAAATCCACTGTTCACGATGTGCTCAAATAATTTTCGGAACGTTTGACAGTGGAGAGGAAACCAAGAAGTGACAAAAAAACATTGGACGCGTTGATCCTGTCATGGACCGAAAGGTGAAAAGGATATTAACGAAAACCCAAATCTCTCCATTCGAACGGTGGCTCGTAAAATAGGGATGTCGCCTGGTTTTGTCCAAAAAATCAAAACAACGTTTGAGACTCAAGTCGTATAAAGTAAAAACAGTTCCAAATCGCAACGACAAATAGAACTTGGCAGCAAAATCACGAACTCGACGTTTGTACTGCGAATATTTGACGAAGTTTTCATGCGTTGTTATGGACGATGACACTTATGGCCTGGAGGATTTCAAGCAGCTTCCAGGACTGGACTTTTATTCTGCTACGGCCAAAAATGCTACAGCTGAGCAATTCAGAACGAAGAAGGCATCGAAATTCCCCAAAATAAACCTTGTGTGGCAAGCAATTTGCACGAGTGGCAAAAAGAGTAAAATCTTTCGTTACTACAGTCACAATCAACAAGGAGATCTATCAGAAAGAGTGTTCCGCAGAAGCGATTGCTACCCTTCATCAAAAGTCACAAAGAAAAACCTTTGTTCTGGCTCGATTTGGCATCATGCCACTAAGTTAAAACAGTGATGGAAGGGTACCAAGCAAATCAAGTGAACATTGTACCAAAAACCTCAAACCCGCCGAATTGCCCAGGGGAAGGGGGGGGAAAAAAAAAAAAAAAAAAAAAAAAAAAAAAAAAAAAAAAAAAAAAAAAAAAAAAAAAAAAAAAAAAAAAAAAAAAACAACTTAGGACAAAGACGACTTTTACGATTTCTGAAGAATCTGTACGAACTCTAATGGACGGAGTTAAGCGCAAAGGTCGAAAATTTTATGCAAATACCGAATAACTATGTTTTGTCTTCACGAATTGTTAAAACACATCCCATGAATCTGAAATAAACAACTACGACGGAAATATAATGCGAAATTTATGTTTTATTCATGTTTTTAAGGTGTCCGGATTATTGCGGATACAGACCTTATAACATAAATGCTTAAATGTAATGCTTCATCAAAGCTATTTTGCACTCGAAATGCTTATTACAGGCTACAAGCATTTAAATAGCATTTCAAATCCAACTTGACAACAGATAGAATTCAAGATGCTTGTAGAATGCTTGTAGCATCTGAAATGCAGACTTAAGGTTGATTTACTGCACATGCTAATGCTTATTGGTTACCTAGGTAGTTTTATCAGAGTAAACTAGGTCGAAAACTAATTTCACTTATTTAGCTAATAGGAATGAGCAAGCTAGGTTTAAGTAAATTTTAAAACCAAATTCACTTCCTGCAGTACAGTATTTCTGTTGGTTTGTTCATGTTCGTCGCTGTCTGTTTTTCCCTTCAACCATGTAACCCCTCGCGAGTGTCGGGTGTGGTTGAGTTCTCCTGTCGTTGCCGTTGAATAACTTTTCAATAGGGTGCAACCAACAAGAAGCTTGTATGAATTTTAATTTTCAATATATTTCCTTTTTAGAATATCTCGAACATTTGACGGAATTAAGTTACAATTTGTCTCCCTATGCCTTAATTGCCAGCCACATGCGTTGTTGTAAAGCGTCATAAGTGGCATGCACGATATCTTGAGGATTCCATTTTGAGCAGTTCCAGGCGAAACTTTCCATAAAATTTCGAAATTTGACACGAACCGCTTGGATTTGTACGAAACTTCGCAAACATATTCAGTATAACAGAATAAGGCCTGTACTCGAAAAAAATGCACCAGACAAAAGTGTTCGCCAAAATTTTATTTTAAGTCGGATTTTCTTGAAACTTTCAGGGAATAAATTAATACATATGGATTATTTTTTTTTTCATAACTACTTTATTCTATTTCCTTCTCATCGCTGAAAGTTCGCACCTTTCCCTTAAGACCCCTCATTACATTTCCTGTGTAATGGTGGAGCCGACCTGTTTGGTCACTTTCATCAATTCTTCCTTCAACTCCAGCTCGTTCTTAAACACCTTTTGGACGATTTTCGAACTTGGCCTTAATGCCCCCCCCCCGTATCTGCTTTGCGTCTTCCTTGACGTAGGTTTCGTCATCCATAACCACACACATCGGTTTCGTTAACCACTCTCGATACAGCTTCCTTGCGCGGGATTTGGCCGCTGTGTTTTGTTGATCACGCCGGTTCGTCGCCTTGCGGACCTTGAATACACGAAGCCCAGCTCGTTTGATGGTTTGCTGAACGAACCAGGCGGAACACTTTGCCTTCAGAGCCACGTCGCGAATCGAAAGGTTCGGATTACACTTGAAATAATCCAACACCTTCCGGGCCTTCACAGGGTCAGCTGTCTTCGATTTTCTTCCACTTCCAGCCCGCCGCTCGGTCGTCTGGGACTCCTTAAACGATTTTACCACCCGAGACACAGTTGTATGGGTGATTCCCAGTTGTCTTCCGATCCATCTCATGGTCGTAGTCGGATTTTCCATGACGGCGCGCAAAATTCTCCGGCGATTTTCTTCTTGTTTCGTTGACATCTCAATGATCACTGAACCGATTGTTATGAAATTTTGCACATGTAAACAATTTACTCTAAATTTGTTATTCTCAGATTTTCATCAATTTTTACCCACGGACAAAAAAGTTACACACGGATAAAAATGGTGCATTTTTTTCGAGTACAGGCCTTCTTTCCTCTCTTCTTTTTACTCTCAAATCATCTCTAAATTTAATAAAAAAAAACAGAAAAAAATGTGGCTCAAATTCAAAATAATTCCAAAATTTTTTTAAATAAAAATAAATTAAATTTAATTAATTCAATTATCATTAAATTTGTAAAAAGCTATTTATTAGGTAAGAACAACTGACAAAATTGTTAAAAATTTTCCTATCATCACCCAACTCACCATTCCCCCCCTACCAAACTTTGTATTTACTTTTTGACTAAGATATTTGTTTGGACTCTATAACTTTTGAGAGGGCTTATTGTTTTTGATTTAGGGAAAAACGTAACTCAGAAATCGATCCTTAGAAAAATTCTAGAAAAATAATCAAAATTTCATAAATAATTCCGGAAAAGATATTTTAATAAAATTAAATTAAAACTTAAATTAAATATCAATTTTATCAATGTAAATTTGGATAAAAAGGCCATTGTATATGAGGTAAGAACAACATGGACAAAAATTGTTAAAAAATTTTCCTAATGCGAATTTCACCCACTCATCCATTTGCCCCCTCTCATATCCATAACTTTGTGAGTCTGACTAAGGTCTGTATCCACATTAATCCGGACATCTTCAAATCATTGTAACTTTTGAAATATTGCACGTAGGAATGAAAAATTTCACTGTGGTTTAGTTGAGAGTATATGATGAAAAAAAAGACTATGATTGATGTTTACATTTCATGTTTAGTATTCAAGATGGCGACGAAAAAGAAAAACAAGTACGCGAGCGAATTTTGTACGGGCGTTCGGCAAATCCTGACTTGTCAATACGGGACCTTGCAAAAACATTAGATTTGTCTTAATCCACTGTTCACGATGTGCTCAAATAATTTTCGGAACGTTTGACGGTGGAGAGGAAACCGAGAAGTGACAAAAACATTGGACGCGCTGATCCTGCCATGGACCGAAAGGTGAAAAGGATATTAACGAAAAACCCAAATCTCTCCATTCGAACGGTGGCTCGTAAAATAGGGATGTCACCTGGTTTTGTTCAAAAATCAAAACAACGTTTGGGACTTAAGTCGTATGAAGTAAAAACAGTTCCAAATTGCTTTGACAAACTTAACTTGGCAGCAAAACCCCGGGCTCGACGTTTGTACTGCGAATATTTGACGAAGTGTTCATGCGTTGTTATGGACGATGAAACCTATGTCCTGGAGAATTTCAAGCAGCTTTCAGGGCTGGCTTTTTATTCTGCTATGGCCAGAAATGCTACAGCTGAGCATTTCAGAACGAAGAAGGCATCGAAATTTCCCCAAAAAATACCTTGTGTGGCAAGCAATTTGCACGTGTGGCAAAAAGAGTAAATCTTTCGTCACTACAGGCACAATCAACAAGGAGATCTATCAGAAAGAGTGTCTGCAGAAGCGATTGCTACCTTTCATCAAAAGTTACAAATAAAAACCTTTGTTCTGGCCCGATTTGGCATCATGCAACTATGCTAAAACTGTGATGGAGTGGTATCAAGCAAATCAAGTGAACATTGTACCAAAAACCTCAAACCCGCCAAATTGCCCAGAGCTACGACCAATCGAGAGATATTGGGCTCTGGTGAAGCGGAAGCGGTTTGGAAAAAAAGCAAGCAATCAAAGACATCAAACACTTCCATCTCTGGCCGCCACTGCATTTGCAATATGCCGCAAGATTTTCAGAGTCGAAGTGGTGGAAATTTGTTTTTTCAATACCCTCTCGTAGGTCAAATTTGTCACCTTGTCGACGGTGAGAGGGCTTATCTCATGCTATAAACATGCATGTGAGACCAAGAATTTGACCAGTAGTGAAAGTATCCCATTTTCTTATCATTTTTTCACAGCCACGTCGTAGAACGTTTATATAAAGGCACTAACATCAGGTGTGATACTAGCGGGCTATGCCGCAATTCACTCTTAGACTTCTTACTATCAATCTAAGAGAAACGACTAAAAGTACACTTTTCATTTTATTGACAACTTATGTTGTTATTCATCCATTATTTTTATGGAATGAATAACCGAAAACCTGATTTGCTCATGGTTTAATAACTAAATGTAATTGCAACATTTTCGAAAGGGGTGAATGTTTTGATCATTATCTGACTGTTCGAAATGAAGCACAGAGTCATAGAAAAGTGTTACTTGAGACTGACGATGACAAGCATGTATATTAGAGATAGGACGCGGAGGGTCCGCTTAGGGAACACCATTGGAAACAATAGAAAAAAAATTTCCATGTATGAATCCTGGAAAGTGTGAGCTTTTTAGTGGAATACCTGTAATTGGAAAATTACAGGGTGCGGCAGAAAATAATGCAGAAATTTGTTCTATTTCTTTCAAATCCCATATTCAACTATTTCAAGCAATAATATCAACATTTTCGAGTGCAGTTATCTTTATAAAGTCCTTTTAAACAGATTTATTCAATGTGTCCTCCATTTTTATTAATAACATCCTCGAGCCGACGCCGGAAGCCAGAGCATGCCTTTCGGACGTAGTCCTCCAACATTGACTGCCATGTGCGTGTTATGGTTGACTTCAGGGTTTTCACACTAGGGTGTGATGTTCTGCAGGCTCGAACAAAAACGTTCTTAAGCGCGAACCACAGAACTCTACACTTTAACATTTTACAACATTTCTTGCATTTCAGGATCAACCGAATGAAGATCATATATTATAGATACGAATGCTCGTAGTATTTTTCATTAACATAAATATATACACCATTATATAAATATTTCATGGGGATGGGAGGGACCATCAGGGCACCCGATTGAAGCACTCTGGATGGGGAGAGTGGGAATGCCAACTCCCCATTGCTAGCAGTTGGTGAACAGAGGGCGGGCCCATTAGGACATCCTCATGTTAGATAGCTTGCTCTTTTGACCAATTGTTCAATCTTGTTGTTGGAAGGATATTCTTTATATCCCTGTGGATACGTATAAGTGTTGTTGCATACCGATCCACCCAAGCCCTTTTTGACCCTTCATACAACGGCGTGATTAGGATAATCAGTGCTTCAACATATGCCCAAATCGAATAATCCAACGGATTAAGATCTGGACTGCTAGGGGGCCTCAAATCCTTCGGCCTAAACTTCATGTTGGGGTGTGGAAGTAGTTCACCTCCCCGCGGTGCACCCTGGAAACGTTAAGCTCCCCTTAACGGCTAAACGAACTACAACGGAGGAGGCGCCATATGGCGCAGGATCCGGCAGGAAGCCACATGGGGAACAGGGACGTGACATGGGGAACAGGGACGACCCTGGGGTAGCCGCCCCCAGACGTTCCTACCCGGTCCTGGCCCTGGCTTTCTCGATTGGAGGAAGGACCATGTGACGCGCGGTTCGGCAGGTACCGTAAGTGGTCCGGCAGGGAGATCGCGGACGATCTGGCGCGGACGTCCCGAGCCCTGCTTGGATCCAGGAGCATCTCGATCGAATAAGCGTCAGGTCGGTGAGGCTAACTACTAAAGACCTATGTAGTTAGACATAGTGGGTGCGTAAAGCACACTAGCCCCCTCCCTGAAGTAATACCGAAAGGTGGTTCCGGGGAGGGCCGGGGCTGGAGGCACGGGTGGGTTTTTAGTAGGTCGAGGAGTTGGCGCCCTCATCCCCACACCCTGAGTTCTTCAGGTTCTGCAGATTTTCCATCCTGCTGTAGGACAACGTTTTGGTCCTCGGAGAAGTTGGCCTTCACCCAAGGAAGCACTTGGTCCTTCAAAATACCGATATACACTTCGGTATTGATTTTAACTCCAGCATCAATGAAAACAGGCGGCATTTTCAAACCGCTGGACACCACCAAGCCAAACATCATGACACCAGCCGGATGTTTGGTTTGAAATTTGAATTTCACTTTTTCTGGAACGTTCTCCATTTTCTGCGGTGAAATGAACCGGTCCGTGTGGCTGTTGGCCACAGCATCGATGCTGAAAAGCTTTTCGTCGGAGAACAGGATTATCAATTTTTCCTTCTTCAACAAGGAAAGCAATCTCTTGGAACGAGTCACTCGTAGTTCCTTGACCCGGTCCGCGGTCTGCGCATTGCGGACGGGATGCGCTTGTCTGTCGGGATAGGCGATGGAGGTGGTTGGAGTTGGATGGGGGTTGCTAGTCCTTCTTCTTATTTTATCGTTACTTTTCCATGTAGTTTATAGCATGTATCATCCATAACAGACAATAAATAAATAAAAAAAAAAAACTCGATAGGAAATAGAACTGTTCTTTTCCAAGTGTCAGATAAGTTAGTCAGTGATTTGAAATATTGTAAAATTTGAAATACTAACACCCTCTTCTCTCTTCTTTTCTTATTGACATCATGATCGAGAACGGCTGTGAAATAGATCGATTGAAGTGCGAAGGACCTGCTCAGCCATAGACTGCATGCGATTTTGATAAGGAAGTGATCATATCAATTTCAAGAAAAAGTACTTGTGGAGCATCCTCGAAAAAATCAAAGACAGCACACAACGATAAGTATATGCGAAATCAAAACTGTCAAACTATCAAAAACATTCATCTTACTTAAGATGAAAAAGTTATATTACAGTCACTACTAGTTTCAAATCACAAACAAATTAAACATTTCAGATCATTTTGTAGCAACTAGGCCATCTCAATCCAAATAACACTACAAACCCCTTATCACCTCCCATGGCGTTCAACTTGTCCGCATAGACCAGTTCGCCATTACCCCTCCCTAACCTTCGGCTTTGGATTGACTTGCGCTCTCATTGCCCCACCAAACGCTGCAAAATGAAAATGAAAATGAAAGTGGTGGAATTAGTTTTTAGCTTTTGAACCTAACGAGCATGACTTTTATCAAGACTGCTAGAAGCACTATGGCGCGAGTGATTAAAAAGTACAAGAATACTTTAACAACTGCCCGCAAAGTACAAATCAAGCGTCGGAATGGAAGCGTTGATCGTCAACTGTGGGTCTCAAACAACAAACAGTAGCTCGGGCCCGTAAGTTGTACGACCAAGTTCTGACGAAACTCGATGGATGTCTCTTGATCGATGATGAAACATATGCTAAAGCAAACTTCAAACAAATCCCGATGTCTATGGAAGGAATCGATCAACGAAGATAAGCCCTTTGCTAATGTTAAGCGAGAAATGTGGAAATTCACCAAATTCAACAAATGGAACACGTCCTCAGATATTAATTCGGTTTGAAAGTGGAGCATTGATTAGGACGAAAAATCATCACAGCAAGCTCTGCCAACGAACGATTGTATTGGCGTTAACTTGCATGTGTTTTGTTTTTCTTGTCTAACGACGGTTGGGAACATTAGGTTTAGCTTGAATTTTTTTCTCTTAAAATCGTGTGAAGAAAACTTTCGATTTGTAGTAAATCAAAATAAATCTCTGGCCGCCGATTTGTAACGACATTTCTGATCGAAGTGGTGGAATTAGTTTCAATAAATACTTTCTTTTCTAGGCGGTTTCTGAATTGAAAATTGTGACAACGTTATGTTTGATGAAGCGGTCATTTCTAGGTCAACTGGAAAGGTTGGTACATATTTATCTTTTATTGTAAAGAAAACAACATTCAAAACTTGACATAGGAGACTGTTTGTCTATTAATTGAAAACAGTTTGTGCTGCATGAATATGATCTTTTGTTCATTACTGAAAGTATGTGATACGAATGAGCCTCAATAGTGCATCTTAAATTTTAGATTGATGTTTCGATTCAAATCCTCTACATGAATAAATCTCGACAACTAATTCAAAGCGACGTATCTAATTTTGTAAACAAAGACTTAAAGATTTAAACGTAAATTTATCAAAACTCTCAGCACCCCCACGGAAACTAGCATGACCATCATGGTAGGAAAATATTATGCACCGTGGTGTTGGTCCTAGTTTTGCGTGAAAGTGCTAAGGGTTTCAAGAATTTTACGTTTGAATCTTTGTTTACCCTTTTGTTTAAAAAATCAGATTCGTTTTGAATACGTTGTCGAAAAATGTTGAATCTAGTCGATTCAGTCTCTTTTGAATATCAATGAAGGTTGCTTGGGTTGCCAATACTTTCATCCATGGAACTCAAAACTATTTACAATTTTCTACAGAGATGCGAGTCTACGACTAAGCTTCTACGACTACGCTTGTTCAGAGTAAGTAGATTATTGGTAGAGTAATGCAATCAACCTTACATGATAAGCGTAGCTTTCATCAGCCGTGGCATTGAATCGTTTCCAAAAATAATCAACAACTCACCTTTCTACCTTTTCCACCCGAAACATCCTGATCCTTAAAACAGAAATAAAAGTTCCACCCATTTAACAAAACAAACCGAAAATAAGCCATTCCCGTCCTCCGATGAACCCCGCTGCCCCGCCCGGTGTGGTGGCAAATCCTCTGTCTCATTAAACGGACCACGTTTTGTATCAATTTCCTTCCACTTGAGCACCGTCGCATCGTCGGTCTGCCCCGAAGGGCCAAACAAGCGAGAGAACAAGGTGCACGATGGCTTGTAGTCAGTAGCTCACCAATGTCAAATCTCACGTCTTGCTTCACCCACGCCGCCACGTCAGGACAAACGGCGGCACAACTCAGCAAAGTGATACACCTCTTTGTGGTTTCCCAGCCTCAGTAGTGGCTGATGTCAGTGTAACAATATTGTTAAAATGCTACTCTTCGTCCTCGTCGTCGTCGTCGTCGAGCTGTCGAGCTCTGGACCCGACAATGTAATAAACGTTCGTTCGTTGGCAGAAGTAAAAATCTTGCTCACGTTTGTTCGTAGGCACGGATGCTGGGGATTGTTCCGAAATCTTAGGGTTACCAGCTGAGCCAACCAGGTCACCAGAAACGTTGGAATTTTCCGGACCACGAGTGACGCTGGGGCTCTCAAGTGTGGGTGGAAATGCACATAAATTTTTGGCTTCTCTCCGTAATTCCCCCTTGCCCGACTCGGACGGTGTTCGTCGGATGGCTTTCATCTTTTATGGTGGTGGTGAAGCTCACAAACCCTCTCATTTTCCCATTTTGATGATCCCGAGAGGTGCCGGGCAGCCATGTCGTATTTAAAAGGCATTTTTTACGATGTAATTAAAACTAAAATGCATCATGAAACATCTCTTTCGTTAACAATTTAGGGAAGAATCAAATAAAATTTTAATGAGATCAACCGGACTCGCTTTGCTTGCCTGGATTAGTGTGCTTCTCGGTTTGTCCGCTGGGACCTGCTAGGTGAACTTGGGATTCCGAAACTGGCAGGTAATTTCCGATGATGGGCCGTTGCCTCTCCGGGAGGAAAGAGTTGCTTTATGGAGGGCTTTCCAAGGTTTCGGATATTAGATTAACTTCCAGTCCAACGTCCAAACTTGCTGCGGGGACCATCAGGGGAGGCAAATCAAAGCCGAAGCATTCAATCTAGTTTATTGCGGTGGTGTATTGTTACTCTGGTCAAAAGGAGAGGGGGCAAAAAAAAACTCTCGTCGTTTGAATGCCACTCCCGTAATGGATTACTGCTGTCTGGTTCCGTATCAGAAGCGAAAGCCATTCGGAGGATGGCACCGTAGTTGGAATGATGATGGTTTTGATTTTCATGATGACGACAGCGACGACGATGATGAAATGGTGCTCGTTATGTTGCAGTGATTTTTGTTTCGTTTTTCGGATCGTCAAGTTCGGCACCTGAGGGTAATTTTTAAAGGTAATTCTGCAACCAAAACGTATCCATTTCAACATTTTTTCCGGTTATAGCATGTTGGCAACATGTGTTGTTGAAATTGGTTTTCTTCAGGAATATTCTGTAGTATATCGGAATATTTGTAAATGACAGTATATTTTTATTCACTTCTAGTTTTGAATTTAAGAATGAGACAGGCAAAGCTATTTGAATGCTCTGTAGTGTATAAGGTTAGAACGGTACGAAAGTGTACATTCTCAAGTGCATTGAAATGAATGCTTGAAATGAATGGCAGGAATAGAGGGCCATGCAATTGTTGGAGTCATTAAAGATTAAAGAAACGTTGGCGAAAGAATAAGTAGGACATCTATAGCAAGGAAATTTGCCGGAGAACATGTTGCGGAAAAGTTACGACATGCTCGTATAGGAAGAAAGGAGTATCCAGCATCGGTCACGATTATGGAATTTAAAGATCGGGTTCATAAGGTCGTTGTACTTTATCACAACTGTCTACAACAAGATGGCTATCTGAGGATTCACTGAGCTATATTTAACCATATTCACTTGGATTGTTGAGTAAAACTTTATAGTTGTACACGATATTTAATGTAAACTTGCATGTTTAGTCCATTAATGAGCATGAAATTGCAACAATAACACACTACCTTTTCGAGCTGCGTAGATAAAGATTTTGAAAATATGAAAACAGATTCCTCATTCCTCATTTCATACGCAAATTGAATATAACAATTTTCATCACACAAATAAATTCCACTGCATTGACATAACTTTTCGGAGCATCGAATACCTTACAACAAAGAGCCCACATTTCAAACACAAACTCAGTCGGTTTGTTCCAATTCCCACTGCTCCCCAGCTAATATCCATTTTTATTGCCGCAATTTATCCACACGACCGACCCCGAAACGGATATGACCGACCGCAAGAAACGCAAATCACTCACATTCCAACGTGTCTTCCATCAAACCCGGTACGTCAAGGTTCACCCAATCGATGCTGATAGCTGCTCATCACGCAAAAATCCTTCCCGAAACATGCGCACCCAATAAACAATCCCAACATGTGTATTTTTCCAACAAATTTCCTTTCAATTTCACCCTCGAAAAAAGAAAAATAAGAAAGCAAGCAAATATATTACCCACCTACAATATGCGTGAGCCCCAATGAATATTAATATCCCGATTGGCTAACCCCTCCCCAGGAGCACCTTACTCCCATCGTTTGTGCCTGTTCCACCCGGCTGCCTCAATCAGTCACTGGAGTCGTCGTCGTCTTCCTTGGGTGACAAATGACACTCACAGTAGACATCCGAAATCCGGAACCACTTACCGAATAAATATAAATTGATAAATTAGTCCAACCGGTGAACAGTGGAGAGCCTCCGGAAATCCCTCCACTAATCTTCGTGAACGGATTTCAGATGTGATCGATATCCCGTGAGCACCCCCCTGTCCGCCAGAAAGACGATTGTGAAGGCCTTGAAGAGGTCGTAAATTACCGCCAGACGGTACAAAGTCAACCGGGGTTCAGATGGTGATGGTTCGGATAGAACGGCTTGATTGGAAGGCAACACGGGGAAGCAGTAATTGATGGCAAGGCGGTGCAATATGTCACCGGAGGCGAAAGAAAGTGACGACGTGCGGAGGTCGGAGAATTGGTGTTATTCAAAAAAGGGAGCTCACCTGTGGATAAGTGTCGGGGTTTTGATGATATCTGCTAGTGGTGGGAAAACGTCGAAATATCAAAAATCAATGCGGCCGAAAATCATGGTTGACATTGAAACATCAATATCACGTAGCACAGCATTTACGACATTAAAAGAATGATTTTACTCCCATCCAAGCAAGGTAAAATTCACTCACTCACGCGAGCAACACTGATACAAAATAGCATTCCACGGCCAGTGGTGGTTACTGTACTGCATTTTGACATTATGTCCATAACATTTTATATTTTTCATTGTGACCAAAGACTTGCAAAAGTAAACTGGCGTGGGAAAAATGTCATGACATTTCTGTATTAATTTGTAGAGGCGACGAAACATTTTTGCGGATGTAAAAATAGTTGCGAGACAGATATCACTCAGAAATTCGTTGACTGCTGGCTTATTACCACATACATATGATGTTAACTATATGAAATCAAATGATCACGACTTACAACTCATAACTAATGAAAACTAAATAAGTGCGTTTCTAGCCAGGCTTTCAAATACAATCACACGCAACTGTTTGAAAATGTCGGTAAAAAGGCGACTGTTCGTTTAAGCTGTACCTAAAAAACGATTGCTTGCGTACGGAACTGAAAATTTAGAAGCAGGCGACTGTTTTGCGAAAGGTGTACATAAACTACCACTCGTGTAGTTGAACGTGTGTGATGTTCAGAGCGATTATAGCACAATCTTTGGCGGTGTATGTGAAAACAGGCGAAGGCTGGAGAAGAATGAACCACGAGCTGGCGCAACTATATGACAAACCCAGTATCTAGAATGTCTCAAAAGGTGGAAGGGTACAATGGGCGGGGCATGTTGTAAGGATGCCAGACAACAATTCCGCAAAAATGGTGTTTGCCTGGAATCGGGCCGGTGCAAGGCGCAGGGGAGCGCAGCGAGTTAGATGGTTAGACCAAGTGGAGCAAACCTAGGAATTTTAGGATGCTCGAGAAACTGGAGACAAGCAGCCCGAGACCCCCCCCCGCAAAACAATATCCACCCCCCCACCCCCTTGACTGAAAAAAAATCCCTTTCCTTTTGCCCCCCCCCACTGGTTCCGCGACCCGGTATAACATTGGATTATGGTAAGGTTTCGAACCCCCATTCTGAATCTTGTTATGATATTCCATTCATCAATTGGCTTCTTGGCACAGCCTGTGCCTGCGCACTGTTTAGGTCACCATCTCCACAGTCCCGGCCTGCGTTTTCGCTTCGAATACCGGAAAATAACAATCTTTGTCCCAACGCACACTGGGCCAGAATGAAAAATTAGCAGGAATAAATTATTTTCACTATGAAGATGCAACTTTAGAACAAAACTGTCTTCGGCAAAGTTGCAGTTTATAATTAGGGCTTTAGTTTGACGTCAGTTTCAGTTAGGGTGGTCCTTGAATATATTGAAATAAAAATTCTATCTTTCACATTTCTTGACATAAAGTAATACAATGCTCTACAAAGTTGTTTTTTATTAAATTTAAAGCAACTTTGCTCCAAAAATCATAGTCATAGGTCTTTTGTGTCAAAAGTTATGATCATTTTTACGGTTAAGAGTAGGGTGGCCCTGAAAAAATTAGTATTTTTCGCCTAACTTTTTCATTTCATTCATTTTTTCATTTTATGAAAACGGCAAATTTATCAAATTATCAGCAAATTTTTAGAGCTTGCTTAAATACACACTTTGATGACGTAATTTCATAAATTCCTTCAAAAGATATCGCAATTTTAGTCTAAAAATTACGATTTTTTCAAATCAAATTATTTTTTAAAGGGGGAAAAACGGGGATACAAATACGATTGCATATGAATGGTTAAGATAAGAGGTCTCTTTTGTATATAAATACTCAGGTGAATTTAGAAGAATTTGGGGTTGAATGGTACTATGAATGTATGTCCTTTTTAAAATAAAATACTCGTTTTTTTCTTAAATGTTGATGGCAACGACGAATAAATCACCACATATAAATAAAATACTAATAAAATAAAATACAATACTGCATATATTGTTTTCAATTGAATTTACTTATTTTGCTTATTTTTGTTTTGATAAAATTTGTAGTTAAAGTGGTCTTCCAACATATAGAGATGTTAAAGATGTCTTTCGTGATATATCAGTAATATATCATGTTTGTCAATAAAAGATATTCGATGCTGTTGTTTGCAACGTTTTTTTTTTTTAATATCAAGTTTGATTAATCATTTAGAAGTAGTTACATTAGACTTTTGATTAGTGCATGTGCGTTTTCCGGCAAATTGATTTCTCTTGTTTTGCCAATTTTTTTTTGTAATCATTGAAATGACTGGATCAGATGTGATCAGCAGTCGCTTAAATACATCCTCTAAATTGGCTTCACGACTGAACTGTCTTGCATGATGCTCCCGAAAATTTCGTATACATTTGTTTCTAGTCTCTTGCGCTTCCTCGCTTAGCATACCGATTGGCAAAATGGCATGTTCAATCACATCACCACCATGAACCAACAGTTTATGCACTCTTGGTGTCATGGCGTACCAGCTGTATAGCTTATTGTAAAGCTCACGCGTTTCTTTCGCATACGTTTGGAAAGCTTCTACGCTAATATCAGCCCGACTGTTGATGGTACTCAAAATTATATGAAAGTGCTCTAATAATTCTTCATCCAAGCCTGTAATATTGGAAACTGTTTTCCAATTTGCAAAAAATTTCCTGGCCGTATTCCCATCGTTTGAGTTACCACCAGATGGTAATGGTTCACTTATACGGAGTCCAAGTTGCCTTCGGAACTCAGTTTTGTTTTTCACTTCACGCTCTTTAACTGCAACGTTTGCTTTACTGACTCTCCAGCAGGGTTTTTCCATTGCCAATCGGTTTGCTATTTTTAAAAACATGTCCATGCTTGGCTTGGCAATGTAGGCGTGCAGCGGAGAAAGTCCGTATTTCAACTTATCGGGATCAATTGGCTTATTTTCATCGCTGTGCGCGTTAAGCTTCATTCCTAGGTTTGTGTAAAATGATATAAAATTAAAGAAATGCTAATAAAAATTAAAGACCAACCTGATTTTCCGCAAATATAACACGCTTGAGAATTAGTCATTGTAACGTCGTTGACAACTTTAGTATCGATCATACAAAAAATCATATCAGCTTTAACGAACACATTGTTGTCTCCTGATTTGCATTCCGTAGGTTTCAAAGCATTAATTTGCTGTTCTACTTTTTCAACTTCACTTCTGGTCAAATCAGCCGCTTCTTTCTGAAAAATCAGTTTAATTGGTCGACACAGGGAAATTGATGAAGGTAGATTGTTATTCCAAATGATTTCCTTGACCCCTGAATTTGTTTTGTGGATGGTCAATCGAAGAGGGACCATCGACAATGCGAAGATATGGGAGTCACTGTATTCTCCAATAGCACCTTCCTCAGTATCATCCTTATGAACAAATGGTTGCTTATAACGAGCATGATTCGAACTTCCATCGCATCCCCATTGCACCATCAAGTGAATGTCATAATTTGACGAATAATAAATCTTAGAGTTTAGGCCCAAGCTTTCCCCCAGCCGCTGAATAGTGTGATCAACCAAGTTCTGTATTGAAACCTGAGCAACAGATTGTTGGATATGGATGCCTGTAAACAATCAATTATGTTACTACACTATTATCCAAATGAAAGGAATATTACCATTGGGATAACAATTCGATTTGGCATCTCTCACATGATTATACGCTGGATACATTTTCATGCCTTTATGTAATGACATCATGCGAATGTTTGTGTATTGTGCCTTGGAAAATCCGTTCTGGCATAGAAAAGCAAGTGCTTCATCTGGTGTGAACAAACTATCTCCAGGATCAGGATCGTTAGACGTTGTATCCATATTATTTATGGCAGTTGGATCTGATGCAATATTCTCAACTAATTTCCCTGCCTTTCGAAAACCTCCAGAATAAAGGCTAGAACCAGCAGCCAAGCCCAGTTCTTGAGGAGAATATTCCTGTGTCAGATTGCGTATTTTAACTTTCTTTGCTTTTCTTCCGGAATCCAAAAACGATTTCGAAGGACTTCCTACCCTGGACAGAGATAACCATAATTTGTTTTTCGAGAGAAATCGCTCTTTCATATAGTTACTGCTGCTCCAACGCTTTTTAAATTCGAACCGTAGCTTGTATATCTGTGTTAACATTGAATCTTTGCTTATTTGACCAACCATATACTTGTTAACTATGTAGTGAAAGATCTCCGAGCTACTTGTCCCAGAAAAGAAAAGCTGAACTAAATCACCATTTTTCACATCTAAAACAGATTCTCGTTAAACAAAAAACAAACAAAGCTTCGATTCAAATAACCTCTTTCCATTTTTGCGAATTGCGGTGGTAGAACTTCAATACTAATACACACAAAAATCAAGCCGTGGTGAAATTCATTAATAAAGATTTAAATTCAATACAATAAAACACTAGGAAATGACTGGTCATCCGCAGACAATCCGGTAACAATTTGACAGCTCTAGAGTAAAGTCAATGTACCTCAATAGTCGCGGCTCACTAGTCTCTGAAACCTTCAGCACAATGAAAAACCACCGAAGCAAAGAAAAAATATCGCTTTACTAAGGGTGCACTGAGAAAAATGATTGGGAAACGCAAATATATTCTAGTTTTATTTAACAGGAACTTCACGTTGAATTGGGCACAAACATCATATTAGTTTGATTTGACTACCTACGGTGGTTAAAAAAAACTTAAGTTTTGAGTTATTGTTACGGGAATTAAGCAGTTATGTTCAACTGACATCCGTTTGAATTTACCATTATGTTGGTTCCAAGCACACGCAAACACAAACGCATACACGTTGATGCGCTTTATACCTGATGTTTTTGAGAACATCATTCCAACCACGAAGATTTTTCTAACCCTTAAACGTGCATGGCGTAGAAAAAAATACTTCTTTTGTTTAATGTTGCTAAGTGGTTCAGTAGTACAATTTATAATTTTGGTACATTTTTCGCATATATGTTTATTATGAAATTTAATGCATTGCAAATATTAGTTTTTTATTTATATATGGTGATTTATTCGTCGTTGCCATCAACATTTAAGAAAAAAAAACGAGAATTTTATTTTAAAAAGGACATACATTCATAGTACCATTTAACCCCAAATTCTTCTAAATTCACCTGAGTATTTATATACAAAAGAGACCTCTTATCTTTACCATTCAAATGCAATTGTATTTGTATCCCCGTTTTTCCCCCTTTAAAAAAATAATTTGATTTGAAAAAATCGTAATTTTTAGACTAAAATTGCGATATCTTTTGAAGGAATTTATGAAATTACGTCATCAAAGTGTGTATTTAAGCAAACTCTAAAAATTTGCTGAAGACACCGTTTTCATAAAATGAAAAAATGAATGAAATGAAAAAGTTAGGCGAAAAATACTAATTTTTTCAGGGCCACCCTACTCTTAAGCGTAAAAATGATCATAACTTTTGACACAAAAGACCTACGACTATGATTTTTGGAGCAAAGTTGCTTTAAATTTAATAAAGAACAACTTTGTAGAGCATTGTATTGCTTTATGTCAAGAAATGTGAAAGATAGAATTTTTATTTCAATATATTCAAGGACCACCCTAACTGAAACTGACGTCAAACTAAAGCCCTAATTATAAACTGCAACTTTGCCCAAGACAGTTTTGTTCTAAAGTTGCATCTTCATAGTGAAAATAATTTATTCCTGCTAATTTTTCATTCTGGCCCAGTGTGCCGTAAGATTCATCGCCCTTTACCACGCAATCAAACTTCGTCAGCATGATCATGTACAACTTTCGCGATCGTGCTTTGGCCACGGTTGAAGGCGCCACTCCCAGCTTCTTTGCGACATCTCGGACGGAGAGGTTGGGGTTCCGCTCGAAACAGCGGGCAACAAACGTTCACCGAACACTTTTAATACGTTGGTAACAGTTGATTTAGCCACATTCAACAATTTCGCCAACTTGGCGTGAGAGTAGTTTGAAGTTTCGCCATGCACGTGCAAAATTTGGATGTTTTTCTTTTCTTCCTTCGACGACATTTTGATAACTGAACTGCTAATCTCGAAATCAAAATAGAGGCATGATGCTACACGCACACATCTTCAAAATGAGGGATTTTTAATGCACGATGAAAGGAAATGTGTCAAGTTTAAGTCGTCCAAATTTTGACCGAAACACCCTTTATTATACTTGTGTTGGTATAGGCTTTACTTATCAATTTATTTTTTATGTCAATACAGCTTCCTGCTGTTACTTTCTCGCCTTTGTCGTCTCAGGATGTACCTGCCAAACCTGCCGTGAGATTATTTAAATCGAAGCGCAACACTTTCAAAGATTTGACCGAAAGATCAAAAGATGAGCTTAGTCGCGTATTGGCTAGAAAAGAGCCTATGGAGAAGTTGTTGTGATCTGCTGCAAAAACAGCACGCAAGACGGCAACTTTCAAAGATTTGACCAAGCTTTGTCAAAGGTACTGCTGATGTTTAGAAAGCGTGACGAAAAATTGGCCTCTCGAATCTTGTTGTCAGGTTACCGAGGTCAAAAACATAAGCAAGCGAGCAAAGAATCATCATTGATGTTGAAAACACGACCAGCGTTAAGCAAAAAGAAATACACAGATATTGAGAAATTTGCCAAGGAAGTTCATGGTGTGAAACTATTACAACCGTGGGTGGATATAATGAAATTCCGTAATTCAATTATTCCACAACACACTCCGCCAAACTGGGGCAGAGGGTATTTGTCAGTCAACGTTACCCTTTGAAATATATTGACCTGCGGTATAATTCGCATTCTAGAGTTAGAGGGTCTACCTCAGATGATTCGCTCTTATCGGAACACGTGATGTCACTAAAGTTGGAAACAGAGCCTGGAGAAGTTATCTGGATCAACCCGAACCCTCAGTCGGACACATTCTGTATACTGGAATCTATGAGCTGAGTGAAGTAGAGTGTCGTTTCGAGAGAAACATTTTTGAGTTTTTTTTTTATGAGTTGGACGCAATTAACAACCAGCCAATTTCTGCCATGTCTAACGGAATGGAATTACGAATTAAAATTTCAGGAATTTTTGCGATGGCTTTCCCGTCAGCAGTGAACGTAATAACAAACAATAGGAATACACATGCATGTCCGCTCTGTTTAGCAGGAGCTGATCCGCGTGTGGGGCCTTCCTATTTCCAGATCCACAAAGCTTCTTGAGAATTCTTGGAACAAGTCAACCTCTTGTGAAAATGTCCGACTTATTAGTAGTTTTGCCATTTCTTCTAAGAAACTCGACCATGAGAAGGTAAAGCAACTTTTCCTAGAACTAGAAAAATAGATTGCAAACGAGTTTGCATTTGTGAAGCGGTTACCGCCCTGCGTCTACAAGTACAGTCATTTGCCAGAATTCTTGTTAAGATTGGTGAGTGAGTTAAACATATGTTTCAGTCTAGAATAGTTGTAACAGTATAGCATAAAACTCTAATTCACCCATACTAAGACACCTACAAATACCTCACTTATCCAAGCTCATGAATAAAACACACTTTCAGCAGTGTGACCGCTATTTTTTTTTTTTGGGTTTTTTTTCTTCAGCCTTATACGACGAACTTCGTTGACGAGCAGGCTGGAGAGCGGAGCAATAAGCGCTATAAATATACCCGCTCTCATCTCGCCCGGAAGACGTCACCCGAAGAAAATTTAACCGGTATGATGCTGAATTCTTTGACGTGTTCTTTCACAGTTCGAAAAAGTAGTGTGAATTTCTGTTCAATATCATGAAGCCTCACAAAACATCCACATTTAAATTAGAAATCGTGTAAAGTTCTGGAAAGTTCCATATATTTTCGATAATGTTGTATGCAAAAGCTCGACTTTGTTAGAACTATTTCATACAAGTTGCTGCTTAGTGTGGAATGGAATACAATTTCACAGGCTCTGATAATTACATCACAATGAAGATTCAGATTTTTTTTCTGTGTGGAGTATAAACGGCTTCGTCGTAAAAGACAAGACGAGGACTGCTCTCGTAAGATGGCATTTTACACTACCAATAGCACTTTCATCACGGATCATGAGATCAAAAACTGCGATGATAGTCCGGTTGATAGCGAATACAGTCCATAGCACAGAATTTTATATCGCCATTTTGTGATTTATAAAGGGTGTCCACGATGAAATTGCCACACTATGAAATTGCTCTTACTTTTTAACCGTTGGGTAGAATTTAATGAAAATTTGGGTGGATTTAGTTCATAGTGCATTATTTACATCCTGCAAGTTTTAAAAGTTCTGTGATCAAAACTCGCGGAAATGGAGTCGAAAGAACAGCTCCTGCGTGATAAAATCTTGCGCATCCATCACGAGAACAAGGATCTCTCGCATCGTTCCATCGCTAAAACGTTGGGAATCGCGAATTCCACGGTGTCGCGAGTGATTAAGCGGTTCGAGGAACGGTTGACCACCGATCGGAAGCCCAGAAGTGAAGGAAAAAGTATTCCGTACAACACCAAAAATCACAACCGCGTAGTTGGGGCCTTCAACCGAAATCCGAACGCCTCCGTTCGGGATGTGGCTAAGAAGCTGCGCCTAAGCCGAAGTTTTGTCCAGAAGGCCAAAACTAAGGCTGGGCTTCGAACGTTCAAGGTACAAAAGGCCCCTAATCGCGACGAGAAGCAAAACAAGTCCGCCAAAACCCGTGCCAGGAAGTTGTACCTCAACATGCTGACGAAAGTTGAATGCTGCATCATGGACGACGAAACATATGTGAAGGCCGACTTCAAACAGATCCCCGGCAACCTGTTTTTCACGGCCAAGGATAAGTTCAGCGTTCCGGAGCATGTCCGCACTCAGAAGATGTCCAAATTTGCGAAGAAATTCCTGGTTTGGCAAGCCATCTGCACGTGCGGGAAGCGGAGTGCACCTTTCGTGACCCAGGACACGATGAACGGACAGGTGTACATAAAAGAGTGCCTCCAGAAGCGGCTGCTTCCTCTCCTGAAGGCCCACAACGTCCCAACAATCTTCTGGCCGGATTTGGCCTCATGCCACTACTCCAAGGACGTGCTGAAGTGGTATGCGGACAATAAGGTCAATTTCGTGCCGAAAATGTTCAACCCTCCCAACACTCCGGAGCTCCGCCCCATCGAGAAGTACTGGGCGATTATGAAGCAGCACCTTCTTAAACGACCTAAGGTAGTGAAGACAGTCGAGGAACTGAAGAAAGTATGGGTTTACATGCAAAAAACGGTTGATCCCCCCAAAAAATGTCCCCACCAACCCCCCCCCCCCCCCAAAAAATTCCCTAATCTTAAAAACAACAGCACAAAAAAATCAAAAATAGGGATAATGGGGTAAAAAGGATCAACATAACATAAACCCCCAGTTCTAAATTACACAGATAAAAAGAAACATTGAATTTTCGGCGTTATCTAATGCACATAAAGGGAATGCTAGATTTGGCAGAAAATAATGGGAGATTTCATGTAAATTTAAGCCAGATAACGCCTGAATCTAGCTTGTTGTATTAAAGATTGCAAACATTGTTATATGGCGCATGAAAGATTGTAAACAATTTTGTTGTTTACGCCTCCCTTGGCTTGGAATTAAACGAGGCGAAATTTTACGCGCTAGTTAAAATTAATTATTTTTTTCTGTGTAAGAATGAAGAAAAACCATCAATTTAGGGTAAATTGGGGCAAAACGAGCCACTTTCTGTGCCCTATACAACATCAAAACTGTACCAATCGATTTATTAGCCCACTTTCCTGCAGGAATGCATTTGGTTTGTGTCAAAAACCAGCGGCTTCTCTTACTTGGGAATTTGGGTCCATTTTGTTTCTACTGTGCGTTGGCTGCACGATTCCGAGTTGTTTTCCTATGTCCCGATGAGAGAGTTGAGGATTTTCCAGGTGCTTACGCAAAATCAATTCGCAGCGTTGCTCTTCCGGTGACGCCATTTTATCCAATTTACAAAAAACTGATGGCGATAAAAATACAACAACAAAAAAAACTCCAAACAATTTTTATTCCGTGTTTTTTCCGTGATGCAATTTGATTTCTAAATTTATTAGCTGCACATTTATTGAACGTCTTTGCTTTGATTTATTGGTGTCAATTTAAATCACAATATCTTCTACGAAAACAACATTTCATATGTGACAATGAAACACATTCGCTCAGAAACGAAAATACAATTTCTGCTATTAAAATGATGTATAGAAAATGTTTCAATGCTTCCGACAAGAAGGCATATCTCTAATGTGGATATAGACGTTGTGGTACAATTACATACAATTACAATACAATGATATAAAATAGCATTTAAATCTATTTCCGAACATGCATTTTATTAACTAGAAAAGAAGAAGAATGATTAGTAATTTCCATTTAATTCTAACTACCTTTATTGCTTATCTTGTAAGATACGCGTATTTCGTCTACAATGTGCAGACTTCTTCAGTGTCGTGTTCTGTCAAGATAAGCAATAAAGGTAGTTGGAATTAAATGGAAATTACTAATCATTCTTCTTATTTTCTAGTTACAGGTATTCCACTAAAGAACTCACACTCTCCATAATTCATGCATTTTATTGTTCATGAATCAGTACAATGGAAATATTGTCATTAAAATAGATTTACTATTCACTCCTTATGCAAGGATGTTCATCAATTGTAATACAATACAATTAACAGTAATGTACTCAAATTTGTTCGGAAAAAAAAATGTTTTTTTTTCTATAGTTAAGATACACAACAACCCCCCCCCCCCCCCTCCCCTATTTCATTGTCGAAGTCTCAATTAAAATTAGATTCTATTGTGGAAACAATAACTCCTATGGTCATCTTATCGTTGTGAACAATAATATCAATTAAAAGTACTATAGATTTTATTATAGGGTTACAATAAATTTGATTGTAAACCTATGAGATTTTTTTTCCGGGAATTACAAATCCTCAAACTTAATTGCTACATGTTCAAAGACAACGAAGGCCTTGATCACACGTGCTTCAAGAGGCTCGATAACCAAGTGGTGCCGGTTTCTTTTATATCCATAATTTTCAACTCACACCTTGTACAATAATTTAAACTGAAGCCAGTCTGATCAAATCAACAAAACCAACCATCATCCCATATCGCGATCAACATTTGTTGACCAAATTTAATTCGTCAAATATCATTCAATCACTTGCGCCGGGCCGAGGCCATCCCGAAAATCCAATTTGGCACCGACAAAACGTGTCCAATAAATACACATACTTTCCGAGATACCATCGCCGCCGTCACAATCACGTTTCACAAATTCTGAAAAGATATCTGCATTCGGAAGGTTCAGTTGAGCGGACTTAAGAGGATTTCCGAACTTACTAACAACAACAAAGATGGTTTGGGAAGGAATTTTTGCGTACTTTTGCCAGTCGCACAAACTTCAACACTTCACCAGCACCACCACCATTATTCGATTGCAATCGAAAGAAGGTCCCCTCCGAGTGTATATAATTAATCCGACATTTGTCACTACCGCTGCAAGTCCCGATCCCGTTTGGTCGCTTGGTCGGTGTGTGGCCATCCGGGCATCGAAATTCCCCGGTCCACCTTCGGAATGACGGCGCACGGCGGGGCGTTGGGTAGCGAGTCAAAACATTTGCAACCACCCTTCTGATTCCTATCGAGGTCCATTCAATCCGTGAAGGGTTAATTTCAATTGCGAACTGCCATTCGAAAACGCTTGCATTCATCAGGATCAGGATGGAGCCACTTTTTTTTTTGTCATTTTTGGTCCTGAACCGCACACACCAGTCTCGGAATGTATTGCATTTCGATTCGCAATCCACTTTTACCCCTCACCGATCATTGGCGGTGGTCAGCTGGTGAGTGACATCTGGCAGATATCAACCACATGATATGCAACCGACCTGGACAGGCACTGGACGGCATTTCCGGCGCGGATTGAATGCAGTCGCTGGCTCGTTTTTTTTTTTTTTGTTGGCTGATGGCTCGATGACTCGTGTGTCATGGTTGGGAGCTTCAAGATGGATTACCTGCTCATGAATACATACCAATTGTGCTAAATTGACTTTGAAATTGGATTTAATTTCTATGGTTGAACCCTTTTTTTTCGGGTCGTGGTGAGGCAAAAGTTTATTGCGAATGAATTTCCAAATGGCATCGCAATGTGCGGCAACCAATGGCGACCGGAGTCTACTCCAGCATCCTCGGAGCGTGCATTCCAGGCTGCTGCCCCTATGGGAATTAGCTGGATTGTCGGCCAGTGGGATTTCGATTGTATATTGTCGGGAAATTTATCCCGAAGGTGGAAAATTATCGGCAGCGGGAGGGCGGTTTTTGCAATGATACAGTTGCATGCGCCTGCTTTGTGTGGGTTGGTGGTTTTTCGCAAAATTGGTAATTGATTAGCCTGACAGGGTTGACAGCACTACGATGGGGTAATGGCGAACTTGCGGTTATAGGAAATCCCTGTGATGTGTTCATGTAGCAAATTGACATGTTTGATAAGATAGGCTTTGTCGTTTACTTTGTTTTGCTGTTACTGTCAGATTTTGGAAGTTTGATAAAATTAAGCCTCTCTGATATGTAGTTCAATAACTTGAATGGACGTCAGTCTATTGAAATTCCTGCGGCCTTATCAGCATCCACATCGTGTCATGTTTGATTAAATCCTCTGCGAGATCATAACTCGTTTCCTGCCATGGCTACGCTGGATCCAACAATTTCGGTCATTTCGGTGTCTCCTGCAATGTTTGAAGCCACAGGCTCTCCAGTAATCCGGTGGTGGCTCGAACGAATCAAATTGGGAAAAAACTCCTCGCGTCCTGTGCTTGCATCCGTCCCAAAAATAATCGAACCGAACAATATCCAAACTCCCATTTGTCGGAGTTTGAAATCGAAAGCCGAAACGCCAGCATCCCGCAGCATCAGCAGCACAGATATAAACACACACGCTGAATAATAGAAAAGAAAATGTTTCGGATTCTGATGCTCTTTGGCATTCATCCGAATAAAACACAGACAGTGGCAGCAGCAGCAAAGTCGGAATCAACCCCTGATGTGAGCAAGACCGGGCTCTATTCCTTTTCCGGAAAATATTATGCATAAAGTCAAATTTAATTTCAATCTATAGCGTATCAAATAGTATGATATAACCTCAAAATTGATTGAATAATATAGTAGGTATTATAGGCAACCCTGTCCCGCAACCGACTTCTGCGTCGCTGGAACGGGATGCGATGCCACGAATGCCGGGATCATATATTATGTATAGGTTTTCCCTCCTGCCTGTGCCGACGCCGCCGCCACGGCCCGATCCGGAGTTTGCAGCAGTTGCTCGACTCCGGCCACGGGTTTTCACTTCCTGGCAGGTTGGATATGGCGATAGGGTTGCCGAAAAAGGGGTTAACTTGAATTCTCCGGAATCCTGGCCCCCCCTCCGATTGATTCTTTCTTTTCAGAGAAAATTTGTTCCTGAAAAATGTTGCACTCTCCGATCTGTATCCGATTTAGTTGATTGTCACATTTGTGAGTGGTTCATTTTTCTAATAGTAAGCCATCTTATGTTGTAGAATTAATGCGAAACTAACAGTATGAATGGCTTATTTCAAATAAATTTCATTAACTGTGATTGAAATCAAATAAAATCTTAAACTTAATTTAAATTTAATCTTTGTTTAAACAAATTTGGAGAAACTATTCAGCTATTCTAGAAGAAAAAGCTGAATAGCTACTCCAAATTTCCTTGAACAAGCTCTAATTCAACACCGATGTTTGTTGGGTAGTTTGCAAAATGAAGTTCTTTATTAGGAATTGTGAAATTGTGGAATTGTGTCATTCAGATTCAGGAATTTGGAATTTGGAATTTAATATTAAATAGTAGAGTTTTCTTATGAAAATGCTCTTCTTAATATAAGAATATAATTTTTTTTTTATTACTCTTTTTCTGTTTTCCATACGTTCAAGTCATAAGCATATTATCGTTTCAGCTTTAAATCAAGCTTGAATCTCAATTTTGAACTTCTTGGTAATTCATAAAGATCGCTAGCCTACTTAAATGGTCTCAATGGCTAATTTTCATCATCACTTCGAATTTTATGAAAACGAAAAACTAACAAACTTCAAAGATTACTTTCTGTATCTCTTGATTCATAGTTTTTTTTTTCGCTTCTGATGAGTGTTTCTGAATATTTCTTATAAATTATCTTCAACTTAAAAAAAATCATAATAATTTATAATAAACCCTATTTGATATGTTCAAATTTTCAAGTGATTATTTATTCATTTACGCTTTTGTTGAAGTGATATTTTTTTTCTTAGTACTTATTTGATTAACTGAATGATTTTCATTTTTGTGATTTAGTTTAACTGAATGCGTTCAAATTTTTATATCATTGATGCTCATTTCTTGTTTTAGCATTATTTGTTTTAAATTTTCAATTGCTCTACTCTGTTATCTAAATTTCGATACACTGGTTTCAAGTTTTGTATTTGGACTGTTCTTTCTTTTATGCAGATATTTGTTTATTTTATTCCTGTTCATTTTACCTTATAGATTTTTAAAAGAATGTTACATATTTTTTTTTATTTTCCATCCACTTTTAATCATACCAGCATTTAAAAAAAAATTTTTTTTTCATGATCATTTTTTATTTTAAACTCTTTATTGACTTTTTTTTTTTCATATTGTTAATTGAAAGCATTATTTTTAATTCTTATTTCTTTTTCAATGATTATGACTTTGAATTGAAAGCTTCTAATACCTCATTCTGGAACTAAATGAATTTTCCAATTTAAAATTTCGTCTGTGTCAACTCAATATTAGGGGAGAGCCAGCTCTACTCTGAGTTGCTTTGATGCACCGAGTAGCTCGCGAGTAGCTCAATATAGCTCAATACTCAATAAATTTAATGATCAGGTTGGATAACGGTACGTAATATATTGTTCATTTGCTAACCATCGATTCTTCCCGGAAGACCGTAGAGTAGGTGAAGACTGGTCCACGGGTCGCAGATGGTGGGGTTCCATCAGATATGATGGACAGCTACTGAATACACGAATAAGTAGCCCTGGACGAGCGGCGGGGGCTGTTTAGGATGTGGAGGGACTGAGCAGTTGTTGAACTCTGTTGAGTTTCTTCCAAAAACCCACAAATATCCGCAAGCAGCTCTGACAAAAGCGAGCCACCCCGTTTTTTAAAAATAAGGGCAAAAGTCCAAGCCTTCATCCATTTGAGCTTGTGTTCTCCATGTTAGGGGCGGCTCAAAACAGCGTCTGTTCTCCATGTTAGGAGCGGCTGAGTAACCGTCTTGTTAGTGCGCTCAGGACTCTAAATACAAAAGCCGAAAGTCCTGGTGGTGCTTGGGACTGTTAAACAGCAGCATCACGATGATCCTCCTGCGAGATAGTGGGGTTGGTTGTGGGCCTTGCGAGCCGACACCATTAAAAAGGAATTGCAACGAATTATACACAAGGAAGAAATTCGAACCGGAAGAATCGGCATGGACCTAGGCTACGATTCTAAAAAGCTTGAAGCTTGGGTCAGAGAACAGTGGGGTGAGCTCGTTTGTCTCTTCTCCTGCCCTTGTTCCACAGCACCAGTTCATAGTCTGGCCGTCTGGCGGAATGATGCTGCAATAGCAAATAGCAGGTCAAGCCGAAACTGGTGGGTTTATTCAAAGTATTTCTCAATTGGAGACACGAAATAACTTCTTATAAAAAGAAAAGCAATAGTAAGTAATGGGGCAATAGTAAGTAGTAAATACGCTATCAAATTGAACGAGCAAATATGAAGTTTGAGTGAATATAGGTTTTCCAAATCAGAGTTAAAAAGAGAAAATTAAAAACATTTAAAATTGCTTGTGTCCTATTGAGCACACACGTGACTTCATGTACAAACGAGCTGACAGCAGTAGTGTAAACACAGATAGAAAACGAATGACAGTGCTCTAGGTACCTCAAAAACAACCCTGATATTGCTCGTGAACAGGAGACTTTGACTAAATATTTGTTTTTTGTTGATGCTTTATTTTCAAATTTTATTCGAAAATATGTAAATGCTTTTATTTAAAATTGCTTTTATAAACATTAAAGTTTTAAATTGCAAATTAGAATGAAATTTTTTAGTCGTAACCATTTATTTCAATTTTTAATTTTTTTTCGATTTTTCTGATTTTGAATTGAAAGTTTTTTATAGCTTATTATCTTTCGGAGTTAATTTTTCAATTCAAATCTTCAATCGTCTGCATAAATTCACTGTTTTTTTGTCATCCTGGCTCTGAATCCTTTAATTTCAAAAATTATTTGATTATTTCATTTCTTCTTCGTTATTTTAAGTATTTTCATTGATCATTGTTGCCTGCATAAGTTTAAGTTTAAAGTTTTAATTTTCTATTTTTCATTTTTTTCGAGCAAATATAATTTTTTTATGCATTTTTCTACTTTGTTTTTTATATTAATTTTTTGTTTGAACATAGTTTTTTCAACAGAGTTTATTGTTGAATAATTTTTTATTGAATTAAATATTGTTTTTAAACCTCGATTTCCTCGTCAACTTTTTACCGTTTACTCCCAACTTTTTATTTTCTTTACTTTTATACTTTTCATAACCATTTCAAAAACTCTTATCTACTTATTAAACTTCTATACTTAATTTGACATCTTAAGTTTTATACTTCGAACTTTGATTGTATTATTTTGCTACACTTTTAGATGAGTTTTCCAATTTTTTAATTCAAAATCTGTTTCCTGGGTTCTGGAATATTTGCGCCTGTTCGATTTTGGCACGGCGCAATTTTAGTACGGGTGGTTCTTAAGACGATTCGATGTTGGCAAATGTGTCAGAGTAGAAAGGATTTTATGAGGATAATTTTTAACATTCTTCTTAAGCTATGAAAGACGGATTGAAAATTCAATAAATTTCATTATTTTAAACTCATTATTTCAAATCCTCTCTTCTATTTCTTTTATTCTTTCTCTAATAAATTTCGTTCAATACTATTTTTATTGGTGATGTACTTGTTTGAAGCTCCCTAATTAATTATTTCTCTTATATAAGGTATTTCTGAGGTATCTCTCGTTTTAATTCCCTTGTATGTAATTTTTAATTTTGATAAACAGTTATTTTAGTTTTGTGTTGTTTTCTCCACACATTTGTTGCATTTTATCTTTATCTATCTTTCTATTTTCTTTTTTTTTTAAATTTCTTAGTTTTTTTAAATTATGATTGATTTTATTTACAAATTATCATATCCTATTCTAACAGTCGAACTTGACAAACAGTCAAACTATAATAAATTAATTTTATTGTCATTTGGAATCTAGGATTCGGATCTTGGAACTTTGAATTAGGAATTTGGAACATGGAATTCAAATTTGAAATTTGAAATGAGGAATTAGGATCTTGTGAAATTGTGAAATTATGGAATAATGTAATTGTGAAATTGGGGAATTGAGGAATTGCGAAATTGTGGAATTGTGGAATTGTTGAAATTTGGAATTGTGGAATTGTAGAATTGTGGAATTGTGGAATTGTGGAATTGTGGAATTATGGAATTGTGGAATTGTGGAATTGTGGAATTGTGGAATTTTGGAACTGTAGAATTGTGCAATTGTTGTGGAATTGTGGAATTGTGGAATTGTGGAGGAATTGTAGAATTATGGAATTGTGAAATTGTTGAATTGCGGAACTGTGGAATTGTGGAATTGTGGAACTGCAGAATTGTGCAATTGTTAAACTGTGCAATTGTGGATGGAATTGTTGAATTGTGATCTTGTGAAATTGTGGAAATGTGGAATTGTGGAATTGTGGAATTGTGGAATTGTGGAATTGTGGAATTGTGGTATTGTGGAACTGTGGAATTGTGGAATTATGGAATTGTGGAGTTGTGGAATTGTGGAATTGTTGAATTGCGGAACTGTGTAATTGTGGAATTGTGGATGGAATTGTTCAATTGTGATCTTGTGAAATTGTGGAATTGTGGAATTATGGAGGAATTGTAGAATTATTGAATTGTGGAGTTGTGAAATTGATGAATTGCGGAACTGTGGAAAGGTGGAATTGTGGAACTGCCGAATTGTGCAATTGTTAAACTGTGTAATTGTGGATGGAATTGTTGAATAGTGATCTTGTGAAATTGTGGAATTGTGGAATTGTGGGATTGTGGAATTGTGGAATTGTGGAATTGTGGAATTGTGGAATTGTGGAACTGTGGAATTGTGGAATTATGGAATTGTGGAGTTGTGGAATTGTTGAATTGCGGAACTGTGGAATTGTGGAACTGCAGAATTGTGCAATTGTTAAACTGTGTAATTGTGGAATTGTGGATGGAATTGTTGAATTGAGATCTTGTGAAATTGTGGAATTGTGGAATTGTGGAATTGTGGTATTGTGGGATTATGGAATTGTGGAATTGTGGTATTGTGGAATTGTGGAATTGTGGAATTGTGGAATTGTGGAATTGTGGAATTGTGGAATTGTGGAATGTGGAATTGTGGAATTGTGGAATTGTGGAATTGTGGAATTGTAGAGTTGTGGAATTGTGAAATTGTGGAATTGTGGGATTATGGAATTGTGAAATTGTTGAATTGCGGAACTGTGGAATTGTGGAGTTGTGGAACTGCAGAATTGTGCAATTGTTAAACTGTGTAATTGTTGAATTGTGGATGGAATTGTTGAATTGTGATCTTGTGAAATTGTGGAATTGTGGAATTGTGGGATTGTGGAATTGTGGAATTGTGGAATTGTGGAATTGTGGAACTGTGGAATTGTGGAACTGTGGAATTGTGGAATTATGGAATTGTGGAATTGTGGAATTGTGGAATTGTGGAATTGTTGAATTGCGGAACTGTGGAATTGTGGAACTGTAGAATTATGCAATTGTTAAACTGTGTAATTGTGGAATTGTGGATGGATTTGTTGAATTGTGATCTTGTGAAATTGTGGAATTGTGGAATTGTGGAATTGTGGAATTGTGGGATTATGGAATTGTGGAATTGTGGAATTGTGGAATTGTGGAATTGTGGAATTGTGGAATTGTTGAATGTGGAATTGTGGAATTGTGGAATTGTGGAATTGTAGAGTTGTGGAATTGTGAAATTATGGAATTGTGGATGGAATTGTTGAATTATGATCTTGTGAAATTGTGGAATTGTGGAATTGTGGAATTGTGGGATTATGGAATTGTGGAATTGTGGAAGTGTGGAATTGTGGAATTGTGGAATTGTGGAACTGTGAAACTGTGGAAATGTGGAATTGTGAAATTGTGGATATGTGGAATTGTGGAATTGTGGAATTCTAGACTTTTGAAATTGTAGAGTTGTGGAATTGTGAAATTGTGGAGTTGTGGAATTGTGGATGGAATTTTTTAATTGTGATCTTGTGAAATTGTGGAATTGTGGAATTGTGGAATTGTGTAATTGTGGAATTGTGGAATTGTGGAATTGTGGAATTGTGGAATTGTGGATTTGTGGAATTGTGGGATTGTGAAATTGTGGAATATGGAATTGTGGAATTGTGGAATTGTGGAATTGTGGAATTGTGGAATTTTGGAATCGTGGAATTGTGGACTTGTGGAATTGTGGAATTGTGGAATTGTGGAATTGTGGAATTGTGGAATTATAGAATTATGGAATTGTGGAATTGCGGAATTGTGAAATTGTTGAATTGTGGAATTGTGGAATTGTGGAATTGTGGAATTGTGGAATTGTGGAATTGTGGAATTGTAGAATTGTGGAATTGTGGAATTGTGGAATTGTGGAAACTTGGAATCGTGGAAATGTGGAATTGAGGAATTGTGGAATCGTGGAATTGTGGAATTGTGTAATTGTGGAATTGTGTAATTGTGGAATTGTAGAATTATGGAATTGTGGAATTGCGGAATTGTGAAATTGTTGAATTGTGGAATTGTGGAATTGTTGAAGTCTTTTAACTTTAAATAAATGAAGTCTGGAGTTTAGAGTTTTGAGTTTGGAGTATGGAGTTTGGAGATGGTAGTTTTTAGTTTGGAGTTTGGAGATGGTAGTTTGGAGATGGAAGTTTGGGGTTTGGAGATGGTAGTTTGAAGTTTTAAGTTTGGAGTTTGAAGTTTGGAGTTCTGAGTTTCAAATTTGGAGTATGGAGTATGAAGTTTGAATTTTGGATTTAGTATTTGGAATTCTTGGTTTTGGATTCTAGACTTTAGATTTTGGATTTTGGATTATGGATTTTTAATCAAATTAAAAATTAAAGATTACTTCATTTCGCTCTTGAACTTATTCACTGTTATATTTGTTTTATGTTTTTTTGTGATTGTGTTTTTTTCAAATATTTGCTCTTCGCGTTTTCTTCATTTCTAAATAAATAATAATATTTTGATCAAATTTTCAAGGGCTTATATGCTATTTTCGCTCATTTCGCGTGAAATTTTCATTCAAAGCACACATTTTAGATTGCTACTGTTCTATTGTTGTATGCTTTTCATTTTTGTGTTTGATTCAATTGCATTGCATCTTGAAAAAATTCATTATTAGTACTCAATGGAAAAAGGTAAAGTTTATTTTTCTAATGATATAGTCTTCCATTATTGATTTGATACATTATTGCCTCTATGCTAATATATTTTCTCTAAATTAAAGTTTGACTTCTTTTCAATTTTCAATTGTTTTACTTGATTATTACAATTACTGATGCACTTGTGTAATGTTTTGATTTTTGATATTTCTCTCTTCCATTTATATTTTTTCATAGTAATGCTTTTAATTAACTTTAAATTTAACATTAAATTAATGAATATATTCTACATATTTTCAAATTCTTGCCTAATATTTTTTAAATCAGCTGTTCTGTTTTTAAAATTTTTAATTTTATTTTATTATATTCAATGTTCTAATCAATTTTGTTTTAATTTTCCTTTTTAAAAGTTTCAAGTTCAACTGTAACTTTTTAATTTTTACCTTCTTTTATTATTCTTATTTATATATTAAACCTCTCTTATTAATATTATATTTTTTATTGATATAAAAATTTGAACTGAAATTTTCTTAATTTTAATCTATACATCTTTCTTGATAATTCAACAATTAAAATGTCAAATCGTCTGTTAAATGCATTATTTTTTTTTCAAGCCTTGATGAAGATCCTTTAAATTCAAATTTAATTTTAATTCTATTTTCCTTTATAGATTTTTTTTTTAAACATTAAAACTTTTCTTTGTTGTACGATTCAAGTTTGATTTTTTTTTCTTTTTTATTTCTTATATCTTTTTGAGCTTATATCGTCAATTTCGAAGCATTTGTTAAAAAAAAATCATTCTCCGTATCAACATTTATTTTTAGCGAATAAATGTAAACCAATTCTTGCATCATTATAATATGATTCTTTTCAACATTTTGCCGTTCCGACTTAAATTATATTGTTTTGATAATTTTTTAGTAAAAATTTTGAACTGGTTGCAAGCTTTCATATATTTTCTTCATTTATATTTTATTTCATTCTCATACCGTTTTATTCAACTTTTAATGAAAATGTATCCTTCTTTTGTGTATTTTTCTACTTATATTGAAGCAAACAATTAATATAATAGAAATTCACTTGTTTCACAACTTTTTTTCAGATCTTATTTTTAATTTTTGATACTGGTGAGTGTGAGCTTTTTGGTGGAATGCCTGCAACTAGCAAATCAGAAGAAAGATTAGCTATTTCCATTTATTACCAACTACCTTTGTCAAGATAAGCAATAAAGGTAGTTGGAATAAAATGGAAATTATTAATCTTTTTTCTCATATTTTGTTGAAAAGTTTATTTATAAAATATTATTTTAAAATTTTTATTTAATTTCAACACTTCTGCAATGATTCTTACTAAGAATTGAAGGCTTTGCATGTCTCATTTGCTTACTGAATCAATTTTCAATTTAAATTTCCTATCATCAGTATTATTTAATTTTTTTTAACGATGAATATATATCCTTCAATTTAATAAATCTTTCTGTTTCCTATTGTTTATTGCTTGCACATTTTTCTTATTTTTATTTAATAATAACATTGTTTCTTCGTGTTGATTTTTTTTTTAATTTTTTTTTCAAATTCAAATACTCGACAAAGGAAAAAACTCTTAGTTGCAGACGAAATATCCTATTTGTCGGAGGATAAGCTTTTTCTTGTGGAATCTAAAGGAATTTGGTCGTTTTTCCAAGTGATTGTTTAAAAAAGCATTTCAGTGATATATTTATTTTTTTCTTAAATGTGATCAAGTGTTGGCCTAAATTTGCGTTGTTTTCCAATTTTTTTTTTCATTCCTTTTTTATATTTTTTGTACAAAGTTCGTTGTTGAATATTTGTTCGATTTTTTTCATTCCTTTTTTCTACTTTTGTATTAATTCAAATACAATACAATTCCCTATTGTCCTCCTTTGGTTTTAATTCAAAATGTTTATTTAAATTTTCATCATTTTTGTATTCAAATCTGATATTTTGAATTTTACATACATTTTTGATTCCATTAACAAGTTGAAGGTCGATTTCATGGGTCCTCCTTTAGATCATTCGGTAAAGGTGCGGCTACAAAGCAACACCATGCAAGAGATGGCTGGGTTCGATTCCCGGTGTGGTCTAGGAATTTTTCGTTAAGGAAAAATTTCTCGACTCCATAGGGCATAGGGTATGATTGTACCTGCCACACAATCATACTTATGCAAAAATGGTACTTGGCATCGAAAACTCTTGATTAATAATGAGGATAATTAATGTGGAAGTGCATTTAGAACACTAAGTTGAGAGCAAGCAATAAGCTAATTGCCAAAGCCATAAGCTTGAAACGCTAAAAAAGAAGAAAGAAGAAGGTGAATTTCATTAGTTCTGAAATAACAGCCCCGTTTGAGTTTAACACGGTTTGTGTTTGACCCGATTCGCGTTTTTTTTTTGCTGAGTTCAGTTTTAAATGTCTTGTGAATATTTGCTTACTTCATATTTTCAACTTTTATCGGTTCTTAGTTTCTGTTTTTTACCTTAATTTTCAGTGGTTAATTGTTTTGTTATCATTAGGCTTTTTTTCATTTCCATTAACATTCTGTTTAAGTTCATGTTTTCATAATCTTATAATCAGTAATTTTTATTTTGAATTATGAATGTGGAATTTTTTGTAACTAATTTTTTGATATATTTGCAATTTATATAATATGAGTTTGTTTTAATTTTCAGTGTGGCAATGTAATATTACATAAATTTATTTCTGATGAAAATTTAACTTATTTTTAAGCTCTCATTACTGAGCAGTAATCCAGTATTCAGTTCTTTTGTACTGTTTTAAGCTAATAATTTTTATGCATTGATTTTTTTTTTTAAATTTTGTGTGTGGAGTATGAGTAGCTTTTTTATGGATTGATTTTAAATTTAATGAATTCAATTTGTGTTTGCGATGTTGCAATGTTAGATTAACGATCTTTATTTTAATAATATTTTTACTTATTTTTTTGCTCTTATTACAAATCTAGTTCTGTAGCCCTTTACTTTTCATTACTTTTTTTTCTAGCAGTCAAGTGTATAATGTCAGTTCATTTTCATAAAATGCACTTCACAATATAATTTAATATCAACGAATGGGATCCCGTTTTCTATTTTACAAGGTTTTAATTTCGGATGATCAACGTTAAATTGTTAAATTGTCAAATCAAAACATCCCTTTAACAGATCCACAACATTGCCAGCTCGAACAAATTAGATTCCCAACGCTGGTAACTCTACCGCCCTCTGGCTAGTGTCATAGTTTCGAACCGATTCTACCTGACACATTCACGGCTGCACACGGCCGTCTCCCGTCGCAACTATTCCAAATCCTCATTCTCCTTTTCCGGGAGAGCTGAATGGTACGATCGGCAAACCTCGACCCGACTCTAACTGCCTCGGCCTGCTCCGTTATATTATAGATTTTGAAGCACCATCGGGAAGTCCTGTCGTGTTTCAAAATCCACCGGAACAAGGGATGCGGAATGAGCAGAAGTAACTGATGTCTGGTCTCTGGCTGGCAGCCGGCGTTCGTTGGTTGGTTCGTTCGGCGAAATCCAGCCAGGCATTTTTCTCAAAGTTGATGAGGATTCGAAAGCGCGTTCAACTATGGCGTGTTTGAATAGTGTTGTGTGCGAGTGTTGGCAATAACATTGGAAACTATTAATATCCGTGAAGCGGGAGGAGAAATGAGCTACGGCGTTCGTTTCAATTTGTGGCCCTGCTAGGCCTAATTGGGCAGCTGTGAATTGTGTGGAGCGTTTCAATTTCGATTCTCGTTGGAATGGCAATCAACGCAACTAAAACGTTAAGATTACTTATTGATTTCCAAACGGTTGTTGGGCTTATAGCCATTAATTCAAACAGAGAACCTCGTCGAATGACTGGAATTTCGATCGATTTTCTCGGTTCACGAGGTAGTTTGGAATTTCTCCGGCCTAGCACGAGTGACTGTTGACAGTGATTTGATTAGGAGGAGTGGTTCTAAAATTCCTTCCCAAATGACTACCTCGGAAGAGTGATTCGGCGAGGAACACCTTTCCACGTGGAAAGCTACTGAAACTGTTACACACTTTTATGCAAAGTCAGTCAAACTCATTTCCTGGTCTTCCACATGCCAAGCCCAACCTTGTGTGCAGCGAAAAGTTCGTCGTCTTTCGAGCCATGTGCCGACTCATAAATACTGAAATGGTGCTATGCTGCCTCGGATTTCCAAAGTCCAATGATGGAAAAACCAGCAACAACCTATCCGAGTTGAGAAGGGCGGGTGAAGAGTAGCTATCCAATGTGTCTGAAGGCTCTCGACGAAAGCAAATCACTCGGAAAATATTTGCACATATGTAGATTTCGATGCTCGCTTCGAGTGAGTTCGAGTGAGTGAACGTGTGTTGGGGTTGTATGTGTGTGTGTGTGTATGTGTGCATTAGTCCGGTTCGTCCTCATCCTTTTCCAATTTTTTGTCTGCTACTGAAAATGAAGCCTTTTTGCTTCTTCTGGAAGCTCAGAAAGTGCTCCTCCGTTTGCCAGGTGAACACTGGGAGTACAGTATGTTGTACGTGTGGAAAATGAGAAATTATTTGAAATTTTTAAGCTTACCTCCCCTTGCCTTTCACCCGGTCAGAAGATGGGAATGAATAGGTTGAAACGTTGTTGAAACAAGAACGAATCGAGTCCCATACCTGGAAGGATGTAGCCAGGCACCAGGCGCACACACAAAGTTTGACATTCGAATATGCCATAAAGGAATCATACTTGATTGCATGACTGCGTTTAATCACCGTATAATAAAGCAATTCATTTCTTTCTCTCCACTGGGGGCAGCTCTGCGGTCGGTTGGTGGAACGGGAAGAACTATTGGGACTGCATATGGTGAAGCCATGTGATGTATATTTGCACGATTAAGTTTCCATCCTTCTCTCATTTCCGGATTGTTACGCCTTCTTCACCGAGTAGCAATTTCGCAGAGTGCGCGCACGAGGCGGTTCACTTGCGGCGGAATGGATACTCTCCCCATTTGCACGGAGGGTGGTGAGCTGAAATGGGATTGATCTTGAACCGGTGGAAGTCAATTTCCTTATTGAAAAGTTGAACGGCTGTGGATTTAAATTGGAGCGAAAATTTTCGCGGTGACAAACCAGGAAACTTGGAGATTGTCTATTCAATTATATCGGCGTAGAACATGTGCATTCACTTGGCAACCATATGTTTGAAACAAGTTCCTCGCTTAGCTCAGTCAGTAAAGACGCAGCTACAAAGCAACACCACGATGGAGGTGGATGGGTTCGATTTCCGGTCTGGTTTGGAAATTTTTCGTAGGGGAAAATTTTGCTCGCAATGATTCTACTGCAAAAATGGCACTGGCATCGAAAGCTCTCAGTTCATAATTGTGAAAGTGCAGGAAGTTTGAAGTAGGCAAAAAGCTAATTGTGATGAGAAATAAGCTTGAAACGCCTAATAAGGCAAATGAAGCGATATTTGAAACATGCAGAAGTTTGTTCAAAATTTGATGTTCTGCATTCGTCTCATAATGTCTGGTGAGTGGTGGCAAGTATTGGAATATAGGGGCCAATTCGCTTTACTCGACAGGTCTATTTTGCTATTACAGATGTCGAGATTGAGAAAATTTTGTCGACTTAAAATTACTGGCTGTTGTCTCATATTCTGGCAAGTAAGAGTTTGTTTGAACACGCATGGTAAAACAAACAAGCAACCGTTTGTTTGAGCAGCTTGTTCGACTGCTGAAAGTGATTGTGGACATCTCCAGAAGCTATTGCAGAGTTGACACCACCATATTTTGCCAAGAGGACCATCAATACGGTTGCACTTCTAATTCTAAAATTGGCTCTCGAACAAAGCCGGTAGCCTTCCCGATGATTCGAAATAACGATAAACGTAATAAACTTTTGAAATAATTAGAACTAGAACTTGAGCTAAAACAAAAATAAATTGAATTTTAAAAAAATAAATGAGAGTTTGGATTGTGTGTTTGCTTGATTGTGTAGATGTTTGAGTGTCTAATCAAGCCTTCAGTATGCCAATCACTTATCTATAATACTTCTAGCTTGGCTGTGCTTGTTGTTAAAATGCTACTCACGACTTTCGATTGGCGTTTTCCAGTAAGGTGTAAGCAACACCCCCGATTTTTAGAAATTCAGCATCTCCTCAAAAAGTTAAAGTTATTTTTAGTTTAGGTATTGTTTTGTAAAATCATGAAGTTTGATGTGTTGCTAGCCAGGTTGGACATCATTCGAAATCTGGCCACTTCCCTGGGGGAACCCGGAATCCGGAACGTCACCAGGTGTGGCCAATGTGAAAGAATACTCTCAGGTTGACTACCAGTAGTATTGGTTTGTAAAATCATGAAGTTTGATATGTCGCAAGCCAGGTTTGATACAGTTCTACTCTGGCCATTACACTGGTAGGGTACTTCCTTCACGATTCCCGATAATGAATCCGGAACTACGGAAAATAACAAAATGTCCGCTACTCTTCCAAAAACTAGGATAAATTTGTAATCGTATGGAAAAAGTTGCATCTAATTTGGTTAAGGGTACGCAGAGTTACAGATAAATTAAAAAGGAGTTTTTCAGCATAAGAAGTGTCAGGCAATTGGGTAAAAAACTACATTTTACGGAAATAGCCATATCTCGGTTGTTTATGGGCCGATTCACGATCTTTAACCACTGACAGACTTGTTATGAATTCTAATTTCTGAGAAAAATATAATATTTCCGATTTTCAAGTAACATAAAAAATAACGAGCTGCAGGTAATTAGCACATTTGACATAACCTCAAAGTATCCGTGCTATCTCCGGTGCCCGGAAGTCAAATCAAATTTTGAATAAATATGCTAAAACTAGAATAAATTCCCCGACGCTTCTAATTTCATCAAAATCGGTTAATTATTCACCGAACTGTATCACTTTGAATCTGGACAAAATTTTGCTAGTCTTCTCCTTTTTGATCATCCCCTGTACATAGATGGAGCTTGGGAGTAGCTTTTACATCTTCAATGAACAAGTTCACTAATTCTATTAATAGATCAGTACCGACGCCGGCCACGTCCTCACGGTCTTTTTGGGAGGGGGAAGAAGGATGATTAGTTTGACAATCGTTGTTAAAGGGCGATACGGTCAAAATTTGGTCAATATCAACTTGACGTATTTCTTTCAATTTTGCATTTAAAAAACCTGAACACCCCTCATTTTGAAGGTGTGTGTGTGTAGAATGTTGCTCTTATTTTGATTTTCGAATTCACTCTTCAGTTGTCAAAATGCCGTCCAAGCAAGAAGAGCAGCGTATCAAAATTTTGCTCGCGCATCGCGAAAATCCGAGCTACTCGCACGCAAAGTTGGCAAAATCGCTAAAAGTTGCCAAATCAACCGTTACAAATGTAATTAAAGTGTTTGGGGAACGTTTGTCGACAGCCAGGAAGTCTGGATCGGGGGGAAATCGAAAACCGGAAGCCGCTGAGACGACAAAGAGAGTTGCCGGTAGTTTCAAGCGAAACCCTAACCTATCTCTCCGAGATGCCGCAAATAAGCTGGGTGTATCGTCTACAACCGTGCATCGAGCCAAAAAACGAGCCGGACTATCGACTTACAAGAAGGTAGTGACTCCAAATCGCGATGATAAACAAAATACGATGGCCAAAGCGCGATCCCGGAGGCTGTACACGATGATGCTGACGAAGTTTGACTGCGTGGTAATGGACGACGAAACCTACGTCAAAGCCGACTACAAGCAGCTTCCGGGACAGGAGTTTTATACGGCAAAAGGAAGGGGAAAGGTAGCAGATATTTTCAAGCACACGAAACTGTCAAAGTTCGCAAAGAAATATCTGGTTTGGCAAGCCATCTGTACCTGTGGCTTGAAAAGCAGCATTTTCATAGCTTCCGGGACTGTCAACCAAGAAATTTACGTGAAAGAGGGTTTGAATAAACGTCTGCTGCCTTTCCTGAAGAAACACGGTTGTTCCGTACTGTTTTGGCCGGATTTGGCATCTTGCCATTACGGTAAAAAGGCCATGGAGTGGTACGCCGCCAACAACGTGCAGGTGGTTCCCAAGGACAAGAACCCTCTCAACACGCCAGAGCTCCGCCCAATTGAGAAATACTGGGCTATTGTCAAGCGGAACCTAAAGAAGACCAAAAAAACTGCTAAGGACGAGCAGCAGTTCAAGGCAAACTGGCTTTCTGCGGCGAAGAGGGTGGACAAGGTGGCTGTACAAAATCTGATGGCAGGGGTCAAGCGTAAGGCCCGGCAATTCGGATTTGGAAAAGCGGAAGCCTAACTGAATATTTTTCCTGAATTTTATACTAATTGAACTTGAAAAAGAAATTTAATTTGATTTTTTAAATAAACGATTTCACCGATTTACACGCGTTTTCCTTTGACCAAATTTTGACCGTATCACCCTTTAAGAACACAAAGATTTTGAAAATGTTCTAGTAAAAGGAGTTATGGCCACTTGAGAACCTTCATAAAACCTTTTGGCTGCCATTAAAACCAGAATGTGGTCAAATGGCCACAGCTGTCAAACTTCACTGTGAAATCGAGGTTATTTTTTGTTATTCTGCTTTGTTCGATTTTCTGCTCTTCTGATTCATATAGCAGTAAAAAAAAAGGTCTTGAATTGCAGGAAATGTTGTTCGATAGCAAAATATCCACAACAAATTGGGTTTTTTATTGCGTTTTATGCTCCAAATTACATGCGCATTTATTTTTATGGTAAATAATGGCACGATACCCAAGTAACAATCCTACTGCCGTTTAGCTTTTGTGTTAATTTATAAGGGCTTTATTACTGCTATACACATGCCATTTTGTTTAAAATCGGCTTTCAATGATGCGAATGATGCATGGTTAATTATTTTACTTTTGGCTGTTTTTATAACCTTTTCTAGCAAAAAGGTGAAGTCCAAAACAGTCTAGCTTTTAAAAATAATTGACGAGGAAATCTATTCCCTCATAAAACCATTCAGTAAGTCAATAATAAAGCTCGTTCATATCTGTTTAAGAGAGTCATGATAAAATATTTCATAGTACGCTTTATCATTATAAAAACCATAACTATGCCATGTGGATTTTGACGAGAGCATACAGCATATACTGTAGCATTTTGAACTACATAAAGAGTATGATAAGCTTCTCTACCGTTGTTGTCATAATAAAATAAAACAAAGGTGGATTCACAAAGCAACAAACTTAAAACAGTGAAAACAATTAGTACGTTTAAGCAAAAAATTAAGATAACTTCTTAAGCATTCTGAATAGTGATTTGCCAACTACCCATCAACTAAGTTCCATGAAAAAACAAAAACATTAGTCAGTTGACAATGACCGCGCGCACCGTTCTACCGCCAGCAGAGCCGCTTGGAGTCGTTGGATCATTTGAATTCAAAGTTATCGGAGAAGCTGTTCTTTCGGAAAAGTCGGTTACGGACCATGATGATTTTATCATTCATCAATTTCGCCCGAGATGATGATCCAGATCGAATAATCGTGAGGCATGTTTCGCATCGTTCAATTGTCTGCAATTTTCTTCCTGCGGACTAAGCTTGAACTGTCAAAACTCATTTCTGGCAGCAGCTTGGTTACCATATAAGCTGTTTGACAGCTAAACGGTCTTGCATGTAGCAAAACAGCTTTGGAAAGAAGCAGTTAAGCCTCAAAATTATTTTCATAAATGCATCCTTTTTTTGTAAGAGCCGAAAATTAATGCGCCTCGGAGAATATGCGAATTTACAACAAAGTAAATCAAATTAAAACAAATATATTCGATAAATTAATCATGAATTTCCTGAAAAGTGCTGAGAATTGGATGAGATTATCTTGAAGAATGCCAAAATTACTCTTCGATCTACAGTTTGTTTGCATACCATTGAAAATTTGATGCATTTATTTTTCCACATTTCAATTATTTCACATATTTCAATATGGCGATTGGAAAAAAACCACAGTTTTGCCATAAAGCCAATTTTTCTTCGCAATGACTATTATAAAACTATTTGATTTTACGGTGACTTCGTTCAATGCCAATTTGCCCTTTAATGCAATTACTGAAGGCAAAATGGTTTTCAAATTATTTTTCAACTGACCATAATAAGATTATATCAATGAGTCCTAAAACGGCATTTCAATACAGCATTTTACGAGTTCATAAAGTCGAAATAAAACCTTTGATAGGAGTTAAAGGAATTTGAGAAACAAGGTTTTAAGATCGTTGTAAAGAAGCTGTGTAGGTTTTCATAAAGCTGACAAAAATATGAAACCTATTGGCACCTCTTGGTGCTATAATAAAACCAAATTGATTTCAGGTGGCTTTCATAAAACTTTAATAAAACTTAATAAAGCTGGATGGTGTTAGCAATGTTACTTGGGTAAGGTCCATTCTGCCGTAGTAATGTGAAATGGTAAAAAAGCAATCGCGAGAATTAGATTCCAACAACCTTGAATGATAATTTAGGACTCACTCATTGTCAGATAACGATAACGGGTTTGATGTGTCCCGAATATTCCTGCGTAGTAATGAAATACTGGAAAATTCCTCTTCTGAATCATCGTCGAAAGTTGTCCATATATTAAGCAATCACTTTGCCCGGAAATTCTTCAAATCACAACTTTACTACAGCTTTTCAATAAGGTTTTCAGAATGATAAAAACATTACCGTTATTCACAGAACAAGGGTAAAAAATGTAAACATTTATTCTTCGAACGTCAAAAGTCACAGGTAAATTCTAGACAAAATCGTCAAAAGGTTGAAAGTAAATTTTCTTGAAATGCCAGGTTGCTAACATCTATATCCACTACTGACGGGAAGGGAATAACTTCCTGTATCTGTTTCTGGTGCTATTTTGTTTGTGGGAGCAAGCAGATCCCAGAAAAATACGCTAGAAGTAGTTGTTTATAAATGTTACTTTCGACCTTTTGACTATTTTGTTTAGAATTGATGGAAGTCGTGAATTGTAGTATGGTGTAATGTTTCAATAACATTTTGAAAATTTTCAACATTGTAGATGACAGTCGAGTTCGGCTGTCGACTCGATCAGGTTCAGTCGACTTCTGTAATATGCAATTTTGCTCGACTCGACTTCTATAATTGACCCCTTAACCTGGCCAGGCTTTACGGCTAAACTGTTTATCAACTTTGGTAAAGCAATCAATGCGGATTTTGCCCATGTTTCAACAGTTGTGCTTATGAAACCAAAATATCGAATCATTTCTGCACTGGCCGGTCGAGAATGGATTACAGTAATATCATTTCCTGGATTTTAAAGATAATTTTAGGGGCTTATTACGGTTTTCACTTCACGGTGAAAACGAAGTGAAAACGAAAATCCTTATTACGAATGTCACCCAAGTGAAAAAATATGAAAGAGTTTATCCGAGGTGACGATTCGAATGAACTCGGTGTTATTATGGTTGCCACGGCACCATCACGCCACCGAAAAAAGTGACGCAAACCATAGATTTTCTGAGGGCTACTACGATTTTCACTTCACTATCACTTCCACCTCACGATGTTCATTTTTGATCACGGTGATACCAGTAATAGCATAAAAAAGTGAGGTGATGTGTAAGTGAAGTGAAAATGATAGTGAAGGTGACAACCGTAATAAGCCCCTTAATCAATTCCAGTGGGGTCAGACAAGTTAACCTCATAATATAATCGAAGAATATAGTTGGAACGGCATCTTTTCGCAGGCGCTTCCGATCATTTTCCACTGCTAAATGAATCTGCCGAAAAGTGAAAAGAACATAAGCATGCGGTATTGAAATTAATGTTGTTGATGCCAAATGCCACGTTCTCCGCATCAGCAATTGCTTGCAACCACTGTATACAGCGCTCAAAAACATGATTGGTATGACCGCCAGTATTGTTTACGAACAATGAATCTTTTGACGTTAAGAAGTTGAAGATTTTGGCTGCAGGAAAAAAGCAGCCCGTCAGGTCCCTGGTTTAAATGGTGCACCCGTACCACTAACTTAAGATGTCCCGCACCCTCCTTTGACAGTTGTCTTGATTGGATGACATTTACTTTATGTAATATCTATTGAAAAAAAAAACTCAAATTATTCCAACACACTACAACGGAAAGCTTTTCCGACATTGCAATAATCCAAACCTCTACTTTTTCGCACATTCCAACTCCAACTGGACTTTAACTGTCACATCACTGTTCCCAAAGTCCTCTCAGCTGCTGGACGTCTAAAGTTTTATTGGCCACCTACTGCAGAAAAAACCAGCGCCTGCTGCCTCCACTCGAACATTTGAACGTGACAACGACGAGGATCCAGGATTAGCTTGTACTACTTGCTTCCCAAACGCAATAAAATCCTACACAACTACTCTGTTGGACTCTCAATTTTAGCACAAACCAAACAAAAAAAAAAGTCAACCACGCAAATTTTCCTCCGACTGACTTTATTTTAGTTTCCCTCCGGGGGTAGGTCATAGCCGCAGTTTATAGCAAATAGTAGTACCGCATTTGGAGCTGCTCAGGCGATGATGATTGGGGTTGTGAAAAGTTTTGCAGTAGTTTTGGAGCGGTTTTTTTTTCGGGGATGGACATTGAGTGCTGGACAGTCGCTGATAAACTTCACACGTTGAATTATTTTTCTGGACTATGACCAATGTCAGTCCGACGTGAGGGCAAAAAAACACAGGACCTTCACGACTGACTGAGGATGGGTGCCAGTGGGACAATGATGATTGTTTTTATGATTATAGCTTATTCATAATTTTATCATTTTCCACTCGTAGAAGCCGACTGGCCAAGGCTTTGCCAAGGATAGTGCCGTTTTGTTCGCATTTGGGCTCGTGGTCGGGTTTATGAGCTTCAGCCAAACGATAAACATGTAGGCATGCTTGGATGTGGATGAGAGCTAGGATGAACTGTTTTTATTAAAAACAACGAGAGTTGACACTGGAGCTGTTTGGAAAAATATGTGTTTTGTCTTTGCACCAGACGTCGGGCTGGGCTGATATGAATATTCAACAGTTTGAGAAGTGGAGAGATCATCCTTCTCCGGCACTGTGAGTGTGGTTGATAATAATGATTTTATCACAGAGAATCTACATTTTGTGGCTTTGATTGAATGTTGAATTTTCAAAATTTAAACGGATCAGAAAATAGAAATCCCAAAGTCATACCAGATCTTCCGAAAAGCTTTTGTTGCATCCAGCCGTACTTACCTAGAAATAGATAGAAAGAGAAAAAAAAACCATTAATAACAACAATAATTCAGTGGTCAACTATCATAAGAACCCTGCAAAAGAGAAATCACACTTCCAGTCAAGATCAAACATTCTATCCTTCAGTTTGAAAAGCAGACGCTCCAAGCCCCGCACTCGCAAGCACATATTGTAGCAAAAGTCTTAATCACTTTCTTTCTTCCACTCACCACCTGACCGGCTCGGAAGAAGAATAACCGGAACATTAAAGAGGCGGGAAGGCAGCAAAATATTTCTTTGGACGAGATTCCCTCCCATCACTACCGCACACACACACACACACCGAAACTTGCCAGAACCTGACTCTTGAGTGCCCCATTCATAACAAACTAAACCGCAGTCAACGAGAGCCAGAAAAATCCGCACTCACCTCTTCCAGTCTCAGTCGATCGGAAGTAAGGCACTGACTGGGGGGAGGTACCCCTCAAGACAAAACCCTCATTATAAAACCCCATAAAAAATTAAAGAAAAAGGCCACATCACTATCATCATCATCATCATCGTCATCAGCATCATCATCATCGTCGTCGTCGTCGTTTTCTGCCACATTGGACCAACCGAACGGTATGAAGACGTTCGTCCGGAGCAGCCACCCACCCAAACCGCAACGCACCGTACCGGATGCGACCCACTTAAGGTTCCTTTCTTCTTCTTTTTTTTCTCTCTCCCATCCATTCTCAAGTAGTAGCAGCTTCTCATCGTCGTCGGTTTTCAGGAATGGAAAATAATGATGGTGTCGAGAGGGAGAAGAAAGAACCGCATTGAACCAGTCTACCTCGGACCGGTCGAACGGGGCAGGGCGAGGAAAAATATTAACTCCCTCTGACCAAGTAGCCAGGTCCAGAGATCCGGAGCCGGACGTTCCCGGAGTTGAATGGAGGAAAAAAAATGAGAGCGCGTGTGTGTGTGTGTAGGACACATCTTCTTGAAAAGTGACTATTTCTTCATCATCCAGGCGAAGAAAGGGATAATGAAGTCTCTTTCTCTGTTTTAAGTACATTTCTTTCCGGTGGTTTTGGTCTACTCTAAAATAGCTTCTGTATGCGTAGCAGAGTGCAGCTCGAGGGGATGGAGCTGCACTGGGCGGGTGATGTGTTAAGCCAAAAACTAGCAACTGTCTGGGGCAGAAGTGGCAGTGGCGTGGAAATTTGCTAGGATAGGAGTTTCAAACGAAGAATATAGATAATCCCGATTTCAAATTTCAAATTCACGAAAAGAGTTGGTATATCCGTTAAGGTCAACTTCATTTTTAGCTCATTTGAGTGCAGATGCACTGATTTTTACCGGCACTAGTATTAACACTTTTGTGACCTATTATGGTGACATTCAAGTTATTGCACCATAAGGCACCAAGGTTGCCAGTATTCTAAAAAAAACCTCAATTGAAAGATTGCGATGAAATTTCTGATACATTCCGAATCAAAGCAAATTCGGTCAAAATTGCGAAAATAATATATTTTGAAAAACTCCCTTAGAAGTTACGAATTTTACACGAGACGTAATTCTGAATTGCAGAAAATTGCACGTTTGATGGGGGAAGACAGACTCGAGAGGAAATTTCACGTTCCGAACTCAAAGGTGGCGTCACTTTACTGCTTGCCGAAAATCCACAAGAACCCGTTGGCAATGCGACCCATTTCATCCAATATTTGCACTCCAACTGAGAAAATGGCTACCTGGTTGGTGGTGAAGCACGGAAAAAGTGTTAAAAATTCCGTAGAGTTGGTGGACAAGCTAAAAGGCGAAATTCTCGTATCTTTCGATGTCACTGCGCTGTTTCCAAACGTGCCTGTAGGTGATGCGCTTTGCAGTCTGCGTAAGCATTTGGAAAGAAGTCGAGCTTCACCACACTGCATCGAGGCATATCTTACCGTAGCTGAAGTATGCATGAACCAAAACTACTTCATGTTCCGAGGTAAGTGCTACAAGCAAAAGTTCGGACTCAGCATGGGCAGCAAGTTATCACCACTCTTGGCTGACGTTTTCATGAGTGATTTGGAAGTAGGACTGGAAAAAGAAAAACTCTTCCCCCGGGTCTGGTGGCGTTACGTCGACGACATTTTTGCGATAGTGAAGGAGCGCTACCTGCCGCAAATAATTGATCTGCTGAATTCCCGACATAGGTCGATTAAGTTCACGGTCGAGCGAGAGACTGATGGAAAACTTCCATTTCTCGATTTGTCAATTACCAGAAAAGACGACGATACTCTGAAGTTTGGCATTTACAGAAAACCGACATCCACCGACCGCTACATCACCTCCGACTCGAACCATTACGGTTCCCAAAAACAAGCCGCTTTTCACTCAATGGCACACCGGCTCTTTAGCATACCAATGGAGAAGGAAGAGTTCGAAGCTGAAAGGGCGAAAATCCACGAGGCTGCTGAACTGAATGGGTATGATAGAGAATTTGTCAACAAAATCATCCGAAAACATGAACGCAAAAAACCTCGACAAGACGCGACTACACTTCAGCCAGAAAAATCAGAGAACCAAAGGATTAGTTTACCGTTCTACCCTAAGGTTACTAACGCCATTCAGAACATTGTGAAGGATCATGGTTTTCAGGCGGTCTACAAAAGCAACAACACGCTGAAAGACATTCTATGTGCCCTCAAAGATAAGGTTCCGAAGGACGAAATGTCAGGTATTTATGAAATCCCGTGTAAAAATTGCCCGGCGGTGTACATTGGTCAAACCCGCCGAACATTTTAAGTCCGCTTGAGGGAACATAGAAACGCCGTTGATAACGAAAGGCCCAAGCGTAGCAGCACACTCTACCGGATCAGATCATACAATAGATTGGGATCATGTGAAACTCAAAAAGTGTGAAGGTGAGAAAGGTTTCCCACCTGAATGCCTGGGAATCCATGTACATGGCCACCGCTGAGCAGCCGCTGATGAACGAGGACGAAGCTCCTATAGCTTCGTCACTTTTCCACTTGACGAAACGGCAAATCAAATAGTTCCAACCCTACTAGCTGAACCCGGTGCGTGCGCTGCTACGCTTGCAACTAAATGAAGGAAAATTTAATGTAACTGGCACTTTTATGGTTTTTTTTCGGAATGAGTTTTTTTTTCTTGAATAAGCAGGGGTTCAAACTTCTATCAAAACATGCTTCTTACCCGAGAAATACACGTTTTGTGTTTAAGTATCCTGGATAATTCTCATTTTTGGTAGAAATTTGTGTTTCATTTGTATGGGAGCCCTCCCTTCCAGAGGGGGTGGTTTCTCAAACCACCATACAATGATTGCCTTCAAAACCCCCCACATGCCAAATTTGGTTCCATTTGCTTGATTAGTTCTCGAACCATCACACGGGGCTCTTCGATTATAATAAAAATTTGAGTTTCATTTGTTTGAACCCCCCGCCCTTTCAAAACAGGGGGAGGGGTCTTGAACCACCATAGAAACATTCTTGCCTTCAAAACCCCCCACATGCCAAATTTGATTCGATTTGCTTGATTAGTTCTCGAGTTATGACTCATATGTATCAGAGCCCCCCTTCCTGAGAGAGTAGGGGTCTCAAACAATCATAAGAACCTTCCCCCAGCCCCAAAAACCCCCTTCATATAAATTTTCACGTTGGTCGGTTCAGAAATTTCCGAGTCTATAAGGGTCTGACAGGCAGACAGACAGACAGAAATTCATTTTTATGTATATAGAAATCTACCCTCCAAAAACCTCCACATGCCAAATTTGGTTCCATTTGCTTGATTTGTTCTCGAGTTATGCTGAAATTCGTGTTTTATTTGTATAAGAGACCCCTCTTTCAGTGAGCGGAGGAGTTTCAAACCACAATAGAAACATTTCTTGCCTTCGAAAACCTCCACATGCCAAATTTGGTTCCATTAACCTGATAAGTTCTCGAGTTATTCAGAAATTTGTGTTTCATTTGTATGGAAACCCCCCTCCCGCCCCCTTCCAGATGGCGGAGGAGTCTCAAACTTCCATAGAAACATTTATCTCCTCCAAAAACCTCCACATGCCAAATTGGGTTCCATATGCTTGATTAGTTCTCGAGTTATGCACAAATTTGTGTTTCATTTGTATGAGAGCCCCCCTCTTACAGAGGGCGGAGGGGTCTCGATTTACCTTAGAAACATTTCTTGCCTTCAAAAACCTCTACCTGCCAAATTTGGCTCCATTTACTTGATTAGCTCTCGAGTTATGTAGAAGCTTTTGTTTCATTTGTATGGGAGCACCGCCCCCCAACCTAACAGAGAGAGAGGAGGGGTCTCGAACTATCGTAGAAACATTTATTGCCTTTAAAATCCCCGCATGCCAAATTTGGTTCCATTTGCTTTATTAGATCTAGAGTTATGAAGAAATTACAGTCTCATTTGTATGACAGCACCCCTTCTAGGAGAGGGAGGGGGGTCTCAAACCACCATAAAAACATTTTTCTCCTCCAGAAAACCCCACATGCCAAATTTGGTTCCATTTGCTTGATTAGTTCTTGAGATATGCAGAAACTTCTGTTTCATTTGTACGAGAGCCTCCCTTTCTAGAGAGGGGAGGGGTCTCTGACTACCATAGAAACATTGCTTGCCTCCAAAAACTTCCGCATGCTAAATTTGGGTTCCTTTGCTTGATCAGTTCTCGAGTTATGCAGAAATTTGTGCTTCACTTGTATGGGAGCCCCCTTTCCAGAGAAGGGAGGGGTTTCAAACCATCATAAGAACCTTCCGGTGTCCAAGACGAATCCAACAAAGCAAAAATCTTGCCAAACGGTCCTTCCGCTCGCGAGTTAAATCGTGACAAAGGAAACCCCAACTCATTTTTATTTATATAGATTTATAATGTAGGTTTCATCGTCCATGATATCACAGTCCGGTTTTTTGGTCAGCAGTTTGTCGTACAGCATTCGAGCCCTCGGTTTCACAGATTCAGCCTGTTTGGTGCTTCGTTTTGGCTGCTTCTGCTTCCAATGAGTCTGCAGGCCCATTCTCTCCTTGGCACGCATAGCATTAGTCACCGAAGTAATTAGCGTTTTCGCCACATCTTGGACTGATGCTGAAGGATGACGCTTGAAATAGTCACTTAACTTTCTGTCGACTGTAGGGTCAGCGGGACCGAGTTTTCTACGAAAGAGCACTGTTGTTGATAGTTCTGTAATGCGGTTTGAACTGCTCCGACGCTCTTCCATAGCCAGTTTTCTGATCGAAAAACCACTGACAGGGCACCGTTTGTACACAACCCGTTTTCTTTGCTCGGAAGAAAGACCACGCATTTTCAAACTTTCGTGTGAAAAATTGCAAAAAATGACAACATCAGTTAAAGTTCGATATAAACAACGGGCCAACAATTTTTAATTTTTGACGACACATAAAAAAATGACAAATAAACATAAATTTATTTATATTTATAAAAACATTATATAGTTAAGAAAAAATTATATTAAATTGATTGATTGCTTGAACAACATGAGAAATATTTTTATATAAATAGTTTATTAACAAAGGGTTTTTTTTTTTTTATATATATGGAGCGAAAAAAAGGTTTTTTAGTTCAATTTAGCCATTTATATGTCTTTTGATTAAAAAAAAGGAGAGTAACGTTTGCATTAAAAAATTACTTTTTTAGGATGGTGATTAAAAAGCTAAGACAGATAATTGCATTTGATTAATTTCCCTTAGAAGGTAATTACTTAAGCTTACTTGCAAAAAATGCTACGCCCCTGCGAGCGGCCTTCCGGCAGTTAACCGGAACATTCGCCATGGCGGACAAAAACATGCGTGTAGGCATGTTTTTGAGTTCCGTCTTCGTTTTATTTATCAATTCCTCCTCAGTTTTCACGACAAAATTGTTGGAGTAGATCTTACGCTTCAGGTTGGCCCAGAAATTCTCGATGGGACGCAGCTGGGGAACGTTGGGCGGGTTCGCCGACTTGGGTACCACATCGATATTCAGCCGCTCCATCTCCTCCAACGATCGCTTCGAGTAATGGGCCGACGCCAGATCCGGCCAGAACACAGCGTCTTCGCCCTTATGGTATTTCTTGATGAACGAGGCAACTTCCGGCAGGCATTTCGTACTATAAATTTCCCCGTTCACGGCCAGTCCGGAGCGGAAGAAGAGCGGCTTTTACATCCCTTTCTCGCTGATTGTCAGCCACAGCAGCACCTTCTTGAGGAACTTGGTGTGTGAAATAAACTTCACCTCGGAGCTCACTTCCTTCGTGGGGGAAGTAAAATACGAAGTGCCCTGCCAGTCGTTGCCATCCAGGGTGAGATAGGTCTCGTCGTCCATCACCACCGTCACGTCGCGATTCGCCGGTAAAATCGAGTTGACCTTCTTATTCAGCCGCTGACCCTCCGTCATTGCCTGCAGCTCCGAAACCAGTGGATGCGACTTCCGCATCCTGACATGTATGTTTATATTTGCCAGGTACTTTTTCACTGTTTGGCCGGTTGAACCGACCTCCAGGCCAAGCGCACGCAGCGATGTAGCCATTTTCCCTCGGTTTTCCTCTTCAGCATCTTTTGGAGCTTCTTGTTGCTCAGGGTCGTCGGCTGTCTGGAACCGGGTTTTTTTTCGATGCTCTGATTGTTGTCTAATACTGCCAAGATGTTGTAGATTCCGGAACGGGCGTATCCGGCGTCCACAAATTGCCGCACGATGTCCGTTTTTGACGCGGCGGCGTGCCGTTCTTTGAACGCGCACACTTCTGAACGAGGTTGCTTCATTGTTTTTGCCATCACGGTTAGAGTTCGACTGATAGAAGTGTCAAATTTTGTCTGCTGACTCATGGGCTACTATGGTTGATGCTGTATGGGTAGTTTCGTTAGTGCGGGTGAAGGTAAACCCATGACAAAAAAATTCCATTTTTTTAAAGCAAACGTTAAAGAGAAGAAAAAAAAACAAAAAAAAAAAAAAAAAAAACAAAAAAAAAAAAAAAAAAAAAAAAAAAAAAAAAAAAAAAAAAATTTAAAAATATTTTTTTTACTTCCCCCAATTTTTTTGAATTTACAAAAAAAAAATATATTAACCCCCCCCTTTTCCACCAAAAAACAAAATTTTCTCGGTAAAAAAAAAAAAAAATTGGGGAAAAAAATTTTGGACTGTGTGCTTCACTAAAAAATTATAGGCGCGTTCGTTCAGGCCAGTCCCACTGGTGGATCGCGAAACAGTTGTGAATCGACAATTCGACCGTGTCCCGTGTGTTAAAATTGTTAAAGGAAACCCAGATGACCAAGCGGCGATCTGGCAGCGGAAGAAAAGTGAAGACAACCAACCCCTTGAACGCAAGGATTACTTCAAGTGCAATCCGAACCATTCGGGACGTGGCCAAGAAGGTCAATTCTTCTGTCTGGTCTATGAAGCGGGCCGGACTTCATGTCGTCAAGGTAAGGAAGGCACCTAATCGAACTGATAAACAAAATACGGTGAGCAAATCCCGCGCCTGGAGGCTCTACCGTGAGTGGTTGATGCAGCCGAAATGCATCGTAATGGACGACGAGACGTTTTTTAAAGCGGACGCCAAGCAGATCCCTGGTCTGGAGTTTTTCGTCGACAAGTCCCGCCTAGCTGTTCCGGAGAAGTTCCTGAAGAACTTCTCCGACAAATTCAGCAAGCCGTACATAACAACCAGCACCATCTACGGTCAAATATATTGAGAAGAATGCCTCCAGAAGCACCTGCTGCCCTTTCTCCAGTCCCATGAAGATGGCACTCTGTCTTGGCCGGATCTGGTATCGTGCCATTACGCGAAACCGGTGATGCAGTGGTACGAAGCCAACGATGCCATTTTTGTGCCGAAGTAAGCGCAAAACTCGCCAGAACTTCGACCAATAGAAAAATTCTGGGCGATTATGAAGGGCAAGTTCCGGAAAACAGGGACGGTCTTCAAAAAACGACAAGGACTTTAAGAAGGAGTGGATGAAAGTGTGTAAGAAAGATGTTGCAAGTGTTGCACAGGATTTGATGGGAAGTGTGAACTCCAAGGTGCGGGCATTTAGCCAAGGAGAGGAGGTTGAATAAAACAACTTTGCAAAGTTAATATGTGTTTATTTAAAATTTCATTTAGTTTAAAATTTTGAGCATTATAACTGCTCATACTCGACTTAATGGAAAATTTCGAAGGTTACTTAAAATAATCATGCATGAAGAAATCAATTGAAATTTGTGTTTGAACACAAATGAACAACGTAGTATCGACGATACGATATTCATAACGTTGGGGTAAAGTACAACAAGGAAAGCCAGCCAGTTGAATGTACTCAAACATACAGATCCAATACAGGTATACTACATTGTAATGATGTTAGAGATAGAGAATAAATGGGCAGTTGAATATTGATCGTCAGTCGAGACAGTTGTGTTTCATTCGGTGCAGATGCTACAAATACGGCAGCGGCAGTACAAGTTCCAACAACAGAGGATAGCTTTTATACCCTATCAAAATATAAGATTTTAGAATATGTAAACAGTACTTGAGTTTTTGTTAACATATAGTAAATCATTGCTCATGCACAGTTTGAAAGAATCATGTAATTTTCTGCGTTTTCTGATGCTCATATTTGGAATGCTAGATTTTCATGAATTCATGGGATATCTCATGTAATTTCAAACCAGATATCGCCTTAATCCGGTCTATAGTTTGAAAGATTGCAAACAATTTCGTTTTTTAAGCTTGTTTTGGCTTGCAACTGCGAAACTGTGTGGCCGAAATTTGACGCGTCTGTTAAAATTCATATTTTTTTTCTGTGTGCGCAAAGGAAAAAATCCTCCGAAGCTGGTAAAATGTACCATGATTGGAAAAAATACTGACGACGCATGATGTAAATATTGGTAGCGAGACGGGCAGCAACGTGTTTTCGCTCGTTTAGGAAAATTGTTAAAGAAAACTGGCAATGGATCTCACTTCTGTAGCTATAGAACTCGTGTTTTTCCCGAATGATTTTCGTCATCATCTGTCGTTACCTCTTTTATATCAACCGCATCAAAGTGTAAACACGCAAATAAAGGACACAAAGTAGGACAAAGAACAAACACATTTTGGTGCCGTGAGTAGGATTTGGATACATTATTCGTCATCATACCCGCCTCCTTGAAGCAATACAATATTTGTAAACAACTCTCGTACAACTGACTACGATTGGATAAGCAAATTCATTGATTCATTATGATTCTAGCTTAAATTATCTTACTTTATCTTATTATTCTTGCTTTATAATGATTACTCATTGCCCTCGTTTGGAAGCAGGTTCACATCCCGAGACGTTTCAGTAACTTAAGAATATAGATTTAAGTGTTCTCATGCCAGCACATACGCAAGTGAATCATCGAAAATAAAGCCCACTCGCACACATCGCACCCCTTGGACAACCATCATAAAACCAAAGAGCGGATCGAAGGAACTGCCAACTCCATACTTGCCAGGTGCATTCCGGCAAGCATCCTGCTAATCCGCAAATCCACCTTCGCCGTCATCGTCCTCATCAGCAGTGGTCCGTGTGCCGTTTAAACTTGTCCCACTGCCAAGCCGCAATCTGTCAAGCTGTCACCGAACCGAACGTGTCCGTTCAGAGCCTACGCCCGCGCCGGGGAAGCCATCTGCCTACATATAGACTGTCCACCAAGTCCGAACCAAGCGCTGGTAGTTATTGCTGTTGCGTTCCGTTGGAGTATGTTCTGTGGGCTTGCCGGTAATCGAGTCTCTTGTCATCCAAAGCCACCGGCTTTGTACTGTTTGAAACCCCATAATCATTAAGGCCACCATGAGCGACCAACGAACATCGTCCAAAATTACGTGACTCTTGTTAGTTCAGAGCAGTTGGGCAGAAAAAAAAAGACGGTCTGCGGTGGTGTTGTACGAAAGGGTGTCCCGTTGTCGATAAGCTCAGCGAGCTCGACGGAAGGAACATCATCCTGTGTTGTGTGCGGTGGTCGTCGTACAACAGCATCCGTCGTGTCATCGCGTGTGCTCCTGCTCTTGCCAACTTTAACGGCCGGTACGTGCGCTAATGGTTGTACATACTTTAAAAGCAATAATTATAATGATCATAAACATTAAAATGATTTAGTTTGCTTATGTTGTTGCATTATGGTGGGGTTTTTCGGTCACGCTTCGCATTACGACCGTGGGGGTGCTATTGTTTTGCGAAACAGTAGCCTCATCTCTGTATATGAGACAGAACGTGGCCGGGTGATAATGTTGTTAAACCTCGGGGTCGAACAAGTGCACTGTTTGCTGCTCGGAAAAATATTTCACTCCCAACTTCAGTCCAACGATCGGAAATCGCTTGTGTTCAAGTGCTTGCTGCGGGCCAAAAAGGAAGCGATTGCTGCCGGAATCGAGGATGACATCAACGACGACGACGATATCGAATGCGACGGATTAAATTCATGGTGCAATTGATTTTCTCAATTTACACTCCATTTGAGCACTGCAAGCCAAAGTTGCGGGCGAACACTGCTCAATCGACTTTCATTCTGCTTTCCCAAGGAGCAGGTTCATACGAGTAAACCTCCAATTCCAACGACGACGACGACGACGAGCATAAGGAGGAAGCAGAACAAAGATTTCCACTATTTATTGCGGTATCGTGTGCAACTTCTCGCCATTTACCCGTTCCTTCCCGATTTCTAGTGCTAGATGCTAGAGAGGGAGATGGGGGTAAAATGAACATCCTAGGTAATAATTAAATGTGAGGAATTGCAGTGACATTTATGTTTTTACTTTATGCCTTACAGATAACAGACATAACACTGCATTTATTAATGATTTGTACATCATTTTTAAATCACACTTTCTGAGCAAGAATCAAAACAAGCGGGTGAACTGAACATGTCGAAGGGAGATATGAACAAGCACTGAAGGAAAAATAAAAAATTCATAAATTTCCTAACAATCAACAACCTTTCAATGGCGAAGTTCACTACTGTGCAAAAAGCCAAAGCTTAAATCGAACAAACCGTTTTTTGTTTTGTTTTCAAGATTGTGATTATTCTTTATTGGGTTCAACAGTACTTTATGATTAAGTCTTGTTTATAAACTAGAAAATAGACTGTGATAATATTTATTTAGACATTTCAAAAACAGACTACCTCCCACTCTTTTTTTCCCCACTTGAAAGTGACTATCCTAGGTTACTATTAGTCTCCATTATGGATAAAATTAAGCTTTAGCAAAGAAAATACTTCACAACTTGTTTTTAGTCTAATCGATTTGAATATGTGATCTGATCACGTGAAGTATAAGATTACAAGATTTACTTATTCAATTAACCAACTATAAACGAGATGTTTGATTCACCACTCAGTAAGATTCGACAGGCATTTATTATTCAGTTAAAAAAATAACAAAAGGATTCAACTTTAATTTTAAATGACTATTCGAAAATGAAATGGATTTGAGATTCTTCAGAAAAAAAACTAGCACCAACACAGTAGAACCAGTTAGATTCGTTTGTTTTGAAACTTACTCCTGTTTGCGTTGCGTGAGATTGTGCTTAGTAAAGTGACAGCCGGCTGAGCTGCGATTCTTTTTTAAAGAGCTGGTTGTCATTTGCTCACTGAAATGAATCGATTCAATGGAACAGCTCAGGAGCGGAATGCCCATCTCTAGCCAATACCCAACCAGTGCCAGGCCAATACGGGAGCCAGTGTCGCAATGCTTCAACGTATCAAGCAACGGAGCAACTCGAAGACATACAAGAAGCTGAAAATCGCCAAGAAAAAGTGCAGAACAGAAGCAATGCGCAGCAAAAAGGGCCCGGAAATTGTATTCGCGAGTTTTACAGCTACCGTATGCATGTATTTTGATGGACGACGATGTTTACCCAAGCACCTTTGTTGCAGCAGCCATCAATCACGCCCTTTGTTTTCGCCACGAGGGTTTCGCCGTCATTGGCTACTTCAATGATAATCGGCTTAACCAGTCTTGAAAACATTGAGCACTGGCATCATTAACTAAGGCTTGTTCGCATCAAAAACTGGACACCCCTAAACACGTATTTCTCTGGAAATACTTAATCAACGCGTGAAATATTTCGCAGACTGATGAACGTATGTCTGTTTATTGTGTAAAATAAATTTTTGGTGATACTACAAGATCGAAGATGGCGTCGAATGAAGAGCAAGTGCGAAAATGTGTGCGGTTACATTGAAAATCCGGATGTGTCAGTAAGAAAACTTGCAAAAAAGCTTGGTTTTCCTGCAAGCACTGTCCACAACGTTCTTAAATCTTGCGATACACGTTTGACAACAGCCAGGAAGGCTGGGAGCGGAACAAAAACGAATCTCAGGAACCACCAGAAGGACGCGAAGGTGAAGCAAATATTGCAGAAGAGACCAGATCTTTCGGTACGTACTGTGGCTAGAAAAATAAAAATGTCCCTAGCTTTCGTGCATACTTCCAACCACCGGCAAGGTATGAACACAGAGAACAGACATCCAAGTCAAATTCAAAAAGTGTGTAAGAAATTCAACTGCCATTTCATAATCATTATAACTGGCAATACTGTGGTGGCGCTGCCATCGCCACCTATTCACATCACCGACCGTCACGCATCTCAGTAGCCCAAATGTCAAAAAATTTCATTAGCAAAACATTGTTTATCGGAAACGACATGGGCCGTAAGTGTGATTTTTATTGGAGTGCAAATAGGCAAGGTATTACCCGGGGAAAATCTTTTTACAGTTTTCCCAAGGATGCAGATTTGTAAGTATCACATTCAATTTTGTGAATTCACTCCTAATGCTCCTGAAAAATCATTTTAGATGCAGCCGCTGGGTATCTTGCTGCGAGTCGCCCGAACTGCAGAAAATTTTGTCCTTGCAGGGAGTTTAAGCTTTCACGGTAAAAAAATGCTCCGACCACTTCTCTCCTGAAGATTTTCTAGTTCCTGGTAGAACGGATGTGGGGTAAGTACTGACAATTATGCCGGGATTCATAAAAATTAAATTATTGTCTAAATAGGCTTTTGTCCGGTTGCATTCCCCGAGGCAAGGATCGAAACAACAACCCTCTGAAAGCTTATTTAGATGCTAAGTGCAATACTGTACTGCAATACGATCTGCCAGAAATAGAGTTCATTGAAAATGATTCTGATTTCTTGGAATGGCTGGAAATAACTTCGCCCAACCGCGAGGGATGACCGCCACCCCAGGAACCCGACGTTTTGGATTAACCCGGCAAAATAGATGGGGAAGAAAAGAAGGGGGAAGGAAAAGAAAAGGGGAGTGAAAAAAATTTTTTTTGAAAAAAAAAATTAATTCAAACCAATAAATTAAAACTTTTTCCCACACCACACAAAAAAAACAACAAACTCCCCCCCCCCGTCAACTCCACAGGGTATGTTTTATCCAGTTTTGATGCAAAAGCATACCAGTTTTTTTCACCAGATGCCAGCGCGAAATACACTCCCACCAACACAATTCAAGGCGAGACCAAAGGTACATCGTCAATTTAAAGGGCGATACGGTCAAAATTTGGTCAATATCAACTTGACGTATTTCTTTCAATTTTGCATTTAAAAAAACCTGAACACCCCTCATTTTGAAGGTGTGTGTGTGTAGAATGTTGCTCCTATTTTGATTTTGGAATTCACTCTTCAGTTGTCAAAATGCCGTCCAAGCAAGAAGAGCAGCGTATCAAAATTTTGCTCGCGCATCGCGAAAATCTGAGCTACTCGCACGCAAAGTTGGCAAAATCGCTCAAAGTTGCCAAATCAACCGTTACAAATGTAATTAAAGTGTTTGGGGAACGTTTTTCGACAGCCAGGAAGTCTGGATCGGGGGGAAATCGAAAACCGGAAGCCACTGAGACGACAAAGAGAGTTGCCGGTTGTTTCAAGCGAAACCCTAACCTATCTCTCCGAGATGCCGCAAATAAGCTGGGTGTATCGTCTACAACCGTGCATCGAGCCAAAAAACGAGCCGGACTATCGACTTACAAGAAGGTAGTGACTCCAAATCGCAATGATAAACAAAATACGACGACCAAAGCGCGATCCCGGAGGCTGTACACGACGATGTTGACGAAGTTTGACTGCGTGGTAATGGACGACGAAACCTACGTCAAAGCCGACTACAAGCAGCTTCCGGGACAGGAGTTTCATACGGCAAAAGGAAGGGGAAAGGTAGCAGATATTTTCAAGCACACGAAACTGTCAAAGTTCGCAAAAAAATATCTGGTTTGGCAAGCCATCTGTACCTGTGGCTTGAAAAGCAGCATTTTCATAGCTTCCGGGACTGTCAACCAAGAAATTTACGTGAAAGAGTGTTTGAATAAACGTCTGCTGCCTTTCCTGAAGAAACACGGTTGTTCCGTACTGTTTTGGCCGGATTTGGCATCTTGCCATTACGGTAAAAAGGCCATGGAGTGGTACGCCGCCAACAACGTGCAGGTGGTTCCCAAGGACAAGAACCCTCCCAACACGCCAGAGCTCCGCCCAATTGAGAAATACTGGGCTATTGTCAAGCGGAACCTAAAGAAGACCAAAAAAACTGCTAAGGACGAGCAGCAGTTCAAGGCAAACTGGCTTTCTGCGGCGAAGAAGGTGGACAAGGTGGCTGTACAAAATCTGATGGCAGGGGTCAAGCGTAAGGCCCGGCAATTCGGATTTGGAAAAGCGGAAGCCTAACTGAATATTTTTCCTGAATTTTATACTAATTGAGCTTGAAAAAGAAATTTAATTTGATTTTTTAAATAAACGATTTCACCGATTTACACGCGTTTTCCCTTGACCAAATTTTGACCGTATCACCCTTTAAACAGCGTCACGGTCAAATCCGGTTCGGCCAACTCTCCACCTGTCATTTTGAGCTGCCGAATCAGTTCGTCAAAAAACACCAGACGACCACGCATAGAATCACCTTCCTTCATCCTCAATCGTCCAATCTGCTTCCTAACCAGGTTCTGCTTCCTAACCAGAAACTTCATGGCAAATATATTTTCGAGGGCTAGCCGCATTTGCTTTGCAGTAGTTTCGTAGAGAACGATCTCCAATCAAAAATGTTGTTTTCCGGGAATCATCCGTCATCGTCATGACTACTCCATTTGCGTCCAAGAACATCCGTACCTGGAAACTCCAGTTGTGGAATCCATGACCTCCACTGAACAGGGGTATCCGGTGCACCGAATCTTGTGTAAAAGTACCCATAACCTCTTGAGTGGACTAGATCGGGGAAGGTTCTCAAGGAGCTTGAAAAGAAAGACGACTGGTCTTGACGAGTGAAAACTATGAATTTTTCGTTTATTGGGAATCAACAGGCTAGGTTGCTAGGGGTCTAGGGTTGGTAGTTCATTTTCCAAAACAGAAGGTTGCTCAGACTTGTTGACTACACGTGTTAAAAGTGACAATAAAGGGTTTTCCGATCGAAATTTGGTCAAACAGTAATGTGTGTGAGTCGATGAAAGTTTTCATTAATAAGTCAAATTATTTTTCTTTTTCAAGTTCACTTAATACAGCATACAGGAGAAATATTCAGCTAAGCTGCATTTTTACCGAATGCGAATTGCCGAGTGTTTTGTTTAACTCCTGCCATAAGATTTTGTACAGTTTCCATGTCCACTTTATTCGCCGCAGAACGCTAGTTTGCCTTGAACTGTTTCTCGCTCACAACAGCTTTTTGAGTCTTCTTAAGGTTCCGCTTGACGATGGCCCAATATTGTGCGATTGTTCGGAGGTCTGGCGTGTTGGGAGGGTTCTTGTCCTTGGGCACCACTTGAACGTTGTTGGCAGCATACCACTCCATGGCCTTTTTTCCGTAATGACAAGATGCCAAATCCGGCCAAAATAGAACGGAACAATTGTGTCGCTTCAGGAAAGGCAGAAGACGTTTTTGTAGGCACTCGCTCAGATAAATTTCCTGGTTGACGGTTCCGGTCGCAATGTAAACGTTGCTCTTCAAGCCACAGGTACAGATGGCCTGCCACACCAGATATTTCTTCGCGTACTTTGACAGTTTAATGTGCTCGAAAATATCTGTCACCTTTTCCCATCCGGTTGCCGTATAAAATTCCTGTCCAGGCAGCTGTTTAAAGTCTGCCTTGACGTAAGTTTCATCGTCCTGTACCATGCAATCACACATCGTCAGCATCGTCATGTACAACTCATGTACAACTGCTTTGGCCGACGTGTTTTGTTTATCGTCGCGATTTGGAGTCACCACTTTCTTGTAAGTCGACAGTCCAGCTCGTTTTTTAGCTCCATCCACGGTTGAAGGCGCCACTTCCAGCTTCTTTGCGACATCTCGGACGGAGAGGTTGGGGTTCCGCTCGAAACAGCGGACAACTCTTTTTGTCATCGCTGTGGCCTCCGGCTTTCGATTTCCCCCCGATCCAGCTTTCCTGGCTGTCGACAAACGTTCATCGAACACTTTTAATACGTTGGTAACAGTTGATTTAGGCACATTCAACAATTTCGCCAACTTGGCGTGAGAGTAGTTTGGATTTTCGCCATGCACGTGCAAAATTTGGATGCGTTGCTTCTCTTCCTTCGACAACATTTTGATAACTGAAGTGCTAATCTCAAAATCAAAATAGAGGCATGATGCTACACGCACACATCTTCAAAATGAGGGTTGTGCAAAATTTTTTAATGCACGATGAAAGGAAATGCGTCAAGTTTAAGTTGACCAAATTTTGATCGAAACACTTTTTACTCGGACTGAGCCTCCGAAAATGAGCTTGAAATAAGAAAAACATGGTTAGTCTTCGTTTATGTGAATTCTGTGAATGTTCTTTAGTTTGAAGTGGTTAGGACTAGAGTTTTGATGCATGGTCAGTATCATTGTTTGTTCTCTTTGCAGTGAATCAGGTCTTGAATGATAAAGGGGCGCACCTTATAAGAATGATCACATTCCTCAAAGGGTTCAAATAGCGGAAACGTTCAATAAAACTCGATTCCTTGCCAACGTATCAAACAATGACAACTGCACGGAAAAAAATTATGAATTTTAACAGGCGCGTAAAATTTACCCTCGATGGATTCCAAGCCAAAGAAAGCGTAAACAACGAAATTGTTTGCAATTTTTCAGGCACCATACAACAATGTTTGCAATCTTTCATACAACAGGCTACATTCAGGCGTTATCTGGCTTAAATTTACACGAAATATTCCATTATTTTCTGCCAAATCTAGCATTCCCTTTATGTGCATTAGATAACGCAGAAAATTCAATGTCTATTTTTTTCTGTGTGTAGCAACACCGAATTCTTCATCATTGATCAATAGTGATGAAGTAACTTGACATGCACTCAACGAAGGATACGGGATGTACTACAAATTATCAAATTACTGGTCACATATGTCCCAAACATAAAACAAAGAAAAGCGGTGGTTTATGTCCCGAACATTGCTCGAAAAAGTAGGGAGAATTTCTATTCAATATCATGCGCATAAATGGAACATCACAAAATATACAGATTTGTATTATAAATCGTGCAATATTCTGGGACATTCCATACATTGCCGATAATATTGTATGCAAGAGCTCGTCTTTTTTAGAACTATTTCATGCAAGTTGCTGCTTCGTGTGGAATGAAATACAATTACATGCTTCGATATCTACATCACAATGAAAGTTCTGATTTTTTCTCTGTGTAGAATTGTCCATTCATGTCCATTTTACCCCTCCTGTCCAATTTACCCACAATTTCCCTACATATGTCTCCCTTGTTCCAATATGGGATTCCCGTAGAAAAAGGCGACTAATGAATCACACCACCACCACCACCAGCAGCAGCAAAGAAGCCAAGGATCTCCAGTGAAAGAGCATAAAAATGCTCCCGTGGATGCAAAATCGGGAAGAGAAATGAATTTTCAAAACTCATTAATTAAATCCGATGCCACGCTCGATTGAGTCCTTTGGCAGATCGTTCGCTCGTTCGTTCTTTCGTTTGGTTGAGCAAACGAACAAAAAACAAAAAAAGTAAAGGATTTCTGTGTACGCTCCGTCGATCCGCTCTGGTCTCCGAAGAAAAATCTGCAATTGGAATACAGGAGCAATCTGATTTGATTAAGGTTAACCCAGACGTTAAGCGCACTGGCTGTTGACTGAGAGATGGTTGTTTTTTTTTTTTCAGATTCTGGTGAAGCAGTAGGCGAGGAGAAGTTTGTTTTGATTAGCAACGCGAGTGGCGAATGATAAGCGGTGGTGAGAGTTTGGCTTCTTTTCGATGCATATTTGTTCTGTTGGTGCAAAAGCAAATTAATCGGTTCCAAGTGGCCAAAGTTTAGTTAATTTTAAAATTGTCCGATAAGATGTGAATTTGTTTCTTGTCATCAAATGTTCACTAAGCTCTTCAATTTCAGGCAACTGTACACCTCCTAATACCTTTTACCCGACCAACTGCCGAATGACCACTTGAGCAGGAGCTGGAAAAGTTTTTCCTCACTTGGTATAATCCAGCAAGACAAGAAAAAAAAACGGGGCTTAGCCGCAGGGACAAGGATAACAAGAAGAAATTGTTACTTCTCTGCACTGTCTTCGGTGTCGATTTGGTTTCAGAAAAAGTGCCAGCCTATCCTTCGTCCGTTGTGCCCTCAAGAACAAACGGAATGAAAGGTGGAAATGGAAAAGTTCGGATCGGATTAAGGACGCCTTCGAATGGTGACGGTTGAGGACCCGGGGCAATGCTAATCGCTGCCTACCACTGCCCTCAAATAATGAAGTGGCAATTTATGAAGGGACTTTTTCCCGGCCTCAATTTTGCAATTGTCAAGAAATGCCGCAGCCCCCACCAGAGGTGCTCATTAGACAGGGAATCAGTCCATTAACTTCCAAGAATGGACCCACCATTAGACTCGGATAGCAAAGAACACGGCATCCTTCGAGTGGAATTAATCTCAAGAGCTTTTAACCTGTCACGATTATTAATACAATTACGGTTAATGTGTTCAATTTACAACACACTACTGCTGCCAAGATCTACAAGGCGGAACTGCTTTTCATTTGTTCTTTGGGATGGCACTCACATTGTGGGAAATAGTTGCGAGCAACATCCCAGCAGCGGAACAAAAGGGGGACACCCAGGGAACGTATAAACTACATTTTAATTAGATTGTTGTGTGTGTAGAACGAGAGACGTCTTGTGCTGCTCCTGCCCGGTCGGAGAACAAGGAAAGTTTTCTTGTGTAAAGTTTTCATCGGATGCTCGCCCCGGTAGATGATGACGATGCTGGCTCAGGGCATTAGGGTAAGCAAGGAGAAAGTGATACTTTTGGTTCCTAGGGACATGTTGTAAGAGAAGGGGTTGGATTGTTAGTGCGATCTACCTTTGCTCAGTTGGTTTTTGCGCTTGTGGATTTGAAATGAGAGCCACACGCCACCGCACTTTGGCCGAATGGAAGGATTTCCCGTCTGCTGGTTCTGAGTGCACGAGGGGAAATCTGTTTTATGATTTTTTGCAATGCAACACCGAAGGACGATTTTCCTCAGTGCCACCCACTCATGTGCTTACCACCAGACACTGCTTCCATACGCACACACAAATTTGCTCTTGGTTCGTTAAGTTTTCTCATATCATTACTATTATCGTGTTGTTCGCCTCGCCGTGCTCTTCCAGGCCCTTGTCTGTTGACAACTATCGTCCTCCCTGAAGCAGCTCGTTAGTAATTGTTGCGCTCTGGTTGTAGAATGTGCACAAATTTAAATTACTTGAAGCTCTAGGACGTTGAGAACGACGAGGACGACGACGATGACAACTCTTCGGGTGTATGATTGTTACGGCAGCTTGGTTTTTCGGGGGTCCCAGCTCATTAGACGGACCATCATACCGAACACAGGATACGGGCTGAGGATTTTCTGTTTGCCCCATTTGGCACACTCCGGTGAAGATTTCTGGTCCTGGAAGTTTGCACAGGTCACGTGAGTTTAGATAGCAACGTGTGCTCAGGTTCCGGACGACGGATGAGTGTGTTTTCTTAGCAGCGCCCGCCCGAACAAGACGAGGGATCGTTATGCGAAAAGATACGGGGCTCCGGGTCTGTTGTGTTGCCCCATCATCGGCATTGTCGTTGTCGGAAAAGCTGAGGATTTGGATTGCTCTCACCGGTCGGTCGGTCGGTCGGTCGGTTGCTTTCTCCGGTGAACTGAAGCGTTTATTTTATGACCCTAGTAGTTCTAATTCTTGCGAACGCACCTGGCAGGCAATTAAGATTTTCTATCGTATTAGCAGCTCTTTGTTGGAGGCAATTTATGCGTTTCGGTCTCGGGACCGAACAGTTAAAATTTATCGTCTGTGCCATATTTGAATACACCACTTTCACACAAACACAGACAGGAGGGTCGTTCCGGGAAGCAGAAGAAACCCATCGCAACAAAGCGATTCAATCGAAGTCAATCACAAAACAGCAATAGACATTCGTGAGTGGCGCTTTCTTGAAATTCTCGGATTCAGTTCAATTATTTGAGCAAGTTGTAATCAATTGCGGAACATGATTTTTGAAACCAATTTAAGCTTCACCCGATTAACTGTAGCATGTATTGATTACATAATGAAAACCAAATGAACGCTGCAATCGTGGTAGGCCGTACCACGAGGTTGAGTTGTTTTGTTTTCACAGATATTTCAAGCTGAACAATACATTAAGTCCTAAGTAACATGGAGAGATTCTCTTCGCCGACTCTCTCTTTCATTAATAGCCCCAAGTTACATTGCCAAAACCATCCAGCTTTATTAAGTTTTATTAAAGTTTTATGAAAGTCTCTAATAATCAATTCGGCTTTATTATGGCAGCAAGATATGCCAATAGGTTTCAAATTTTAGTCAGGTTTAAAAGAACCTACACAGCTTCTTTACAACGCTCTTAAAACCTTGACTTTTAAAATTCATTTTACTCCTATCAAAGGTTTTATTTTGACTTTATTAACTCATAAAATGCTGTTTTGAAATGCCGTTTTATGACTCATTCATATTATCTTATTATGGTCAGTTGAAAAAGCATTTTAAAACCATTTTGCCTAAAGTAAATGCATTAAACGGCTAACTGGCATTGAGGAAAGCTACCAAGCGACCAGATAGTTTTATAGTATTCATTGCTAAGATAAATTGACTTTTTACAAATTTATAAGTTTGGGAAGGTCCATTAATTATGTCACGCAGTAGTGGGGGAGGGGGGGTTTCGAGAAAACGTGACGATCCATACAAAAAAATTTGAAGGTCCATACAAAAAACGTGACATGGGGGGGGGCTTACAAAAAGTCAAATTTTGCGTGACGTAATTTATGGACGTTCCCTTGCAAGATATCCAGAACATCAGATTTCTAGTGCAATGATCGAAAAGGCTTATCGATTCTAGCTCATCGGAGAAATGAAGAGAATTGAGCAGTCAAAATGTGCTTACTTTTCAATTGTTACGCGAGATTTCAAAAAAAAAATTTGATTTTCAAGTTTCCAGATTTGCAAGTTTCTTGAATAATAAATTTCCAGATTTTCGAATTTTGAAGATTTCACAATTTCCATATCCAAGATTTATGGATTTCCAGGTTTCCAGATATAAAGATATCCAGATTTCTAGATTGACATGTTTATATATCCAGATTTCCATACATCCAGATTTTCATTATTTCGTATATCCAGATTCAAAGATTTGCAGACATCCGAATGTAAAGATTTCAATATTTCCACAGTTTTAGATTTTCAGATCCACAGACTTCAAGATTTACAGATCTCTGAAATACTAGATTGCGTGCGCAATATCTGACAAGGGCTTATTCATGTAAATAAATTTTCTTCGTCACCTTACTCTTGCTCACCGGAGTATTGAAGAGAATCGAACAACGAAGATATATCCATTTTAAATGAAGCAAGAGTTTTCCAGATTTTACAGAATTCCAAACATCCAAATTTACAGATTTTCATAATTAAAATTTCGAAAATTTCGCGATTTCCAGATTCCAAGATTTCTAAATTTCCCATATTAAACGATTTACATGTATCCAAAAATTCTGGACTTTCTGATTTCCAAACGTCTATGCCTTCAAATTTCTTGATCTCCAGGTTTCCAATTTTCCAAGATTACAAATTTATTGCGATACATCGAGCTTATGAAGAGAAACGAACAAAGAGGACATGTTCTCTTTAAATTTTTAGAGGTATTTGCAGATTTTTAGATTTTTAGACGCGCAAATTTTAATATTTCCTATATCCAATATTCAAGAGTACCAGATTTTGTGATTTCCTGATTTCTGGAACTCTAGATTTTCATTCTCAGACTGCCAGATTACCAGATATTCAGTTTAATAGATTTCCAGATTTCTGGATATCTAGATAACTTTGAGTTTTTTAATTTTCAGATTTCCAGAATTCCAGAATTCCAGATTTCAAAATTTCCTCACAGGTTTCTCGATTTCAAGATTTCCAGATACTCGATTGTAAAATTTTCAGATTTCCAGATTTCCAGATTTTCAAATTTTCAGATTTTAAGATTTTCAAATTTCCATGTTCCATGTTCCAAGGTTCGTAGATTTCCAGATTGCCATGTTTTCATTTTATCAAACCTTTCTTGGAATTCCTGGATTCCTAGATTCACACTTTTAGGATTCCTGATTTCCATTTTCCAAGATTTCACGATATCCAGATTTTGAAATTTCCAAATTTATAAAATTTAAGGATGTATGAAATTTCAAGATTTCCTGATCTAAAGATTGTCTGATCAACAGATTTTCAGATTTTCAGTTTTTTGATTTTCAGATTTTCAGATTCTCGATAGTAAGGTTTTAAGATTTTTAGATTTTCAGATTTTTTAAGTTTCCAAATTTATAAAATTTCAGGATTTCCTGATTTAGAGATATTCTGCTAAACAGATCTTTAGATTCTCGATTTTCAAATTTTCAGATTTTCAAACTTTCAGATTTTTGGATTTTCAGGTTTTCAGGTTTTCGGGTTTTCAGATTTTTAAATTTTCAAATTTTAAGATTTCGAGATTCGTAGGTTTCCAGATTTCCATGTTTTAATATTATCAATCTTTTAGATTCAAACTTGGAGGATTCCTGATTTCCATTTTCCTAGATTTCACGATTTCCAGATTTTGAAATTTCCGAAAATATAAAATTTCAGGATGTACGAAATTTCAAGATTTCCTAATTTAAAGATTTTCTGATCAACAGATTTTCAGATTTTCATTTTTTTTTTTGATTTTTAGATTTTCAAATATTCAGATTTTCAGATTCTCGATTGTAATGTTTTTTCAGGATTTGCTGATTTAAAGATTTTCTGCTGAACAGATCTTCAGATTCTCGATTTTCAAATTTTCAGATTTTCAGATTTTCAGATTTTTAGATTTTCAGGTTTTCAGGTTTTCAGGTTATCAGATTTTTAGATTTTCAGATATTAATGTTTCGAGATTCGTAGGTTTCTAGATCTCCATGTTTTAATATTATCAATCTTTTGGATTCAAACTTTTAGAATTCCTGATTTGCAATTGCCAAGATTTCACGATTTCCTGATATAAAGATTTTCAGATTTACAGATTTCCAAATTTGCATATTTACTAAAGATTAATTGCGTTATATTTTGAAAGAGGTGTATCTATGTTTCTTTAATGATTTACTCAAGCTCATTGAGCCTATGAAGAGAATCGAAGAAACAAGGTTGCCTGTTTTTAATATAATGCGGGATAAGCAAATGTTCAGATTTCCAGATACCACATTATTTAAGTTTCAAAATTACACAATTTCAGAATTCCAGATACTCGGATTACTGATTTCTACGGTTCAATGATTCACGATTTCTAAATTTTCTTATTCTCAGGTGTCAGATTTTTAGATTTTCATTTTTCCAGATATCAAGTTTTCAGGAGTTGTAGATTACCAGATTTCCAGATTTACTAGTTTTTTGATTGTCAATTTTTAAGAATTTGAATCACTTCGTATTGTTTTCGTGACTAGTTTACTTCAACAAACTTCCCAAGAACATGCGTTGGAGTCATTTCTAGCTACAACTTAGATATTTTACTTTTGCTTTTCTCAATATTCTAATATGTTTTTATAGCTATCGATGAGCTTTGGGAAACATGAATTTTGCAGGAACAGCGTTGCCGGCTGTCTTTTGACTTTGCGTTGCATTTTGCACAAAAATGTTGTAGTTTCAACTCGATACTCTCCATTTGCGTACAAACTGTTGTTTTAAACTATGGAGTTGCTGTTTCAAGACGGGCATTTCGGCCTATGGACAGTGCAGCATTACTGCCAGTTACGCATTACACTCATGCAGCATTTCACAAATAAATTATCTGGAAACCAGATTGGTAGATCCTGTAAATTAATTACAGAAAAAATATTACTCAGCAACCGATTGGATCTTGAAAGTTGCACAGACCTATTGTATTCAAGAATAATTTTTATGTTTACATCCTTCATCATGATTTTGTTAAAACAAAATACAAGTATTTGTGATATTGTAAACAGATATATACATTTTCATTCAATTGGCTTCCAAAAGCAGAAAATATAGTTGATAAATTGCTGAACTATGACATATTCATTTTTAAACAGTCACATCGGGGTTGTAAACAATCTCTATGAACTTCAAATGTGTCTAGCGCTGGAGTTCGGATGAGTTCGTAAGAGCTATTTTCATCAATCTTATTGTAAATGTATGATCTTTCATTTCATTTGAGTTTCACAAAAAAACAAAACAAAAATCGAACGACATAGACACAAACTTTAAACGACTGGCCCAGGATGTAAACAAAGCCTTTACTTAAGGGTCAGCTGTCAAGTTATTTGCCATGGTATGTTTAACTGCAGCTACATAAACGAACACAAGCATGTTTTTGATTTATGGCTAGGTTTTTGCTTCAACTACTGCTCAGTGCGTCGCCTAATGGTCAGCACAATAGACCTATTAAAAAATGGAAACCTGACTATTTCGCACAAGGTGGCAATGCTGGCAACGACTCTAGATGACAGTCAAATATTTCTTTGTTCCCTGTCCAATCCATCCTCACAAAATGTCACCCCATCGAACCTCGGAAAATAACCACGAGTAGTCGGTTCAAGTCCTACTAGTCGATTTCTAATTCTAACGTAATTGAGGTTTCAGAATAGATGAACTAGATTGAAAAAAATCATCATCAAATCTAACCATATTTCAGAACAGCAATTTTAATAACGCAAAATCCAACCCCCTTTCAGCAAAATACACTCCTTCCATAGCCATCTTTGTTTCAAGCCGCTTTCCTTCCGTTGCATGTCACACTTCAGTTTAAATCCAATCCTTGAAAAACTTTCTCGAAACCACTCAAACTTGCCAGACCAAAACAATCCTTTCCACTCGAACCCCCCCTCCCCCCCTAGAGCACTTACGATATCCCCCCAATACTGGTGCAGAGATCCATGGCGATCGAAGAAGGTGCCACCACAAGGCCTCTGCCTCGGAGAATGAGGCAGAAAGTCATCCAATTGCCAAGCGTCCTTGATGGCGCTCAGCCGTTGTCGTTGTCAAGTGAAAGATTATATTGCCACTAAGCGCCAGAAACAGAGTTCCTACAACTCTCCTCTCAGCAGCTGAGTGATGATGAAGAAAAAAAAGAAGAAGAACAGAAAAAAAAGAACCAGCAACGGCATCAGCAAACCGACAATCATGTAATGCGCCCCCGCATCAGCGCTAGTTTCAATTGAAGAAAAGAAGGGGGCTTCAAAACTATCGTTCAAGCACCGAGTGTCTATCTGTATTGTATGGTCCACCCTTTTGCAACCTTCGCCATCCGGTTCTTCCGGAGCAGGACGATCAGCAATGGCTATTTGCTCGGTTGAACACGATTCACGTTTGCTTCTCTTTTTTTTGTACTGTCCTCCCGTTCTGTTTGATTGCCATATCATGGGTTGCCATCTCTCGTGTAATCCTGCGAAAAGCAGTCGGCAGCAAGGAAAAGCACACACCGACACATAACACCGATTATCATCATCAGCCGGAAGCTGTCTTCCCCCGTCCACTCAAATCCGACCAGAGCCATCATCTCAAAGTTGTATCGTGCTCAAGTTGATGGTGGAAGCCGTAATTCCAATGTGTCCTCTTCAGAATGAGTACCTTGGGTTTCCTCTTTTTTTTTTTCTTCTTCTTTTTTCGCCCCGAGCGCACCAAGTGTGAACTCAACCGGCATTCCATCTGCCAACAATGGGGGCCTGGTTGAATTCGAAAATAAAAATCGACACGATTTTGATGGATTCGGTGGCACCGGCAAACTAAATATTGACCAAGTGATCGAAATCAGATTGCCTGTGTCGTCCCATATGCGATTCATGCCTCATGCCGGCGCTGGAAAGAAAGCAACGGATTAGAAGCACGGAGGGACTAAAGGAGGCTTTCAATTATAAATGCCTCAATTTTCGGACCGGAAATCGAGGATCAATATTTGGCTAGTAGCGTAATTGAATTCGGCTCCGGCGGACAATGCAACGGGCCACCAACAATTGCCACTCCATACAGAGGTTTTCGTTTCGCCGGGCGCTGATTGGCTCCGGTTCATTCGATGGGGGGGGGTGGAGGATTTTTTTGATAGAATGAGGGATGGTGAGTTTAGTGAAATTTATTCGTGAGAAACGGTTCAAATACTTAATTTGGGGGGAAATCTAAATCTTTTCGGATTAGTAGCCTATGGGATTTTGACGTCTTCCGCAAGCTTCATTACTGTACGAAGACGAATAGTGACGTTGAAAAATTACGTCGCACACATGTCTACTTGTGGACAATGGCTCATGTGATATGTTTGCAGTTGACACAAGCATTGAAGGCATTTTTGAAAAAAAGAAAAACAAAATAGCTTTCAAGGTAGACCGAATTTGTCGAAGGAACAAAATGCTATAAGCGAGACCTTGAATTCTGGAACCAATAAATGCATGGCAACATTTCAGCTTCAATAAGACTTACTAGCTTGATAAGCAATAAGGATGAATAGGTCATTTGGGCAAAATTTGAAAAGTTAAAAAAAAATATTTTATGAAATATTTGCAACATTAAACTAACGAACTTTCATGGCAGATTATTTTTTAAGATCATGAACAGTTCTTTTTGATTTTAATTCTGTCAATCTGCTAAACTGTCATGTGGAAAAAATTGAATTAATTATTTCTTGAAATCTTCGGTACATGAAACCAATTTTTTTCAGGATTATCGATCTTTCAATGATAAGGTGAAATTTCTATTCATGTTTCATAATTTGCTGATAGTTGCCGTTAAACATTCCTTTTTTTTTTTAATCTTTGGGTCTTTCTGCAATTAACTGTTAGGGCAGCTCATTCAAATTTCAAAAATTTCAATTTGCTAACAAGTCTTGTTGAAGATTTATTTGTAATATTTGAGACAAGAAACCATTGAATTTTCATGATAGGTTCTTGCTTCTTTCGATCATAAGCATTTGTTTTTTAAATTTCAAATGTGATGATGCAATAAAAAATACATACACGCACAGGAAATTTGCTTAGTTGAATTAACAAAATTGTTTGTTGACTTCAACAAATCTGGCTTGTTGAACTAGTAATTATATTTTGTTAAATCAACAATCATTTTTTGTTGAATCTTCCATGATGTTATTCGATCGAACAAACTGGATTGTTGATATTGTGCATATTTTTTCAAGTGTATATGAAAAAACACAGTGTACCTGAGTGTTATTTCAAGCGTACAAAATGGCTGAGTCAGAGCTAGGCGATACAAAATCACCATGCGAGGAATTTTTTGAAGAGGAATTCCAGCAGCTGGATCCTGAGGAACTCGATTTAGCTAACCTACTCAAGCGGTTTGGCGTCTCCTTAGAGGTCGCAGGTGCATTCACCAGTAAGTATTATTGACATAATCATAAAATCGGTAATGTATGATATGTACTACCACCCATTGTAGCACGGAAACTAAGTCCGACAGCAATGGGCTCTCCCCTCTGTTAGACTTGATCAAGCTTTAATAACCACTGATTATCCTAATCATGCCGTTGTATGAAGGGCCAAAAAGGGGTTGGGTGGATCGATATGCAACATCACTTATACGTATCCACAGGGATATAAAGAATCTCCTTCCAACAACAAGATTGAACAATTGGTCAAAAGAGCAAGCTATCTAACATGAGGGTGCCCCAATGGGCGGGGAGAAGAGCCCAGCCTCTATTAACAAACTTTTAGCAATAGGGAGTTGGCATTCCCACTCTCCCCATCCAGAGTGCTTCAATCGGGTGCCCTGATGGTCCCTCCCATTCCCATGAAATATTTATATAATAGTGTATATATGTTATGTAAATGAAAAATACTACAAGCACTCGTATCTATTATATATGATATTCATTCGGTTGATCCTGAAATGCAAGAAATGTTGTAAAATGTTAAAGTGTAGAGTTCTGTGGTTCCGCGCTTAAGCAAGTTTTCGTTCGTTTTCAGCGATAGCAGCAATTCACCAAAATCTTGATTTGAGGTATCCTGAAAAAGTTTGTTAAATCTATTGAAATTTTACAAAACTAACATTTATACATTTTAGTTTACTGTTGCCATGGTCACTATTTGCTACTTGATGCTGATTTTATAATAGCAATCCGCTTTTATTTTTGCAGATCTAATAGTTATTGCTACCGAATTAGGAAGGGAAAGATTTAAGTGGAAGGGAGTTAAAGATAAATGGGCAAAAAAAAACAATAAGTAATGTTTTAATCATCTTTGAAGTAAAATCAATAAAACAATATTACCAAATATAGTGATATTTTGGTGGTTTGAGACTCCTCCCTTCACTGGAAAGGGGGGCTCCCATACAAATGAAATACAAATTTCTACACAACTCGAGAACTAATCAAGCAAAAGAAATCAAATTTTGCATGTGTGAGTTTTTAAAAGCAAAGAAGGTTTTTATGGTAGCTTGAGACCCCTCCCCTCTCTAAAACGGGAGGCTCCCATACAAATGAAATACATATTTCTGTATAACTCGAGAACTGATCAAGCAAAGAAACCCAAATTTAGTTTTTGGAGGCAAGAAATGTTTTTATGGTAGTTTGAGACCCCTCCCCTTTCTATAAAGGGAGGCTCCCATACAAATGAAACACATATTTCTGTATAGCTCGAGAACTGATCAAGCAAAGAAACCCAAATTTAGCATGCGGAAGTTTTTGAAATAGAGAAATATTTTTATGGTAGCTTGAGACCCCTCCCCTCTCTATAAAGGGAGGCTCCCATACAACTGAAACACAAGTTTCTGCATAACTCTAGAACTAATCAAGTTAATGGAACCAAATTTGGCAGGTAGAGGTTTTTGAAGGCAAGAAATGTTTCTAAAGAGGGCGGCTCTCATGCTAATGAAACACAAATTTGTGCATAACTCGAGAACCAATCAAGCATATGGAACCAAATTTGGCATGTGAGGTTTTTGGAGGAGAGAAATGTTTCCATGGAAGTTTGAGACTCCTACGCCATCTGGAAGGGGGAGGGAGGTGGAGGTATTTGGAGGCAAGAAATGTTTCTATAGCAGTTCAATACCCCTCCCCATTTTGAAGGGGAGGGGGGTTCCCCCTACAAATAAAAAGCAAATTTCTGCATGACTCGAGAACTAATGAAGTAAATGAAATCACTTTAAGCATATGGAGGTTTTTGGAGGCTAGATTTCTATATACATAAAAATGAATTTCTGTCTGTCAGACCCTTATAGACACTGAAAGTTCTGAACCGACCGACGGGAAAATTTATATGAAGGGGTTTTTGGGGCTGAGGAAGGTTCTTATGATTGTTTCTCCCCCCCGCGCCCCCGACCCCGAACCAACCACACAAATACAAATCAAACCCCAACCCCAACCCAAACCAAACCAACACAAAATAACCTGGTGTGTGTTTGGCGGCAGAAGGTTTTTTTGGTATTTGAGGGCCCCACCCCTCCCTTCCCCCGGGGGGGGGGGGGGGGGTTCAAACAAAAAAAACCCCCATTTTAATTAAAATCGATGAGCCCGGGGGAAGGGTCCGAGAACTAATTAAGCAAATCCCAAGTAACAAATTCAATTTTAAGGTACACTTGAAGAAGTTCTCAAGACTCATTTAATAAAACCACGCATAAAACTAGATATTCTACATGACATCGATAAAACAGCCATAAAACCCTCATAAGTTCAAAAAGGCCTATACTACAGGAGGTTCTCAAGACTATTTCCCAAGATTCGCTTAAAACTTGATAGTTTTATCGGTACATACTTGTAATGACATGCAGGACATGCTTAAAACTATGATAAAACTACCACAAGTTTAGGTAGTTTTATGATTTTCCTTTTTAAGAACACTTCCAGTCCATCACAAATATGTTTCGAAGATTCCATTTTTGGATTCGTTCTGCTGAATGGGGACTTTATTAAGAGAAAAAAAACATCGATATACATATGATGTTTCTTTTCCAAAGTGGATACGTATGTAAATTAATTGTAAAACTGACCATAAATGCATGAGTTTTTTGCCTGCAATTGATACATTTTTCATGCGACGTTCAGTTGATTGGTGTTTTATAACATAAAAGTTCGAAAATTTTAATGCGCCACGGAATCATTGCTAGAACTTTGATTTATTTGAACAATAAAAAATACTTGAAAATTCAACAATCAGGTGACAAGGCTGATAAATTGTTAGATCTTGAATAAATTGTGTCTACAATCCATTTTAAGTTTCAAATTGTATTTTAAACAGCAGAAATTGTTCGTAGCACTGGAAAAACGAGAGTTTTGTTGCATATAAATTAAAATGGCTACCATTCGGAGGGAATCCAGAATAGCCACGCTCGCCATTTTTTCAATGGTTTTATCTAAAACTACCATAAAACGCATATAAAACTAATATTTCTTGGACAAGACTAACAAGATTTTTTTAGGAGTGCGATAAGTTCATCTTTACTTGTTCTATTCTTGAAAAAGAGGAGTAACGCTTGAATAAAACTTGTTTGAATTGCTCAAGGTAAACAAGTCTTTCGTAAGATAGCCATAAAATTATTGTGGAGAAGGCACATCATAACCAAAGAAAATGTGAACGTTCAAATCAAAAGTGCCTATGCATAGTTGTCAAAAGTACTGCGCTGTATTTCCACGGTGGTGCGCCATATAACGCACTACCTGAGACGTTAGGTTTAACTTGCATAACTGGCATAAAATCAAATATCATGAGTTATGCATTTCGGTTTTCAACTGGCGACACATTGCACCATTTTATTTTATTCGTTTTACGCATAACGCATTGACCCTTTTGATAAGTTAGTCTCAGTAGGCTGCGAATCCAATGGAATTGTCAAAAAAAAAAAATTGTCGTTGGTGGCTGAGATGAAGGAATGATCAATATATTGAATAGGTTTTTATTGAATTTCCGCTTGAACGATCCGCTGGTTTTTAATTTGTTCTACCTGTGGGCGTCCATTGTGACAGTTTGTTTATTTTTCACATAATGTTCTTTCTCAAGAATATGTGCTCTTATTTAAAATCAAATGGTTCTAAGAGAGTTTTATGGCAGCATTTCCAAGATACATTCATCTTAAAGAAGAATGTCATAAAACTTTTACAAAACTTTTATCAGGTTTTATGCAAGTTGCGAAACAATGTCTTGAGAGGGGGATCAAGTGACTTATAAAACTACTGATAAGGTGAATTACACTTATAAATGATGTAGTTTTATGGAGGTTTCTTCAAGTGTTCATTAATCACTCTTGAGAACTGTTAATGAATTAAAACCACCTTAACTTGGAAAATGCCCCGATAAAACCGGATGAACTCCATAATGCTCTGATAAAACTACCATAAAACATGAATAAAACCAATTTGCATTTGAAAATCAGTGGGGTTGTGTTTAACACACGACTGGTTGACGTAGACTACGTTAACCCGTTTGATTAGTTTCGTAGTGTACTGTTCTAATGGGACGTTGGGTTAGCATAAATAAGTGAGAAAGTATGTTAGAACATGCTATGATTCGCTTCTTAGAAATTATTTGGCAGCTGTGGAAAGGGACGTTTGGTTTGAATGTTAGTATGATGAAAGGGCAACAATTGTGCTGCCTGTAGTGATTGTGTTGATATGATCGACCAGCTGGAGACCATTATCCATATCGCGTAATCTCGAAAATCTATCGATAAATGATAAAGCTTCAAGAGTTCACACTGTTTCAGTTATTTTTAAATGTTGATTTGACCACTACCCTTGCCGCAAGGCCAAGTCTGATCAAAATAGCGTTGATGTTTGTCCTCAAAGATCGTTAGACCAGCATTAGATAGTAAGTATGTTAGCAAAAATCTATTGTACATTCTTTAGAAAGCATTTGAAAAGTATTTGCACTTTGTCAAGTTGGTTGACCACTTGATTTGATTTCCCACCTCGAGTTTAAGGCCCTTCTCTAGCTTTCCAGTAGTTAGCAACGCATTACCTCTGATTGCTTCCAGTTTCGCCCGATAACCTCGAGTTCGCTCGGCATCGGTACATGGTCAATTCGGAGGATTTTTCGAATGTTCGATCTTAACGCGCTTCCGAAATTTACGCAAACGGTTGGCATCAAACCGACTAGGCATTGCACTTAATCACCCTTTTACAGTTTCTCAAAACTTATTTCTTCCTAGAAGTAAAACGCTATCCAACGCCTGAATCGTTAACACAACAGAATAACTATTCATAACAGTACTCATTGAAATGTGCATGTTCGAGAATCAAAACATTGTCCGTGATAGGGAATTTCTTGAAACATGCCAGAACGCAACATTCTTTAAAATTTTCATACACCGATTGATGCATATGTATGCGAAATATATTAATCTTTTATTTGCAAAACTTTATATACCTGAGTAAATAGAATGGCAATCGTAAAAATTTCTTGATTAGAGCAGTCTCAAAAATAAATCAATCAAGAAACAATCGAATTCTTAGCGTCCGGTGTTTAAATTTTTCGTGACGGTAGCCATTTGTAAATTGTACAAAATACTCAAGGTATGCAACAAAGAGAAAACTAGCCACCGCTGTCAGCCAATCGGTAAGAACCAAACATTGAAATCAAACAAACTCTCTCAAAATTAAATTGGTCGTCCTGAAAAGGACGGATTTGAAATGGTCCGCATTTGAATTAAAACCCTCTCTGCGCCTTACCAAAAGATGTCTACCAAATATCACACACACACATAAGCACCTTATTTCGCTCCTCGTGGTTGCACCCACCAGCTGGCTACAAAGACATTATTTGCCCACACACACAACCTTATTTCCCCTATATACCCCACCGGCTGGCTACAAGCAACCGACTGCCTAGCACACCACAGTATAATGTGTGGCTGCCTAGCAACGGTTGCCCCCCCCCTCCATTTCCCCCCTTCCCTCCTGCCCCCCCCCCCCCCCACCCCCCCCCCCCCCCCCCCCTCCCCCCCCCCCCCCGCACTCCCCGCCGCCCCCCACCCAATATCGTCCCCTCCCCCTCCTCGACCCCCCCTCCCCCCCTTCAAACACTCTGCTAACATAAAAGTGCCTACATTGGGCCGGGGGGGGGGGGGGGTCCCCCCTAAGTTTTGATTTTATTTTTAGAATTTTACTATTTGTTTCAATATATTATTATTTATTTTTTATCTCTAGAAGGTTGCAAGGTAACTTGTTGCAATACAGTTGATGTTACTCCAATACTACTCAATTAAGTCACAATCAAGTCACTGTAACCAAATATGACGATTTTGTGTTGCTTGGGATGTTTGTCAGATTGCTCCTTTGCCTAAATAAAAAAGCCAAATTACGCGAAGTTGCCTCGATTTTGTAACAAGTTGTAGCAAAAAAGCGTAAAAAATTGACATCCATGAGAAAAAAGTTGTAATTATATAATAGTTTTTAAATAGTAACGAGTAACAATTTTATTACAATATTTTTCCTTTAACCTAGAATCCAACCTATGTAGCCTAAAGTATCTAAAAACCCCAAGCAGCACACAACAGTCAAAACTGGTTTCAGCAGCTCTATTGTGACTTAATTGAGTCACAGAGCAGTCACCTTTACTGGGTTGAAACAAATGTGCTACTAGGGAAATATCTCTTAATCTGTAATGTTAGCTATTAGATAAGCATTGATTGATTTTTTTCCCCGCTAGCTGAAAGTTGAAGAAGCTATGCTCAATAAAATGTTCAGTTCTTGGTTAATCAAAAAACTGAATATTCAAACCTATGCTATAGCTTTCAGAAGCCAAATAATACTAGATTAAGAAACACAGTTGATAGTTAGAAAAAGTATCAATGAAAAATATTTATTTGAACTATTCATGGCATGGGTCAAACCGCCCCGTTACCCCGCTTTCCCCGTTTTAGGGTACTGTAGTTTCGTATTATTGAGAATATATGTTGATCATATCTTACAGTTTGAGTCAGCGTGTGAGAAGCAGAACAGCAAGCTAGTCAGGGCGAGAAGTTGCAGTTGTCTTATCCTATTCAAATAATTTATCCGTTTTTATGAGCATGAGCAGGATAATGAGCATGATTGACCGCCCGAAGTTGTTATTCCGTTACTGCCAGTTCAGCTGTTATTACTCAGAAGATCAACAGATGATGCAAACATGCTCAATGTGTAAAACTGGTGATCCCAAACTAAGGCAATACCGGCGCTGGCCTCGCCCGAATGCAGGTCAAATAAGGAAAGGGTAGGAATGCGTTAACGTTTATTTGGACGTTTTATTGGAAGCCGAGACCACCGCCGAGACCACCGCCGCACTTCCACGAGAAATCACTGGGATTTTGGATGACAAGATTGGGTGGCAGCAGGGTTCGTTTTGGTAAACAATAAGCTGAATTCACGCTTCGTTTAGTAAAATATTTAAATACTAGTACCGATTTCTGATTCGAACCGATTAACAACAGTAAGGATGCTATTGGGGCCACACACAAAGTGTAATGGTGTTTTTTCATCGGAAAAACAAGGTGATTTTTTATAATGTTGGAAATCCGATTTGATCTGAGTTAAACCAATAATAAGGATGCTATTGGAGCCACTCACAAAGTGTGATGGTGGTTTTCCGTTAGGAAAACAAGGATAATTTTATGAACGCTTGAGAGATGCTTTGTTGTTCTCTTACTGTGCTCACTCGATCACTCGTTACACCAAATTATAGATAACCGAAACAACACGAAACGCGCCAGGCTCGATAGGAAAATAGTGCGTAATAAAGCATCGACACAACCTTTCACAGCCGATGCTCGAACCAAACTCTTTTTTCGTAACTTACAATTTTTACTACTGTATTCTACAATCTATTGCACTGCTGTAACTAATAACTGTATCAATCAAGTTGAAGTGTCTAATGAACAATCTATGCTAATCCATTAAAAATTGAAATTGAGGGATTTCGTAAAAATAAGAGTCCGTAGATGCATTTTGTGCCTTCTGGTAACTTTATGTTTCTATTGATGTCCATGCTCATCGGTTTAATACCAACCGGGAGAGACTTGGCCTTATACAAAAGGATTTCATTATCTCCAGTGCGCTCAACCAATCGCAACGTTTTGTGATAGATTGGACGGATTATTATAATTTGAGATAACTCCATGCAGATGTCTTCCAAGTTTGGCAGATCGACAAGCAATCGGTGGAGAGTTTAGAGGAAGACCGGAAGAATAAGCGATGGTTCTGCGCGTGTTTATAAACAGAAGAACCTTCATAACAAAACGAATCATCGGGTAAAATACATACGGTTTTTTTTTTAATTATAAGCAGTCTAAAACAGTTATTTGATTCATTTTATCCAGAAGTACCATAAATGGACATTCGAAAGTTTTTCAAAAGTAAGTATAATATTTTCCAGCATGTAATTAAAAAAAAACAAGCAAACAAAACAAAACGAATGTTTTTTCATGCAGCTGAAATAACCACGAATAGAAAAATATGCAAAATGGTTGTATTTCTCGAATTTGAACAACAATTTTAATGTAATTCAATGATTCAACGTTTTGGTTTCATACTACTCAGATACACATGATTGCTACATATACCGTGTTTCGACAGAACGTGTTTCAGTTGGATCATATCAGATAAATCGGTTCAAATTTCAAAACGCAGATGCAGATGTGTATATAAATTATTTTTAAAATATTGAGGAATAGCTGTTGGAACGCATATGAATTTCTTTTCGTCATTGATGAATAAAATTTCTTAAATTATTTACTAACTACTCGTGTGTTGAGAATGCAAGTAGCAACAATTCAGCACAAAAAACACAGCTTGCTTACATTTGTTACTTACGTCGTTTTAAAAGGTTATGTTTGATGTTCCTGTTTAGAAAATATCAGATAAAATAATTATACTAAAGGTGAGCAAAGGGGACACAAACCATAAGCTATAAACCACCAAAACTCAAAATGTATGTTTGTTAAAAACTAATCACTTATTATTTGAACAACCATTAAAAAAATATAATCTATTCAAACGGTGTGAGCATGGTGAGTAAAAAACGGTGTTTCTTCTGTGTTGCTTTGGGAGAGAGGGTTGCGGATGAAAAGTACATTTTCAGTACAAACTGCAAACAAATTCGGTGGTTATTCTATACAAAAATCCAACATGACCCGTTAAATGTTTGGCATTCAATGTGGTTTGATTTAAAAACATGGGAAAAATCGAAAGTTTTTAAAATCGTTTTTTTTTATTCCAGAACAAGCCTAGAATTGTTTAATCTTGTTGCAAGAAACGGACGGGTATTGTCAAATACTTTGGGTGAGAGTAGAGAAGATAATCCACCCGCATTCAGGCGTAATGTCACATAAATGGGGCTCCATTCCCGCTCCATCTGTCGGAACATGAAAATGACCCTACTCTACTGGTCCACCGGGCGTTGTATTGTCCGTTAAGTGTCCGTTAATGTTAATTGTTCAGTATGTGCAACCACTGGTTGGAGACGATGTAATTCTCTCTCTCTCTCTCTCTCTCTCTCTCTCTCTCTCTCTCTCTCTCTCTCTATATCTCTAAAAAAAAACTCGCCCCCCATTAAACGCCCCCCCCCCCACCGCCCCCCACCCCCCCCCCCCGAAAACGCGTCCCCTTTATCCCCCCCACATAGCCCCCCTCTAAACAAAACCCGAACCCCCAAAACCCTAACCCCCCCATTGCTTCCACCTAAATACCGAAATTAAAATGAATACCCCGGAAATTCCCCACGCTTAATAACACCAAAATTGAACTTAAAAATTAGCGTTTAATTGTAACGATATTTCGTGACGGTCGCTGATTTTTAGATTTTCAATTGACACCCTACCCCTCCCCGTAAACCGAAGCCACCGCCAAACCCCCTTCTCGCAGAAGACCCCACCAACCTACCCCCCCCCCCCCACAAAGAAACGAGCCCGCAAAGCACCGCGCCTCAGCCACAGTTCTCCACCCCACAACACCGCGACACGTATTTATGTAGGCCCCACACATTTTCCCCATTTTAAAAAAATTATTCGTGAGAAACGGTTAAAATACTTAATTTGGGGGGAAGTCTAAGTCTTTTCGAATTAGTAGCCTATGGAATTTTGACGTCTTCCGCAAGCTTCATTACTGTACGAAGACGAATAGTGACGTTGAAAAATTGCGTTCCAAACATGTCTACTTGGGAACAGTGGCTTATGTAGAGATAGAGCGAGGCCTAGTAGTGTTGGTGCTGAGGTAGTGTTGGATGGAGATGAGTTTGAAGATGTTGAAGAACACATTGTGTAAAATAATACCGTACCTCTAGCGGTTTTGTTTTAATTCCAAAACTTGCTGTTGGAGGAAACATTTTCAATTGAAACCCAATTTTCTCCAATATTCAAATTGCCCTTTACTCAATTCCAATGTTTATTCAATTTTTAGACTGTCGTATTTTAACAGAACTATCGAGTACTTTCACTTCTTATCTTTTGCTAGAAAGAGAGAAACATAATTAGAATGCAAATGCCCAATCCTGATGTTCATTATTCACAAAGATCATTGTTTGTAGGGCCCGTAAAATTCTGCAGCGTATTTCTTTTCGTTTAGTGATAAACTGCGAACAGAAGTCCGTCCTTTGAAATAATTCAATATTTAAACAAGATTGTTTCAATCCTGTTGAGGGAACCAGTTGGATCGTCTCCGCTTTCCCATACCTTTCAAACGAATTACCATTCTGTACCTAGATAGACTCGGACTATTTTTCACAGGTAACGAAACAGCACCTCTTTTATATCAACCATCAATACACCCCCCGCTACCACCACCGCGCCCATTTCCCGTCATGTTTGCTCAAACCGTGTCTAATCTTCGTCAAACTCCGCCATATTCCACACCATCCCTCAAACCAATGTGCTGTACGTCAGTAGTGTTGTGAGTTGTTTGCGGCGATTCTCCGACACCGAAGTCCCTTGGACCAACAGACTTCACCGGGCTATCACTTCGCTCTGATCCAGGATGTCATTCAATATTTATATGAATATTGAAAGCTTGCTCTGGCCTCAGGCGCCCGGACGGTCCATCCATCCATCCATCGTAGCATCGTCCACCGGCCGAGGTTAAAGAAGTTCGGGTGTCCGGGGCCGTGACCGAGTGGTATGTTGTGTATGCTCAGATTTTCGACCATGCAAAATAATATCATCACCGACATTCTGCCATCATCGTCATCATTTTTCATCCGGCAGACAGGCCAACCAGCAGTGGACTATATTCATCATATTCCGAGCCACCGATGGATGGACGGAGCCTTCCAGTCAGTGCCAACAACTGAAGTGGCTAGTGTAGTATCAATTTTATTCATTAAAAGTATGTTCGGTCAGCACCCACAAAGGCAGGTCCAGGCTCCTGTCCGGTTTTCATTTTTTTTGCTTTGCTTTCTGGCCCGTATCCAGCCATCCATCACACCGCATCGATGTTGCACCTCGAACCAGAAAAACCAGAAAAGCCCCGGTCCGATTTGGAGTTTTAGTTTTCGACATTCATTTCGCATATTTTACCACGCTGCTATGCCGTGTTACTGAGGAAAAATCCCAACGATTTTCAAACTCCATCATCGTCAAAAGCCTGCCGGAACGCCGGCAGAGGACTAAGAGGATAACGTTCGATATTTCGGCCAGCCAACCGATGCGATGGACGGCCAGGGTGAAATCAATTTAATATTGAAAAATGTAGCCCGACGATATTCACTTTGACCGGTCGTCCGAAAGGCCAGTTCTAGCTTCGCTAAGGCAGGAAGGAGGGGGGAGTGACTATCTTGCCCAAAGGCCACAAGCGTGCCAAGTCCGAAACATGATTGATGGGCCCATTTTATGGGATGTTATCATAACATTGCCGCTGTCGGATGCCACCCGTTCTTTTCCGGGCCGGTCAGCCAGTCTTTCGCCAGTGCTTTCGGGCAATATTTGTTTGGCCAGGGAATAAAAAATGGACACATTCTGCGCTGGCAGATCACTATCCCTAGCATGGAGACGTGGATACCTCTAGCGAAGAGCTTCTTTAATCATTGCCTGCTTCCTCTCTGGAAATGGTCCTTCAGTGGAGACACATTAGGAGAGCATTAGTTGGGTAAATAGTGAATCGTTTTGGTTCTTTTTGGGAGGTTGGGCATATCACCGAAAGCGGATTTGAAAGATCTTCTAACTATAGTCTTAATTTAAATCCGCTGAGAAGGGTAACAAGTCCGAACACATGTTACCGTTCTCAGCTAATCAACCTGCCAGTCGAACACGGCTATACAATGTATCGTTCCAGAAAACCCCATCCCGTATCTTCCACAACAGTGATGACTTCTCCACCCACCAACCATTCCAAACAAAACACATGAGGCCCATAATTTCCCGTGAAAAAAACGAAGCCCCATCCTAGTTGTTGTTTCCTCTTTCCTGAAAGCCTGTCTAGGTCGCCTTCAAGCATCAATCCTTTCAAACTGCTTGCGTCCATTGTATTTTGTCACACACCGTTAACACTGCGGCCTTGCCAGCCAACTCCCTCGCCGAAACCGCCGCAGCGAAAGCACGTACGTGGATCACTTGAAACATAAAAATACATATTTGTAGTGTTGCCGTCCCCCGTCCCGACCCATCGTCTTCAGAACAACAACCGCAACAATCACCCGGATCCAAGTGACTGACTGTCTGAACAGTGAACATGTGTGCGACAAGTGCTTAGCCATCAGCTTTACACTGCACACGTGTAGCAACCAACGGCCCCCCCAACAAAGCAGGCTAGAGTGTAATGGTTCTCGGTCGTCGTCGTCGTTGTCGTCGTCATCGTTTCTTGAAAAATCAGCACTTTTATGCAGTCAGTAGCGGGGCACTTCCCTTCCACTGCCGGATTCTTTTTGCGCTCCGAAGATCTCGCTGGTGTGATGGTGGATGACCCTTCTTCTTTGTTGCTGGGTGCTACAATTGCTGGTCCTAAAGCGAGCAAATGTGGGACAATAGCCGGTTTGGGTTCCCCGGACCGTTGATTGGGAAGAAAGCATCGGGAAAAGGTTTTGCCATTTGTGATTTTTCCGATGAAAAGAAAGGATGGAAGGATGGTGGCCATTGTGTTTGCCGCTAGGGGGGGGGGGGGGGGTGTGACTTTTGAATGTGGGAGGGTTTTCCGGCTTTAACATTTGCTTTCCTGGAATGGGATCGGGGAAAAGGTGTTCCGGGTGGGCGGCGGATGGCGATGATGATGATGATGATGATTATGGTAATCATCAGTGACATTATCCTTTTCAAATGCCGTATGAACTATACCGTTTAGAGGGGATGGGACAAAGAAGTTAATGTTAGGTTAACAGTCGTCACATTCAATTATAGGGAAAGGGTTTTATTGCAATCTGGAGATCGACGACTTATGGTTGCATTAGGAATTGAGGTAAAAATTATCGTATGCCATTTTGATAAATCGTTGAGAAAATGCTCTTACTTTGGTCAGATATATTTTTGCGGTTTTTGAGTAATATAAAACTTATTTTATCATCGTCTTATCCGTCACGAACACTTTGGTCTTTGCTCCGCAGCTGCATATCCCTTGCCAACTTTGTCCATAGAAGCAAACTTAAAAGGGTTTGCTCTGACGGTTCTCAACACCTTCTGGTTCAGCTTGCGGTCATATGTTTCACTACGACGCTTACCTTGAGGCACTCGATCCTCACTCTTTCGCTCCCTGAAACGTTTGAGCACATCATACACGATTGATGAGGCGATTTTCAACGTTTTTGCGATTTTTATTGCGAACCACGTTGGATTATCAACGTGGGTGTGCAGAACTTCTTCTCTCTTCTCGGCTTCCATCTGGAATAACTTTTGACTCACTGCACAAAACACCTTGAACTTCAAACAGAAAGTGGGCGCCTAGGTGAACAAACCGCTGTAAAAGAATTCAACACAATAAGTGATTCCGGATTCTAACTGGACAGAGCTCTACGTCAGACTTAAGGCTGAAGCTGGTAGGATTGGGCTTGTGATTAATGCGTTGAAAACCAAATACATGTAGGGAAGAGGCTCACGAGAACACAATGTGAGCTTACTACCGCGAGTTCAGATGAAATCGAGGTAGTAGACGAATCCGTGTACCTTGGCTCATTGGTGGCCGCTGATAACGACACCAGCAGAGAAATACAAAGGCGTATTATGGCTGGCAATTGTGCCTACTTTCTACTCCAAAGGACGCTAACCACAAAGTTGACCATCCACAAGACATTAATTAGACCGGTGGTTCTCTACGGCCACGAAACATCCCAAGTAACAATTTTAGTTTTATTCCAGCCGTATAGCCGCCTCCCGGCTTTGTTGATAAAACTACATTCAAAACTGTTCTGTCTACCAACACCTCCTCTATGCTTCTTTAAAGCCGAAATTTGTACAAAATGGCCCACTCTATAGACGGTTGTGAAAACAAGTTAACAAAACCTGTATAAGAACATACAGATTTTGAAAATGTTCTTGTGAAAGGTGTTTTGGCCACTTAAGAAAAAAATATTTTTCCCCCAACACACACACACCCGCAACACCCACCCCCCAACTCCTCGTAAAATGGGAGGTTGTTTTTTGTTTTTGTTTTTTTTTTTTTTTTTTCTTCTTCTGATTTTTTTAACAAAAAAAAAGGTCTAGTGTTGCGGGAAATTTTTTGATAACAAAAAAACCAAAACAAATTGTGTTTTCTACAGCGCATTTTGCTCCAATTTATGTGCGCAATTATATTTACGGTGCATATTGGTGCGATAAGAGCAGAAAATTAATGCGCCTTGAAAATTATGGGAATTTACAACAACATAAATCAAATCAAAACAAATATATTCGATAAATTAATCATGAATTTCTTGAAAAGTGCATGAATTTGGATGAAATTATCTAAATGAATGCCGAAATTAGTCTCCGATCTACTGTTTATTTGCATACCATTGAAAATTTGATGCATTTATTTTTCCACCATTCATTTAAAGGGCGATACCGTCAAAATTTGGTCAATATCAACTTGACGTATTTCTTTCAATTTTGCATTTTAAAAACCTCATTTTGAAGGTGTGTGTGTGTAGAATGTTGCTCCTATTTTGATTTTGGAATTCACTTTTCAGTTGTCAAAATGCCGTCCAAGCAAGAAGAGCAGCGTATCAAAATTTTGCTCGCGCATCGCGAAAATCCGAGCTACTCGCACGCAAAGTTGGCAAAATCGCTAAAAGTTGCCAAATCAACCGTTACAAATGTAATTAAAGTGTTTGGGGAACGTTTGTCGACAGCCAGGAAGTCTGGATCGGGGGGAAATCGAAAACCGGAAGCCGCTGAGACGACAAAGAGAGTTGCCGGTAGTTTCAAGCGAAACCCTAACCTATCTCTCCGAGATGCCGCAAATAAGCTGGGTGTATCGTCTACAACCGTGCATCGAGCCAAAAAACGAGCCGGACTATCGACTTACAAGAAGGTAGTGACTCCAAATCGCGATGATAAACAAAATACGACGGCCAAAGCGCGATCCCGAAGGCTGTACACGACGATGCTGACGAAGTTTGACTGCGTGGTAATGGACGACGAAACCTACGTCAAAGCCGACTACAAGCAGCTTCCGGGACAGGAGTTTTATACGGCAAAAGGAAGGGGAAAGGTAGCAGATATTTTCAAGCACACGAAACTGTCAAAGTTCGCAAAGAAATATCTGGTTTGGCAAGCCATCTGTACCTGTGGCTTGAAAAGCAGCATTTTCATAGCTTCCGGGACTGTCAACCAAGAAATTTACGTGAAAGAGTGTTTGAATAAACGTCTGCTGCCTTTCCTGAAGAAACACGGTTGTTCCGTACTGTTTTGGCCGGATTTGGCATCTTGCCATTACGGTAAAAAGGCCATGGAGTGGTACGCCGCCAACAACGTGCAGGTGGTTCCCAAGGACAAGAACCCTCCCAACACGCCAGAGCTCCGCCCAATTGAGAAATACTGGGCTATTGTCAAGCGGAACCTAAAGAAGACCAAAAAAACTGCTAAGGACGAGCAGCAGTTCAAGGCAAACTGGCTTTCTGCGGCGAAGAAGGTGGACAAGGTGGCTGTACAAAATCTGATGGCAGGGGTCAAGCGTAAGGCCCGGCAATTCGGATTTGGAAAAGCGGAAGCCTAACTGAATATTTTTCCTGAATTTTATACTAATTGAATTTGAAAAAGAAATTTAATTTGATTTTTTAAATAAACGATTTCACCGATTTACACGCGTTTTCCCTTGACCAAATTTTGACCGTATCACCCTTTATTTCTTATATTTCAATATGGCGATTGGCAAAAAATCACAGTTTTGCCATAAAGCCAATTGATCTTCGCAATGACTATTATAAAACTATTTGGTCTTATGGTGACTTCTTACAATGCCAATTTGCCGTTTAATGCATTTTCTGGAGGCAAAATGGTTTTAACATGCTTTTTCAACTGACCATAATAAGATCAAATCAATGAGTCCTTAAACGGCATTTCAATACAGCATTTTTCGAGTTCATAAAGTTGAAATAAAACCTTTGATAGGAGTAAAAGCAATTTGAGAAACACGGTTTTAAGATTGTTGTAAAAAAGCTGTGTGGGTTCTCATAATCCTGACCTGACTATGAAACCTATTGGCACCTCTTGGTGCCATAATAAAACCAAATTGATTTCAAGTGGCCTTCATAAAACTTGAATAAAACTTAATAAAGCAGGATGGTGTTAGCAATGTTACTTGGGAAAGACACATATCTTTAAGCATTGTTTTCCTCATTGGGCAGTTAATTATGATGCATCTTTAGAAACGCTTTGCTCTTCAATATTTGTGAACAATCTTTATTCGTCTCTGACGGCTTTCGAACGATGAAGTGCATAACGAGCCATAATAAAAATTCTCCCCCTAACTCCCACGTGAAACTAATTCAATCGTCTGCTGCCACTCGACAGAAACCCGATTATTTCGTCAGAAACCAAGCCAACATAAATATTTCTCCCCGACGCTCATCGTCCGTTATTATTTTTATTCATGGAACAGAAAATTAATTCCTTTGTATCATTTCGCCATTTTTATCCTTCCGTAGCCGACCCCCCGCCCCCTCCGTTCATCCAAAAGACTTTCCATCAAACGGAACAGCAACATAAACGTCCGTGTCCGTGCCCGTGTGTCTCCCGAACAATTCCACTGGTCTTGTTTTTTGCGCCTGAATCATTTCTTCCTCTCGACTGACTCACTTGGCTAAGCCCCGAAGAAAATGGCAACCGAAACAAACCCAAGGAGCTATTATAATACTTTTTCCTGTGCATGGATGGCGGAGCTCGTCATCGCATCTTCTCCGCTCACTCGTCACTTCGGAATCATCGCATGCAGCTCGTTCGCAGAAAAGCTCCATCCAACCGGAAGAAAAATAATGCTCTACCTACTACTACCGCACACACACACACTTACACACACATACACACTGCTGACTGCCTCTGCAGGCCGACTAGTGTGTAGTTCCATTCTTTCTTGCGATTCCAACGAGCTCCCGACCGGCGAGCTCATCTGCCTCCATTCCTGCCCCGGCCGGTTCGAGAACAAAGGTGTAGAACACGAAGAACAACATCCAAACGGTGCAAAACTAGATTTGAATAGAGTCGTTGTTGTGTAATAATATGCTAACAACGACCGACCGACCAGCTTGGGCTTGGGCTTGGGCCGAACGAGCGAGCGAGCGAGTGGAGCTCGGGGCAAATATACATACATATCCCGGGCAGGGCAGGGGAGGCGCATTCAGATGAACGAAACAAAAAACAAAAAACCAACCGAGAAGAAGTCTGGAAGAATATGAAAAGCTTTTCCACAATCCAAACGCGCGCCTGGCCGAGTTCGCGATGATGATGACGATGGCGATGGTTTGAGGAATTGGAGATTTTTCGTTTTATTTTCGTCTTGTTGTATTGTTAGATGGGAGGAAAGTTGGGAAAATTGCCTTTTTCCCTCAGATCCGGCTGACGATGTGAGCTATGTGAGTTCAGGATTCTTTTTTTTTTTTTTTATTTCGCTTTCTTTAGAGAGATTCACTGGAAAATCCAAATGCTAAGCCGATGACTTAGGCTGCTTTGGTTGGTGGGGGTGTGATGGTTTTAAGAATGAAGATGGGAGAAATGCAGATGGTGATGGAATCTGAGGTGTTCGGTGGCCAAGTGCCGTTGACCGGATTTGCTGCTGCCGAAACATTTTTCGACTTTCCAAGCGGAATTCATCTGTCCAGCAGCCAGCACGTGCCGTCCTGTCAGCAGCGGTGGGTGTGGATTGTGAATAGGCATAGAAACGTTCGGCTAGCGGAGATCAATCGTGGAATCAATTCCTCTTTTTTTTTCAGTCGAATTCATGGGAACAATGTAAAATCCGCTTAGGTTTTTTTTTCCGCCTTCAGATCGTACCCATATTCAAATGGGCAAATGGTGTGATGGTGCTGACAGCATCAAACCCTTTCCCTTATGTTCGTTTGTGTGTGTATTGTGGTGGAATTTCACAATTCGCTCACTGTTGAATGCCCTCGGTCGGTCCTGTTCTGCCAGAAGCGATGTTTGGGGCCATGAATACGAATGCTTGTTTGCGTTTTTCGGTCGTTATTGCATTGTTGTCGATGTTATTTTTTCGCCATCGCCTCGTCCAAACACTGAATGTTGTTATTTTTTATGCGAAACTATATATGATAATGTGTGAAATAATTGTAACGATTTGAATTTTTCTTTCCTTTGCGGCAGCAGTTGTGCAAGAAGTAACAAGTTTTCCCTCGCTCCCGTTTTATTGGCTTCGTTTTTCTTACCAAAGGGGTTGGTTGGATTGAGCAAAGGACTGGAGACAAAAAAAAGAACTCCCCTTCCCTCATGTGGCATATCATATTCGCATATAGTTTCTTATTTTATTTTATAGAATAATTTTATTTGCATATCTTATTGCACATTTGTGCGACGACAAACGTTCCAAGGGGCCCGCTTTCATCATGGCAGTTGGAGCATTCACTTTCCCAGCATAGAAGCATTCCCGAGCTGGAGGACGATGAAAAGGATGTGTGAGAGCATACTTTTATTGCCACTTGTATGTGCGGTCGGAAATCAATTTTTACGAGATAATTTTCCGAGCTTTTTATATGCAACTGAACCGAGAGGGACTGGCCCGGCGCAGTGCTCCGGAGTGAGAAATCAAATTTATGGTCTGGCAAAGATTTTTCAATAAATAATTTTATTTCGGATCTTGGCTTAGCAGCCATCCCCTTCGATAACACTGTTCCTGGCTTTGGGGGAAGGAAGAGAGTTTGAACCACTCAGGGAAAAGAGTTTATTATTTTAAACTGCTGCTGATGGTGCTGACTTGGAGCTAACTGAGTGGATTTTGTGGTTTTATTGGCTGGATGATTTGTCGACTGTGTCGACTGACGAAGGTTGACTGACGGTAATAATTCACTCAACACTTCCGCCACGCTGGGCCAGATTGCGAATTAAGCAAGAATAAATTACTGGAACCAGGAAAACGAAACATCAGAGCCGAGCTGTCGTCGGCAAAGTTGTTGTTTATAACTGAGACTTTTATGTGTATCGAATACGGAAGAGTACTGGGTGTTCGCTTCAGTAAATAATTTATCATGTGGCCCACTGGCACGGGTTTGCTTCCAATCAACCAACCCTGCAATACAAGAATGATTTTCGTACACGGCCACACATTGAACTCAATGTGAAAGTCCGCTAAGCTCGTAACCCAAGTAACACCGTGACCAATATATTCTCATACACTTTATCCTTGCATTGATGTCGTGCAACTACTCAACATGCTTCACGTATGTGTTGGTGTAGTTTTGCACTATGTTTATAGAAACGCTTCTAGGTTACGTCCGATTGTTTTCATTCGGTGTTTATCTTTTACCAGCGATGAAGGAGTTTCGTGCTGTGGTGATAAAAATTGTTTTAAAGGTGAGCGCCCGGGCGCTATTTTCAGAAATTTGAAAAACCTCGGAGTAAAGCGGGATTTTGTGTACCGAACCATCCGAAGGTACCGTGACACCTGCTCGTTGGATGACCGGAAGAGATCCGGTCGTACTCGTACGGTGCGGACTGCACGAGTTGTTAAAGTGGCCAGGGAACGGATTAGGCGAAAATCACAGCGCTCTGTACGTAAAATGGCCGCAGATCTGAATGTTTCGAGATCGTCAATGCACAATATACTGCAAAATGACCTCGGATTCCAAGCTTTCAGGAAACATACGGTTCATGGAGTTTCGGAACCTTCCAAGCAGAAACGACTCAAAAGAGCAAGTCTGCTTTTGTCGCGGCACGGTGGGGAAGAATTTATCTTTTCCGACGAAAAGTTATTCGTCTTGCAACAATCCCACAATGTCCAAAACGACCGACTGTGGGCTCTCACTTCGATGACTGTTCCAGAGAGTGATAGGAATATTCCACGGTTCCAAAGTGCTGCGTCAGTGATGGTTTGGGGAGGAATTTGCAAGCGAGGCAAATTTCCACTGGTTTTTATCGAAAAAGGCGTTAAAGTGAATGCCGTATTATATAACACGGATGTTTTGGAGATAGTTGTCAAGCCATACGTACAAGAGGTGTTTGGAGATGATCACTATGTGTTTCAGCAGGACGGAGCGCCATCGCATACTGCAAATCTCGTTCAGGGCTGGTGCCGAGAAAATTTGACCGACTTTTTGGACAAGAATGAATGGCCTCCCAGTTCGCCAGATCTGAATTCCTTGGATTATTTCGTATGGTCATACATGCTGGCGAAGGTAAATGACCACAGGGCGTCTTATATGAACCAATTCAAAACCGTAATCAAACGAATTTGGGACGAAATGCCGATGGAAGTCGTGCGTGCCGCCTGTGGCGGTTTCGAAAAACGTCTGGAGCTGGTCAAGAAGGTTAAAGGCGGTGTTATTCAAAAACGTATGCTGTAGTTGATCTGTATTATATTGCAATATAATGGATAAAGTTATCAATAAAATCTGGATTATCGATTTGAAATAAATGACCCAAAAAAACACAAAACAACAACAACAACACCCACCACCAAACCAACATAAAACAGCCGCCGCTCTTCCCCCTGCCTTTTTCCCCCCCCCCACATTTTTAAGCTCACGTGCACACCCCACACCAATTTAAACAAAATCTTCCTTTCAATATATTATTATATTTTTATCACAATCACCTATATAGGGGCGCGCCACAAATATTTTTTTAAAAAAAAAAAGAGGGGAGGTGTGGGACACCACATTTTTTAAAATATTTTTACACAAAAACCGGAATAAAAGGCGAAAAAAAAACTTAATTTGTTATTTGGGAAGTGAACTGCAACCCAGTTGTAGTAACTCCACTTTTTACTTAACTGCGTCGAAGTTTCTATGCAGCTTAGTGAGTGTAATAAAATTCATCGTATTGCAATCAATTTCACTACTAAGCGTCAACATATTTTCTACAACAGTTAGAGTTACAACGTTACAGTCAAACTCATTATCATAACTTTCAATATTTTCAGAACGTTTTCGCGATTTTCAACGTTCAACATGTATCTGAACAACAAGTTCAAAATATTCTATAGGTAAAAATTTACTGTAACCATGATTCAATATTTCCTGTCAAGCTTTAGGTGTATTACAAACGCGAATTGACTCTAGTGCTCCTTGAATTCAAAATTAGTCAAAACAATATAAGAGGCACTTGTGTAGGTTACAATATCCTAGAATATCATCATTTTATCCCAAACGTAGCCATACATCAGTGCGTAAAGTTTGTGAACTATAGTTGACTATCGTTCTACATCTTGGTTGGGAGATTTCTAGACCGATATGCTTCCAATGAATTGTCTGCTGGGTGACACGGCTCGGCGCTGTTCCACCACACAAAAGCTACAAGGTTGCAAGGACAATTTTCCGGATTTTATTTCGTCGAAAGAATGGCCTGCCTCTTCACCTCATTTAAATCTTCTTGACTTCTATGCATGGGGCTACAGCGTTCCAGCTGTGACGCTTTCCTACAACGCCGATTAAGGCAAAGGGAGAAAGATTCAAACTGAACTAAATTAAGACCGATGTTAAAGGTATTCCAAACAGGAACGTCATTGAAAATTAAAATTAATGCTAGCTTCTAATTTTTATGACCATATACTTCACTGACAGGAATTTTCACTCACCCTGTACATTCTGTTAGGATGTACAAAACGTTTGTTGAATTCTGAAAATCAGCTGGAAATACATAACGAAACACAATCGAATGATAAATGAGTCACTCATATCGCGTCACTCATATAAAATCGCATGACAGGGGTTAACGTGAGTTGCTTTCATCTCACGCACACAGATGGAGCTTCCACCTCCATAGCATTGCATTGTGCTACAATTTGCTTGTTTTAGAAAGCTATTGTTTTCCTAGTTTTGCCGTTCTAGTTATTGTTTGCAAAAGGTTTTCCTGGAATCATCAGAAATCACATTTCACAATTTGTGCTTCAGGAAGGCAACGCGACATTCGAGAAATTGTACAAAGTCCTGGGAATTGTAAGAACTTTTAAAAGCCAGGTCTGAGAATTGTTTAAAATGTTTTGAGAATTTGGTGATCTCATTCTGATTACTTTTCTGGCTTGCAAAAACGGAAAACTTGCAAAAAAATCTAAGAATTTGCCAAAAGCTCAGCAAATTTGACAACATTTCCGAGTACTTTTTTGAATTTGGTGAACCTTGTTTACATATATGAAGATTTGAAACTTGTTAACAATCTGAAGCTATGATTTTTCTTTCAAAAGTGTTGAGTTATTTAGTCAAAGATATGTTTCTGAGATTTTTTAAAAGTTGTCAGATGGTCTACTTATTTTCAAAGGACTCTTTAGATACTCCAATGAAAAATAAATCTGAATTGCTGAAAACTCGTTAAAAGTTCTGGGATTTATGTTGAAAATTCTGAGGTTATGAGCAATTGTCAAAAGCATTCGTGGAAACTCAATGTATGCAATCTTATCAGAAGCTCTGATATTTTTGTAAAAAGTTTCCAGTTATTTTGTCAGAAGGGAAAAGTAGACGTAAATAAAAATTGAAAAATACTTTGAAAACCTAAGAACTGTGACAACTTGTCAGAATTTCTATTAACGTGTCTCAAATAATTGGAGCATGTCAGAGCTTTTGAGAACATTCAAAATTTCTAAAAACTAGACTCTTAGAATGTTTTTCAAAAATTTTAAGAATTAAGGAATAAGTCAGATGTATACAAAAGTGAATTGAGGTTGCATTTCAATTTATTCCAAAAGTAATAAATTATTTTCCTATTCTATTTCATTTTGTTTTCACACAAAGCAAGCAGCAAAAACAAGTTAAAATTATGTTTGAAAAAGTACCTGTTAATAGTAGTTTTTCTTCTTAAACATTAAGGTGATCAACAGTAAATAAAGCGCAGTTCTGAAAACATTGTGTTTGTTTTTTTCTTATCAACTAAACCACCAGTACAGTGTGTGGACTTAACAGCATCCCTACTGATGGTTTAAATGTGTCCAAATAGGCTATCGTTTCTAATAATGGCATTGATTTTCATAATAAATCCAACAGCACCGTTATTGTTGCTTTAAACCCGTAAATCGGCTGTTAACCGAAGTTTAAAAAAAAATTGCTATCCCAATAAAATAAACCAACGTCTCGCTTTGTGAGGAGTTTTAAGAGCATCTTAATTTTTCGTTCGAATAGTTTCAAATCGGTCTCTCAATCGTTGCTTAAATTACCTTGTCTTCCCAATGAAAAACCACCATCACACTTTTAAAGTGGCCTAAACAGCATCCATACTGATGATTCAAATCGATTCAAAGCGGTTGCAAAACGCTGTTAACAAAAGTGTTTGTTTCCTCAATAAATTAAACCACCATCACAGTTTGCGAGCGATTCGAAAAACATCCTTACTCTGGGTGTAAATTGGTTCCGAATGGCTCTCAAACGTTTCTATATAACTACCTTTTTTTCATCATCCTTTGTGAAAGGCCTCAACAGCATCTTTTTTTTTTGTTTAAATCGGTTCAAGGTGTTATTTAAGTACACTTCATATGTTTTAAATAAAGCAAACCATAACTAGAAAATGAGAAGATTAGTTATTTCCATTTAATTGCTTATCTTGACAGATACGCGTATTTCGTCTACAATGTGCAGACTTCTTCAGTGTCGTGTACTAATACTCGACTGCCTAGAGTACACGACACTGAAGAAGTCTGCACATTGTAGACGAAATACGCGTATCTGTCAAGATAAGCAATAAAGGTAGTTGGAATTAAATGGAAATTACTAATCTTTCTTCTCATTTTCTAGTTACAGGTATTCCATTGAAAATCCCATACTCTCCAGGATTCAAAGCAAACCATGTGAAACTATGTGAATGGCTCCAACATTCCCAACTGTGTGTATAAATAGCTTCCAAAGATTGTTTTAACAAAACAAAACAAATTGATGAAATTTGTCAGAAGCAGATAATTTTCCATCAACATGAGAGGCTCTAGGAGTGGACAATAATTTATTGCTAGAACGAAGAGAAATGAACAGAAAGTATTGATAGTTCCGTTCAGCGTAACGGCAGGCTTTGAAAATTGAAAGGTTCAAGTTGAATCGTCCCGAAAATCCCGGGATTCCCGGGACATACATTTATTACATATTTTTTCGCTTTGATACTTCCCAATAAATTTCAGTGTACCGTTTACGCGCATTCAATATAACCCATACAACGCCAACATACATATTTACTGTACCTACATCGATGTTATACACCATTCATGAAAATGCATCATTCCTTTTGTGTTGGTTCAGTAGGCATTTGCATTTTTGCCTACACATTTAACACACACACACGCGCGCGCCAATACGACGCAAGCTGTCATTTCCATCCAAAACATTGTTTTCATTCACTGATTACTGCTTCTGTGTTCATTGAATAATTTCGGATTGCCGTTACATCAAAGTAAGTAGTAATACAAAATTTGTGCTAATGTAGCCTTACATCCAATTATTTTAAAGGCATGGCTGAAATTTGGATACACTTCGATAGAATTGCGGATGACATAGAAAAAGCACGATGTCAGGAAGTGCGAGCAAATTTTGTCGTACAAGGGCTCTTCGGCCAGTGGCTTGCTCCGGCACATGAAGAACAAACACGACATGGATTCCAAACCCCCCACAAATCCTAGTGAGTCTGCTGCGAAAGTTAAATCATCCACACCGAATATCCCAGTGAAACAAGTATCGATGCTCAAGTTCGTTATAAGTCAGTCACTGGCGGAAATTGTAGCTCGGCTGCCGAGTTGGAGGCTGCGTGAAGAACTGGAATCGGCTATAAAGGAATATGCCAACCCGTCCCAGACTGATTCGGCAATGATTGATTTTTCAAAAGTAATTGCGAAAGAGCTGTCACTTTTTGAGCTACATGGTAAGTTGAGCCCGAATCTTGAAATCATTTTCGGCGGCTTAAAATCAATCAAACCGACGTCAACCGATAGCGAGCGCATGTTTTCGAACTCCGGCAATATCTGTTCTAAAAAGCGAACCTCACTGTCCGATGAAAGCATTAATAACATTTGCTTCTTGAAGTCGTATTTTCAGAGAACGAATTCAAATTGATAAGACCAGTTACTTGATTTGAACCATTGATTTTTTTATTGATGAATAAAACATATTCCTAACCACAAAATTGCGTTTTTAAGCACATTGAAAAATTTCCCGGGATCCCGGGATTTCCCGGGACAAGCAACAAATTTTATCCCGAATCCCGGGACAAGCAAATTGGTCGGAAAATGGAACCTCTAGTTGCAACAGAACCTATTGGACAAGCCCTAATGGCCGAACCGCATATGAGCAATGCAACAACGGTTAGCGAGCCACCTTTTAGCACTGGGGTTAATAAACCCTTGATTTAAAACACTGGTAAGTTCCTCATTGGAACGGTTAGCTAATTTTCGGTAAAATTTCCTAACAAATTCATTCTATTCATACGCATCAATGAAATATCGCACGGCAACTTGGTTGAAAGTTCTAGTACATTATTGATGTAACCAACATTGAAAGTGTAATAGAGCGGAGCTTATTGTATACGTAAATGGCAAACTAAACCCATCTTGGAAGCTAAAATCAGTTTCGCAACCCACCAAAGCCCAACCCAACGGAACCTACTCGTGCAGTGATTATCAGGCGCAACATTGTCCCTAACTTCCCACCATTTTCCCCCCATAAGCTTCCCCTAAATCATATTCCGGGGGTTCAAAGTGCTCCGAGTTACCTGGCAAACATCGCCGCAAAACTCGACAAACTTTCTCAAATTCATTACCCAACATCCATAACCATCTTTCATAATCCCATCCTAAGTTGAACCCATCAACGCCACTTACTACCACCGTCAGCAGTCATCCCGTAATCCATTGTTTATGGCAACACTTTCCCACCCACCGCCCGGTCGCCCGGTATCATCTCACCGGGCGAATTTCCCCATCAGGTAACAGAACAACTCGTGTAACAAATGAAACGACATGATTAAATTAGATCTTCTCCGCTCATATTTCTCAGCTCGGGAAAACTTTCCCCGCCGAGTGCTCGTCGCCGCTAACGGGGATGGTAGTTTTTCAAATTTCCTTTCAACTCGATTTAAGTGTGCGAATCATTTAGGTTGTTGCCAGCTAAACGTTATCGCCTCTTTCGGGGGTGTTTTTTCGCTGAACCCGGAAAACACGTAGTTGGTTTTAGTTGCAATCCAGAAGGGTGTGTTTGTGTGTATGTGCGTGGGGGGGGGGGGGGGGGGTGATTATCGTGTTTCACCTGCTGCAGAACATTGCTGATGAGAGAGAGAGAAGAGTTGGTGGAGAAATCGGTGTGGTTGTTTTTCAAGAAGTACCACCAACCCGACCCTGGGCTGGAGGTCGGCGGTTTGTGGCTCTCCAGCGCGTTACTGAGGTTTTCCGGTGGAGGGCGAGGGACGGGGACAAGGCAAGCACTTTGTTTCGCGTTACAACTCGGTGAAAAACTTTTCCGTAGTATTGTTCCGTAGTGTATGGAATATTATAAAGTAGAGCTAATACGAATTTAATTTTAGTTTTAAATACGTTAGAACATTTTCAGCGGGCTCAACTCAGTTGAGCGGTTTCAGCCCGGTGTGTGGAGGGAAAATCTTACAAGCTGCCTCGGGATGAAAGCAGTGAGAAGCAAGGTGCGCCAATGCGCTGGACGGAAAAAAAGAAATTCTGCGCTCTCCACTGTGACCAGCAATTGTGAGCTGAATTTGGGGAACAGGAGAATTGGAGGTGGAAAAAGTTTTTTGCTTGGGCGACTTTTTGCTCAGTGTTTTCTGGCAACTTTCATGTTTCCAAAATGCAATAACGGGAGAAGGTCAGAAGTGTGTGAAGGTAGCATCCCGGTTGGACATGACAATCGGGAGCTCACTCTTTCCCCATTGACCAGTGCACAAAGTCACGGGAGTCTCTCGTGACGGACGCAGAGAAAATCAAATCGACCACATTTGCACCAGCCGAAAACGAGACGGAGTAATCTTGATGTCCAGAATAACGCAGTGCCGACATCGCATCTGACCACTAATGTATAATCAGTGAGATCCGACTATGAATTGCACGGATCGAATGACGGTGGTTTAACACACGCCGACTATAAGATCCGGGTACGAAAAGATCGTTCGTTGAAGAACTACAGACTCAAGCAGTCAAGTCAAATACAAGTCCGGTCAATGGTATTCGGCTCTGGAGAATAAGTGAAAAGTGGGTGAACTTTCCTGCAGACGATGGGGATATCCGCCTCCTCTACGAGATCTCACTGGGTCTGATTGCAGCAAGGATGAACCCGAAGAAGCTAGTAAAAGACGCGACTGAACAGTCCATAACCGATCCCTGTTCCAGCTGAAACGTTGGTTTGAGCACTTTGCACAACTTCTTCAAGTTACGACGTCTAACCAACCATCAACATCTTGGCACGATCCGCCAAGAGTGCAGCTTGTCACTCACGTCAATTCCGATGCCCAATACTGCAAAAGATCGAAGCAGTTATCCGAAGCATGAAATCCAATATGGCTCCCGGGGTCGATCGCATATCAGCAGAGATACACAAAGCTGACGCCATGATATCCATACAAATGATGCAACCATCAACTCTACTGGATGCAAGACGTCTTAATCGGAGGTCCCGTAAGCCGAGGTATTATGTGTATTGCTCTTAATGTTCTGTGCAAAGTTATCCTGAATCGGTTGCAGGAGAAGATCGATGCGACTCACCTGCGGCAGCAGGCAGTATTCCGTGCCGGAAGATCTTGTGTGGACCATATTACCACGCTCCGAATCATCCTGGAGCAGGTCAACGAATTCTAAGAGTCCTCATATATTTATACAGTACGAGGCAATCACGTGCAGAACCTCGTCCGACCCTATACGAGACTGGCCGGTGTAGGGCAGTAATCGACGAGTCCACGGAAGATTCCGACCAGTCTGCTGCTTTGGCAACCTATCACTATGGAGCACCTCAAAGTAATCGATTTCTTCTGACAATTTTGGGTTAGTTCTTCAGAGAAGTTCTAAACAAAACTTCGAGTAAGTCCTTTAGAGAATTTTATGGAAGATCTTAAGGGAACTTCATGGAAGTTCTTCAGAAAACTTCATGGAAGTTCTTCAGAAAACTTCATGGAAGTTCTTCAGAAAACTTCATGGAAGTTCTTCAAAGAACTTCATGAAAGTTCTTCCGAGAACTTCATGAAAGTTCTTCAGAGAACTTCAAGAAAATTCTCCAGAGAACTTCATGGAACTTCTTCAGAGAACTGCAAGAAAGTTCTTCAGAGAACTTCATGAAAAATCTTCAGAGAACATCGTGGAAGTTCTTCAGAAAACTTCATGAAAGGTTATTCGGAGAACTTCATGGCAGTTCATCAGAGAACTTCATGGAAAATCTTCAGAGAACTTCATGGAAATTCTTCAGAAAACTTCATGGAAATTCTTCAGAGAACTTCGAGAAAATTTCTTCGGAGAACTTTATGAAAGTTTTTCAGAGAACTACATGAAAATTCTTCAGAGTACTTCATGAAAAATCTCCAGAGAACTTCATGGAGGTTCTTCAGAGAATTTAATGGAAATTTTTCAGAAAACTTCATGGAAATTCTTCAAAGAACTTCATGGAAGTTGTTCAGAGAACATCGTGGAAGTTCTTCAGAGAACATCGTGGAAGTTCTTCAGAGAACTTCATGAAAGTTCTTCGGAGAATTTCATGGCAGTTCATCAGAGAACTTTATGGAAAATCTTCATGGAAGTTCTTCAGAAAACTTCATGGAAATTCTTCAGAGAACTTCATGAAAATTCTTTAGAGAACTTCATGGAAGTTCTTCAGAGAACTTCATGGAAGTTCTTCAGCAAACTTCATGAAAATTCTTCAGAGAACTTCATGGAAGTTCTTCAGAGAACTTCATGGAAATTCTTCAGAAAACGTCATGGAAGTCCTTCAGAGAACTTCATGGAAATTCTTTAGAGAACTTCAAGAAAATTCTTCAGAGAACTTCATGGAAGTTCTTCAGAGAACTGCAAGAATGTTCTTCAGAGAACTTCATGAAAAATCTTCAGAGAACATCGTGGAAGTTCTTCAGAGAACTTCATGAAAGGTTTTTCGGAGAACTTCATGGCAGTTCATCAGAGAACTTCATGGAAAATCTTCAGAGAACTTCATGGAAATTCTTCAGAAAACTTCATGGAAATTCTTCAGAGAACGTCATGGAAATGCTTCAGAGAACTTCATGGAAATTCTTCAGAGAACTTCATGGAAGTTCTTCAGCAAACTTCATGAAAATTCTTCAGATAACATCATGGAAGTTCTACAGAGAACATCGTGGAAGTTCTTCAGAGAACTTCGAGAAAATTCTTCGGAGAACTTCATGAAAGTTCTTCAGAGAACTTCATGGAAATTCTTCAGAGAACTTCATGAAAGTTCTTCAGAGAACTTCATGGAAGTTCTTCAGAGAACTTCATGGAAGTTCTTCAGAAAACTTCATGGAAATTCTTCAGAGAACTTCATGGAAGTTCTTCAGAGAACTTCATGGAAGTTCTTCAGAGAACTTCATGGAAGTTCTTCAGAGAACTTCATGAAAGTTCTTCAGAGAACTTCATGGAAGTTCTTCAGAGAACTTTATGGAAAATTTTCATGGAATTTCTTCAGAGAAGTTCATGGAAGTTCTTCAGAGAACTTCATGGAAATTCTTCAGAGAGACTTCATGGAAATTCTTCAGAGAACTTCATGGAAGTTCTTCAGAGAACTTCAAGAAAATTCTTCAGAGAACTTCATGAAAGTTCTTCAGAGAACTTCAAGAAAATTCTTCAGAGAACTTCATGAAAGTTCTTCAGAGAACTTCAAGAAAGTTCTTCAGAGAACTTCATGGAAGTTCTTCAGAGAACTTCATGGAAGTTCTTCAGAGAACTTCATGGAAGTTCTTCAGAGAACTTCATGGAAATTCTTCAGAGAACTTCATGGAAATTCTTCAGAGAACGTCATGGAAGTTCTTCAGAGAACTTCATGGAAGTTCTTCAGAGAACTTCATGAAAGTTCTTCAGAGAACTTCATGGAAAATTCTTCAGAGAACTTCATGGAAGTTCTTCAGAGAACTTCATGGAAGTTCTTCAGAGAACTTCATGGAAGTTCTTCAGAAAACTTCATGGAAATTCTTCAGAGAACCTTATGGAAATTCTTCAGAGAACTTCATGGAAATTCTTCAGAGAACTTCATGGAAGTTCTTCAGAGAACTTCATGGAAGTTCTTCAGAGAACTTCATGGAAATTCTTCAGAGAACTTCATGGAAGTTCTTCAGAGAACTGCATGGAAGTTCTTCAGAGAACTTCATGGAAGTTCTTCAGAGAACTTCATGAAAATTCTTCAGAGAACTTCATGGAAGTTCTTCAGAGAACTTCATGGAAGTTCTTCAGAGAGCTTCATGGAAGTTCTTCCGAGAACTTCATGGAAGTTCTTCAGAGAACTTCATGGAAATTCTTCAGAGAACTTCATGGAAGTTCTTCAGAAAACTGCATGGAAGTTCTTCAGAGAACTTCATGAAAGTTCTTCAGAGACCTTCAAGAAAATTCTTCAGAGAACTTCATGGAAGTTCTTCAGAGAACTGCATGGAAGTTCTTCAGAGAACTTCATGGAAGTTTTTCAGAAAACTTCATGGAAATTCTTCAGAAAACGTCATGGAAGTTCTTCAGAGAACTTCATGGAAGTTCTTCAGAGAACTTCATGGAAATTCTTCAGAGAGCTTCATGGAAGTTCTTCCGAGAACTTCATGAAAGTTCTTCAGAGAACTTCAAGAAAATTCTTCCGAGAACTTTATGGAAGTTCTTCAGAGAACTTCATGGAAATCCTTCAGAGAACTTCATGGAAGTTTTTCAGAGAACTTCATGAAAGTTCTTCAGAGAAATTCATGGAAGTTCTTCAAAGAACTTCATGGAAGTTCTTCAGAGGAAATTCTTCATAATACTTCATGGAAGTTCTTCCGAGAACTTCATGGAAAATCTTCACCTGTTGCCATTCGTAGATTCGACAAAATAATGTCGTTTGCCAAATATTGGACACGTTTATATGATATCCATTGAAAATAAGCGTTTCTTATCTTGAAGGCCTATGAGAAAAGCGATCATTTCAAAATCTCCAATCACTTCCCAAAAATATTTTAAACAGTTTAAACAGTTTCGTATTGTCATAATTTTGCTTTAGCAATATGGAATGAGCTACTGGAATAGAATGGATTTTGCATTATGCAGCAGAACAGCTTTTAAACTTTTTGACGAGCTATCGATGAATAGTTGCCACTCCTTAGGTTCGTGTTTCGAAGCCATTCCGTCAAACAAGCCACCGACATAATGGCAAAAGGAAAGTCCATCCTTTTCTGTTACAAAATGATGAACAGGACCAATGTCGCTTCCGTTGTGTAGTGAGGAGCTCCCATTCTTTGAGGTGTGAAATTAAAAGCTCTGCATTAGCTTTTGTTAAGTCCAGGACAAGATCGTCAATTTACTTTTGATTTGGATAATATGGAGGCCTAACTCCGTCAGTACGGTAATCCGGAACACTTGGCAAACTTTTAGTTAGTAATGTGGCGCTGCTCGGAATTTCTTCCGGAAGCTTTTGAATGGAGTCTCCTGCGTCAACTTTACGAAGTTTCAGCGCTGCTGATGAAGGAATTCGACTAGGATGGGGAGAGTGAAATTGACAATTTTCTGTTGATAAATTATAGTGAACTTACGACGGGCTCTTCTCCCCACTGAGTAAATTTAGACAGTAAATTCATAGTTGGTCTAGATCTCAAAATACAGGTGATAAAAGTAGTGCACAAGTACACTATGACCACGTAGCAAACGAGTTCTGAACTAATGGTTACACCATCCGAAAGGCCTTGACCACTCGAACATATTTGCCGCAGACGCCATCTTGCAATATGTCAAGAATCTCGGAATCCGCGTTATTCAGTAATTTACATGCACACTAGCGCAGCGAAGTGAGATAATTCTGAACTTCTTATTCGACCACCTTCCAGGCCATGATTTCTCGAAGAACTTTCCGGAAGACAGTAAATTCATAAATCATCTAGATCTCGGAATACAGGTGAAACAAAAAGTTCACTAGCACCACGTTGTGGATGAATTCTGAACTAACGTTAACTTCTAATCTAATCTAATCTCACACTAGCGCAGCCAATTCTTGAAAGCATCCTGGAAAATGACGTCTTCTGGAATGCATCATTTTTCTTGTTATCGGCCAGGCCAACTGCGTAGTGTGTGCCGCAGAGAGGATTCCAAGAAATGAGCGATTCCAGAAAGAGTGTCTGAAATCGCTCTACTACTTCGAATCAAGGGAAGGAAGAAAGCGTGGACGTTCCGTACCAAACGCCTCGATATAGAGTTAAATAATGTGATAATTTGTACTTATCGTTGGGAGCATAGATGCTAGAAAGATTAGTTTATGCTCCTTTTGCCTGTGGGTGGACTTTTGGCATTTGAACCAAAAGTCTGGCAATAATTTGCCAAGGTTATAGCGCCATATCTCGCTCAATTCTGAACTAACGTTAATTTCATCAAAAAAGCCTTTGTTCAAGACGCCAGCTTCCTATATGTCGCATGGTGCTTCATCTAATGAGCGTTGTAGGTTATAGTTGAAAAAGTTCAACTCAGTGGACGCAGTGGTTCTACGCCCCAACAAAAAGGTTATAGCTTACCCCGTGCTTGGAATAGCATTTCGGAGGGCTGAAGCCGTTCCCTGCTTTAATGAACTTCTGTTAAAATTGGGGTTCTGTTCGATAACAATTGCCAATTTTCCAATCAATCTAAAGTGTTGCAATAATTATCTACTCACCCTTTAAGTCCCAACCCATCCCTTTTGGTCAACTGCTTTATTTTGCTAACCAACTAACCATACAGTACCATCTAGAATACCTGCTTTAAACGGTGCAGCATTGAAGCCCCCTTTCAACTCCGAAAACGTTAATTTACTAAAAATTCAAATTAATCCTCGGCAATTGTTCCAAAGCCCTTACTTAAACATTTTTACACGACTATGGCCACAGCGACGCAGTGTAAAAAGCCGAAACCGGCTCCGACACACGGCACGGAAAACTCCCGGCAAATCGAGAACGCAGCGCAAAACCGCTTCGGGGAATTCGCTTCGGACAATTGGATCAGGCCGAGGCGGAACTTTTAAGCCGAGTTTTAAAATTGTTTTTTCAGACTGATTCTGGTGAAGCAATTTTCACCTCGCCTTTCCTTTCCCGAATACTCCCCTCACCAACCCGGCCACAAAGGGGAGTTGACTTTTCAGCTGATTTTTTTTGTTCATGTTCGAAAACTCCAAGCATCTACTTACCGGTCCAAATTGTTCGAAGTAACTTTTCACGTCCTCCAGTGTGGTAGGTGCTGATAAACCACCCACAAATATCTTCTTCGTTCTCGTCACCATCTGAAAGTAGGGGGAAAAAAATGGGAAAAAGGGCAATCAGAAAAAAAAAGTTTCAAACTGTTGTGGGTTTCGTTCAATCGTGAGGAGATACACACGAGAGGCTGAGAGACGTCGAACCGGTTGCAATAAATTATCTTCGGCGGTGGTGCAGCGTCTCAAAAGGGAATGATTATAAATCTTGTTCGATTGGTGAGAGGCAATAAAGCTGGCCAACTGGCAGAGAAAGACGAACATAAATACCAAACATATTTTTATGGTGCAATCGTGACCGATCGGAAGAGCTTTGGTGGTCCATAGCATAAGGGATGTTGGTGGGAAAAATCCGATAAGTGGCAGATGGTTTGATTGGCATTAAGTTTTTCAATGTGAAAAATCCTGACAAATTGAATCCCGTCGGGGTTGTGAACTTTCAGGCCAGTTCAGTTCAGGACGCAATTAGCGCTGCCCAAGTGATTGTGAATAAATCATCGCACCGGTAGCCGAAGGCATCCGCCAAAGTAATTTTCAATCAAGTCCTGTGTCTCTCTCTCTCTCAATCTCTCTCTCTCATCTCTCATGAATGTGTCCTAATCCCTTCCGGGCAGTTGGACCATACGCGAGCACCGAGCTCTTGCCGTGTAATGTAATTGTTCTTGAGCTGTAATTGAATTTTGCCATCCATCGAGAGATGCGTGCACAAGGAAAATGCCTTCGGGAGGTCCGGTGATTGGAACACTCACTTCGACGGGCGGGGTCAGTAACGGGAAATTGCAATTATCCATCAGCTGTCAGCCCCATTCCAATCGGAATCCGAACGCAACGGTTTGATTAATTCATTACTTTCATCATTGGGCGTTGGTTTTTATTGCACACGCGAACTGGCCCCGGCAATCAGCTGACTGATTGTGCTGTGCGTGTTTGGGGGTTTGTTTTTTACTTGTTGTCGTTGATAAACTTGTTGTCATGAGTAGGAAAGTCATACATTGTAATCTGTAACCCCCAAACACTTGGAGAACAAAGAAATCACGAAAAGTGATGACAGAGAGGATGCGATTTCTATTGAGTTATATTTGTACCGGGGAAATATTTTGATTTTGAGTTGAATTTCTGACTCCAAACACAATTGAGAAACAGCTACACGTTTCATTGAATCACTACATTGCCCCTTAGAACATTAACAAGCGCTGTTAAAAACGAACTAAATGTACAAAGTAATAAGTAAAATGCAATCAAGAGAAATTTATATCAACAAACTGTTTAGCTGAGATAATAATAAGCTTAAAATCACCACCAATTGACAGTTGAGTAGTTTTTTTTACAATACAAAATGATTCTCATAATATATAATGATGCATGTTTTCTGTTCATTCGTATATTGTCATTGTCAAAAAGGCAGACTAAATGTAAATTGGTACGCCCCTCGCGCACCACTAAGGCGTGCTAGTTGGGAATCGAAAATCTTTGACAGTGGTTTGTTTACACTTATATAGAGAACAACTGGTGCAAAATTGATCAAAGTAGTCGATCGCGTTCAGAAATAACGTCAAATGGAACTCGAAAGAAGAACAAATATTGTGCACAAACACCTGCAAAATCCGGAGTGGTCCGGTTCCAAGCTGGCTAAAGTGCTGAAGATGACGAAAACCACAGTTTGTGGAGTGCTCAAAGGAAACCCTGAGTGTGAAAAGGAATCAGCGGACCTACGGACAAACAGGAAACAGTGATCGTCAGCTGCGCAGCAAGGGGCTATGCGTAAACCACGTAGACTTTTTTGGGGGAGGGGGGGTTTGACCAAAGTCTGCGCTCCATACAAAATTTCAAAAAAAATGTATTCAGAAAAGTCTACGAGGAAGGAAGGGCGGAGTTTGGGATTTTCAAAAATGAGTCTACATGGTTTATGAACCAGTCCCAAGGTGTTGAGGTGTGTTAAAGCCAACACCGGTTTTTCGAACCGAGATATGGCCAGAAGGTACAACGCCAATTTGCAAATGGATACAAGTGTCAAAGCCAGCTAACATCCGAACCGGCACATGAAGCAGAATTCCGTAGCCAAAAAGCGTGCAAGGCTCTTGAAAGACCGTGTTTTGACGAAACACAAGGGCTGCACTTTGATCGATGACGAAACATACGTCAAACTCGATTTTAAGCAGTTTCTCGGTCAAAATTTAGCTGGACTGGACGTGAGGATGTGCCGGGAAGATTCAAGTTCGTGTTTGCCAACAAATTGGCGAAGAAGGCCATGATTTGGCAAGCGATTTACAGTAGTGTGGCCTGAAAACGGAACCATTCGTCACATCCTCAACGATGACAACCCAAGTTTACATCGAAGAATGCCTGAAAAAGCGTGTATTGCCATTCATCCGCAAGCATAGGGGCAAAGTCATCTTTTGGCCCGATTTGACCAGCTGTCACTACTCCAAGGTGGTTCTGGAGTGATATGCTGTCAACAAGATCGATTTTGTCCCCAAGCTAATAAATCCCCCGAATTGCCCGGAATTTCGACCAAAAATACGGGGCAATTTAAAAGCAGCGACGAAGCGGCGGGGCAGTCAAGGCCATCCAGCAAATGCAGGCAAAATGAAAAAATGAAAATCTGAAATCGGAAATCAGAAAATCGAAAATATGGAACTCTGGATGCAAATCTGGAAATCTGAAAAAATCTGGAAATCTGGAAATCTGGAAATCTGGAAATCTGGAAATCCGGAAATCTGGAAAATCTGAAAATCTGGAAATCTGGAAATCTGGAAATCTGGAAATCTGAAATCTGAAAATCTGGAAATCTGGAAATCTGGAAATCTGGAAATCTGGAAATCTGGAAATCTGGAAATCTGGAAATCTGGAAATCTGGAAATCTGGAAATCTGGAAATCTGGAAATCTGGAAATCTGGAAATCTGGAAATCTGGAAATCTAAAAATCTGAAAATCTGAAAATCTGAAAATCTGGAAATCTGGAAATCTGCAAACCTGAAAATCTGGAAACATTAAAACATGGAAATATGGAAACATGGAAAAATGGAAATATGGAAATATGGACATCTTGAAAACTTGAAAGCTTGAATTCTGGAGATCTGGATATCTGGAGCTCTACCATCAGGAAAATCAACATCTTTCTGAGAAATCTTGAAATCCAAATTTATGGATATTTGGAATTCGGGAAATCTCGAATAACGGAAATTTTCAAATCTGAAAATTGGGAATCTGGAAATCTGGAAACCTTGAAACCAAGAAACATGAAAAATTTTCAAGCTGGAAACCAGCCATTTATCTGGAAATCTGGAAACTGGAAATCGATCTGGAAACAGAGAAATTGGAGTTTCCAGGAAATCAAGAATTCTGAAAATCTGGAAATCTATATATCTAAAAAAATTTAAATGTGGATATCTGGATATCTGAAAATCTGGAAATTTGGAAACCAGAAAATCTGGAAATCTGCAAATCTTTAAATCTTTAATCTTTGCCATCTCCGATGATGACGTCCCAAGTTTACATCGAAGAATGCATGAGGAAGTGTGTATTGACGTTCCTCCGCAAGCATATTTGGCCAGCTGCCACTACTCCAAGGTTGTTCGGGAGTGGTATGCTGCCAACAAGATCGATTTTGTCCTCAAGCTAATGCATGCTACGGATTGCCCGGAATTAGGACCAAAAATACTGGGCAATTTCAATTTAGTGACTTCGACGAAACGGCGGGGCAGTCAAGTATATCCAGCAAATGCAGGCAAAATGGAAGAAATGCGATTCCATGTCCATTTCCGTGTCCATACCGTGTAGGAAGGTACAAGTAAACGATTCTGGTAAATTAAATCTGGAAATCTGGTAATCTGGTAATGTGGAAATAAAAAAATCTGGAAATCTGGATATCTGAAAATGGTTATGTGAAAATAAAGAAATCTGGAAATTTGGAATTCTGGAAATCTGGAAATCTGGAAATCGGGAAATCTGGAAATCTGCAGATCAGAAAAGCTGCAAATATGGAAACATGGAAACATGGAAATTTGAAAACATGGAAATATGGAAATATGGAAAATGGGGAAATATGGAAATCTGGAAATCTTGAAAACTTGAAAGCTTGAATTCAAGAGTACTAGATATCTGGAACTCTACCATCAAGAAAATCAAGATCTTTCTGAGAAATCTTGAAAACCATTTATGGAAATATATGGATATTTGGAATTCTTGAAGATTGTAAATCTGGAAATATGGAAACCTTGAAACCAAGAAACATGGAAAAAACCAGAAAAGAAATCAGCTTATCCGGAAATCTGGAAACTGGAAATCGATCTGGAAACAGGGAAATTGAAGTTTCCAGAAATCAAGAATTCTGAAAATCTGGAAATCTGTATATGGTAATCAGGATATTTGAAAAAAAAAACCGGAAATCTGGAAACTTCTGCAAATCTTCAAAGCTTGAATTCTGGACATCTGGAGATCTGAAGCTCAGGATCAGAAAATCAGGAAAATCAAGATCTCTTTGAGAAATCTTGTAATCTAAATACTAAAACATTTGGAACTCGATCACTGGAAAACCGAATATCTTAAAATCTTGAAAATAGAGAATCTTGAATTCTGAAAACCTTGAAACCAGGAAGCATGAAAATTTGTTAATCTGGATATCAGCTAATCCGGAAATTTGGCATTCTGGAAATCTGAAAATCTGAAATCTTGAATTCTGGATCTCTGGAAATCTGAAATCTGGAAATCTGGAAATCTGGAAATCCAGAAATCTGGAAATCTGGAATTATGGAAACATGGAAATCTGGAAATTTGGAAATATGTAAATCTTGAAAATCTTAAAGCTTGAATTCTGGAGATTTTGAGATCTGGAGCTCTACCATCAGGAAAATCAAGATCTCTCTGATAAATCTTGAAATCCAAATATTTGGATGTTGGGAATTCGCGATATCTCGAATACCGGAAATCTTGCAAATTTGGTATTTGGAAATCTGGATAATTGGAAATCTGGAAACCTTGAACCAGGAAACAAGAAAAAAAATTCAATATGGAAACCAGCTAATTAGGAAATCTGGTAACTGGAAATCGATCTGGAAACAGGGAAATTGAAGTTTCCAGAAATAAGGAATTCTGAAAATCTGGAAATCTATATATCTGGAAAAAAAGAATATATGGTAATCAGGATATCTGAAAAAAAAACTGGAAATCTGGAAACCAGAAAATCTGCATATCTGCAAATCTGTAAAGCTTGAATTCTGGACATCTTGAATTCTCAGGAAAATCAAGATCTCTCTGAGAAATCTTGAAATCTAAGTACTAAAACATTTTGAACTCGGGATCACTGGAAAACCGAATATCTTTAAATCTTGAAAATTGAGAATCTGGAATTCTGAAAAACTAGAAACCAGGAAACATGAAAATTTGTCAATCTGGATATCAGCTTATTCGGAAATTTGGAATTCTGGAAATCTAAAAATCTGAAATCTGGAATTCTGGATCTCTGGAAATCCGAAATCTGGAAGTCTGGAAATCCGGAAATCTGGAAATCTGGAAATCTGGGATGATGGAAACATGGAAATCTGGAAATTTGGAAATATGGAAATCTTGAAAACTTGAAAGCTTGAATTCTGGACATCTGGAGATCTGAAGCTCTATTTATAATCATGAAAATCAAGATCTCTCTGAGAAATCTTGAAATCTAAATACTAAATATTTGGAACTCGGGATCACTTGAAAACCGAATATCTTAAAATCTTGAAAATTGAGAATCTGAAAGTCTGGAAAACTTGAAACCAGGAAACACGAAAATTTGTCAATCTGGATATCAGCTAATTCGGAAATTTGGAATTCTGGAAATCTAAAAATCTGAAATCTGGAATTCTGGATCTCTGGAAATCTGAAATCTAGAAATCTGGAAATCCGGAAATCTAGAAATCTGGAAATCTGGGATAATGGAAACATGGAAATCTGGAAATTTGGAAATATGGAAATCTTGAAAACTTGAAAGCTTGAATTCTGGACATCAGGAGATCTGAAGCTCTACCATCAGGAAAATCGAGATCTCTCTGATAAATCTTGAAATCCAAATATTTGGATGTTGGGAATTCGGGATATCTCGAATACCGGAGATCTTGCAAATTTGGTATCTGGAAATCTGGATATTTGAAAATCTGGAAGCCTTGAACCAGGAAACAATAAAAAATTTCAATCTGGAAACCAGCTAATCCGGAAATCTGGTAACTGGAAATAGATCTGGAAACAGGGAAATTGAAGTTTCCAGAAATCAGGAATTCTGAATATCTGGAAATCTATATATCTGGAAAAAAAGAATAAATGGTAATCAGGATATCTGAAAAAAAACCGAAAATCTGGAAACCAGAAAATCTGGATATCTGCAAATCTTTAAAGCTTGAATTCTGGACATCTGGAGATCTGAAGCTCTATTTACAATCAGGAAAATCAAGATCTCTCTGAGAAATCTTGAAATCTAAATACTAAAACATTTGGAACTCGGGATCACTGGAAAACCGAATATCTTAAAATCTTGAAAATTGAGAATCTGGAAGTCTGGAAAACTTGAAACCAGGAAACACGAAAATTTGTCAATCTGGATATCAGCTAATCCGGAAATCTTAAATTCTGGAATCTGCAAATCTGGAAATTTGAAAATCTGGAAATCTGGAAATCTGGAAATCTGGAAATCCGGAAACCTGGATATCTGGAAATCTGGAAATCTGGAAATCTGGACATCTGGAAATATGGGAACGGGGTAATCTTAAAATCCGGAAATCTGGAAACCAGCTAATCCGGAAATCAGTAAAGCTGGAAATTGAACTGGACACTGGGAAATTGAAGTATCTGGAAATCAGGAATTCTAAAAATCCTGACATCATAAAATGTGGAAATCTGAAAATTTGATAATCTGGAAATCTGGAAAACTGCAAGTCTGGAAATACAGAAATGTGAAAATTTGGAGGTGTAAAAATCTGGAAATCTCTAATTCTGGAATTCTGGAATTTTGGAACAATGGAATTATGGAATCATGGAATTATGGAATTATGGAATTATGGAATTATGGAATTATGGAATTATGGAATTATGGAATTATGGAATCATGGAATTATGGAATTCTGAAATTCTGGAATTTTGGAATTCTGGAATTCTGAAATTGTGGAATTCTGGAATTCTGGAATTCTGGAATTTCTGGAATTCTGGAATTCTGGAATCCTGGAATTCTGGTACTCTGGAAATCTAGAAATCTGGAAATATGGAAATCTAGAAACCAGGAAATCTGGAGATCTAGAAACCAGGAAATCTGGAATTGTGGATATCTTGAATGCTTGAATTCTGGAGGTCTGGAGATCAGGAGCTGTACAATTAGGCAAATCTTGAATACTAAATATAAGGATATTTGGAATTCTGGAAATCTAGAAATCTCAAGAATTCGAAATATATAAATCTGGATTTCTAGAAAGCTGGTAACCATGAACCTGGAGACAAAAAAACAACACTCCACACAACCGGTGATCAAACGGATACAAATGACGAATGTTTACAAATTGACAGCTATCATTCGTGCAGACGTTATGAATTAGCTCATGTTTGTCACTCAAGAAATTCCATTCCAACTATTCGATAGTATTGAGCAAAAATATTTGACAAATTATAATGAAGGGCATCACTCTATTTAACAAATTGCCAAATAACGACAAACACAAAATAAATATTTGCCTTAAGAATACTTGGTCAAATATGTATGCCGATCAAACGTTTGTCGAAAATATTTGTCAAAATTTGCCATATATTGGACGATTCGTCAAACAGTGTGATCTCAGCTTAACAGTCAATGAGCCTTTCTTACAAAGATAAATAAATATGAACTCATTCTTAATCTTGAGAATAAGACCGCTATGACTTGAAATTTTTTTTTTCTCTGTAAAATTAAGATCGTGCGTGTCCTAGTTGCGCAATAAAATTGCGCACGTAGCTCGAAAATCCGGCTCTTTCTCATCGAGCAATCAGCCGGAAGCTGGAAATGGTACAATCTACGATAACTCGTATTTTAAATCGGTACAACGAACGATTGACCATCGATCGGAAGAAAAATTGTTGCCAAACTGGATCTCCGAACAGTTTAAAGGATCACAAGCGGGTAGGGAAAGCCTTCAAGAATAATCCAAACAGTTCAGTTCAGGTTGTGGTGAAAAACTGCATTTGAGCAAAACTTTCGTGCAAGATGCGGAAAACCGAGAAGGACACGTAAAAAGTCCCAGAGGTGCCGAATCGCAATGAAGTTTGATGTTCCTGAAGACCCATTCGTGACAACCGGGACAGTCAATGGGCAGGTATACCTAAAGAAATGCATCCCAAAGCGTCTACTTCCACTTCTGAGGTCACACGGTGGTCCTACGCTTTTCTGGCCAGATTTAGCCTCTTGACACTCGAAAGATGTTCTGGATTGAAACAAGGCTAAGGAGATCAATTTTGTGCCGAAGCATCTCAATTCCCCGAACGCACCGGAACTGCGGCCAATTGAGAAGTAATGGGCCATCATGAAGCAGGCATCATCATAATGATGAGAAATCGGAGGAAAATATGCTGATATTATGAGCAGTGTTAAACGGAAGGTTCGTGCATTTGGGTATGGTAATGAAATTGAACAAATTCAACATGGGAAAAGTTAAATAAAATGTTTTGTATTATTCTTTGAATTTGATTCCGTAAACCCTTCAAAATCGCGCGTCCCCATAAAGCATCTTGGAACTCCAAAACAACCGGTCTTCACATCGAACATTTCGAACGTGAGAGAACCACTTCCACCCGGGTCCGAACTTCAGCCAGTTGCCAGAATTGCTCTTCGCAGCAGCAGCCGAAGTGGTCTCCCATCCTTACATCATTCACGGAAAGCAGTTTTCTCCAACTTTCCAATGGGCAAAGTAAGCTCCAGCTCAGGCCACCGCTTGCCTGCGTTATCAGATATTTATAGTTATGTGATTTTTTATAAGGGTAAAATTGAAAAATAATAATTTTAAAATATCTTTATGAATACTTAATGGGCATTAAGATGAGCTTCGCCGGGGCCAGGCAGGCAGCAAAAATCGAAGTGGCTTTCGAAACGGTTTGAACGGTGAAAGCCGACGGAACGTGCCTGCCTGCCTGCCAGCCTTCGACTGTCGATTCGAGGGGAAAACTGCGCGCGTGTGGATGGAGGGAAAAATTCATATTGTACTATGATAATATTATGTTCTGGGATTTGTGGATGATGAAATGAAATGAAGACGTCCTTCTAGGGTTTCTTGGCGGGCCCGACTGGAGTGCTTTCAGAATGCTCGACTGTGCTTGGGCCCCTTGACGAAGGATTCTTTCTTTCTTCGACATTCTCTAGTGGGCTGGCGGCAGTTGGGGAAGGTGAGGAATGTGATTCTCCTTTCGTTCGACAAACACCCGCGCTCGCACTCAGCCTTTTATTCCTAATGTATGCAGCATATTTTTAATATTTTATTTGATACCGGTATGAATTTGTATTCGATTTGTTCCCGGAAAATGGGCATATGTCGAACCTACTTCTCTCGTTCGTGTGTTTGTGTGTCTGTGTCGGACTGTTTATGTTTGTGTTGCTAATATCGACGGTTGATTGAATTTGAAGTGTTATGATATGTGCTGTGTTTGAGTGAGGTTCTCCGGGGGGAGTTCTCTGGGACTGGTTCCGCTGCCGGTAATGGAATGAACCGAACGAATGAGAGTACTGAATTTAATTCCCCAAAGGTGTTGAACGAGCTGTGCCGAGGTTGGAAAACCCTTTCGATGGGTGACTGAGGTCGGGCTCGAAATGGCAAACGGGTAAACGTAATATTCAATATTTGATTAAAGTGATGTTTTGAAATTGTTATTAATTCCATCACCCTCCGTGATGGACCGTTATAATCAGTTTCAAACATGGAGAAAATTCAAACTGAATTATTCTGTCTGATTGAAACACCCGAGTGAGTTACAAAACAATTATTACACGTTAATTTAATTTGCATTTCAAATTTGTCTCGAAGCTCGCCTGGTTGCCATGATGCGTGGAATTAACCTGTGTCTTTTGTGAGAATGTTCCCGGAAGACACCTTCTTTTCCGGTGGGTTGCCACACCCTATCGCCTATTCGCATTTGTAATATGACAAGCGCCTAATTTACATCTTCACCCAGAGAAGCTTAACTTGTTCCGAGCAGGATAAGGGTAGCTATGACTGCTAGCTTTTCAAAACGTGTTTGCAATAGAACTGATGAAAATTGGCCTCGAAACATAAATCACAGAGCAATTTTGTCTTCTTATAAAAACGACGCAACCGCTTCCGAAATCATAATGGCCTAAGGATTTATGTCTCGTAAAATAAGCTGACAATCATCATAATCGGTATGGCGAAGGAAGAAAAAAAAAACGAACCACTCATCATGATCACGTACCCCACCAAAATGGAACGACGCATTGGACCACGTACGCAAAATGGCGAACCAATTTGAGAATCGAAATAAAAAGTCGCTATTTATTGACATTGTCAAATACATTTCCTCGCAGCATCATTCCAACAAAGGATTGCTCCTGATGGGCTCCTGACGAGAATGCACTTAAACTGAGCCTTTGAGTACCGAGAACAAAAACGGGAATGGTTCACGTGACCTGGGACTGGGACTAGAAACAAATTTTTATTATGCTTTATGAAGCAATTTGGGAAAAATTGCTGCTATGTACGATTTTCAATTTATTTCTACTTAACTCCATCGATTGGTTGTTACGTTCGGTGCGTTTTCAGTTGACGTCATGTTACCTTCCTGAACAGCCCAAAATTCATGCCACGAAAATTCAACTTTTCAGTGCCAACATCAGCCAATTCCAGTCGAAGCTTAATTTTCCATTTTCAACCCATATAAAAAGTCGGCACTAACTTGAAAATCTCACACGACCGGACATCACGGAATGCTTCAATTCACTTCGCACCGCATAAAACCGGCGACTTCAATTCAGCTCGAAAATTATTAATTTACTACCTCGCGCCGAACGACCGGATTTTCTTCACGACATTGTTTTCTTTTTTTATTTTCACTTCCATGCAATCCCGCCGGAGACTTGACATCTTCTGGTCTTCTTTTGCATGCGGACTCCGAACCGGGCGCATTTTGCGGATTTAATGTGATTTAATTTCGCATTTTATTTCGTGCCTGGGAACGTGACTCGAATCTCTAATGCAAGTTCGGAGAGACACTCGTAAATGGACTCGCAGTCCTTGGGTGTCTTTGACTGTGTTGTCTAGGAAAAGTTACTGCCTTACGATCGGGTAATTGCGTTCATTGTACGATTTTGTCTGGATTTAATGCGGTCTTAAATGGGCGATGATGATCTTGTTCGTGCCTTAGGATTCAAGATGTGGCTGCATGTGATAACTCAGGGTGTGATATAAGTTGGTTTTTAAAATTCAGAGATAAAGAATCGAGCAAAAAGAAAGCTTGATGCCCTTTTCTCATGCTAAAATGTAGATCAAAGAGACAATAATTTGAACCAGGAGTAATCCAATTAACTGGTAGCACAATGTTGATTTGCACATGTAAGACCATTCAATAAAACAAAATTCTTCGTTGGTTAGCACATCTTAATGATAGACTGGTCTTCACGAAATTCATTTCGTACATTGTACAAAAAGGCGTAAGATCAGTTTTAATTGCAATTTACAATTTACGAGACATTTGTTCTAGGTGCAAAATCTATGATATTTCATTTTTTCTCATTTATATAAATTTAAAAAAACACATACGTAGTTCTACATTAAAACCTTTTAGTAGATTTAGATTTGATAAAAAAAGTTAAAACGTATGTTAAACATCTGAAATGATACATACGTCCCTGAAGAGAAATAATCTGAATGAATAATCTTTGGGAAAAAAATTATTAGAGCGACAAAATAAGGATTTGAAAGAACTTGAAATGTCCAAGAAATACCCTCTGTGAAGACTGATGCATGTTTAGTAAAAAAAGTCAGATCTCTTCACATCACATTTCCAGAGGGTTGGTGCATTGCTTCGATAAGACATCAAAAGACGATCGAATATCGATCTATGTTTTGTTTTTTTACTCATGGAATAAAATCAAACTATTGTAGGGTAAAAAAAAAAACATGTAATAGCAAAAACGGTACATTCGAAGTAGAATTCAACTTGAGATCTTTTATTTTTTAGCGAAGCTGTAAGTGCAAGTGTATTATTGTTATTTTTGAAATAGTATGTTAATAATTTTGTATAAAATTTTATATGGGAAGAAAAATTTAGGCTAATAGGCAATTTTTTAAATTTTATATACTGATTTACACTTAAAAGTTTAAAAATTAAAAATCTAAAAAAAATTCAAGCTCTTACTTGTCAATGCGATAAAATTTCTATAAATTTAATAATTTTCTGGGTCTCCAGATGGTCAGATTAACAGATATTAGGATTTTCATATTTGCAGGTATTTGCGGATGTCCAGACTTGCAGATTCCTAGATTTCTAGATTGCCAGATTTCCAAATTTCCAGATTTATCAGATTCTCTTATATCAAAATTTTCAAATTTTTGGATTTCCAAAGCGTTCAGAGAGATATCGTGATTTTTCTGGTACCAGATCTCCAGATCTCCAGATTTCCGGATTTCCAGATTTTCAGATTACCAGGTACAAGATATCCAGGTTTCAAGGTTCCCAAATCTCAACACCTCCAAATTTTCTAATTCCATATTAACACATTTTCCCTTTTCCAGTTGTCAAGATATCCAGATTCCAAGCTTTCCAGAAATCCAAATCTACAGATCTTTTTAGGTATCCACAGTTTTCCAAATTCATATTTCCAGATTACCAGATTTCAAGATTTTCTTGAACGGAATCATTAACAATAAACTATTGAAAAATTGATACGTTGTCATAATCGTACTCTAAGAAAAGGGTGAGTCTTTTTTAAATATACAAGTTTTAAAGAAGTTATGATAACAACATACCTGAGATAAGTAGGAATCTTGGTATTCTAAGAATATTGTTATTCCTGGATATTTTTTGGAATATTACATGGATTTGCAGGATATTCAAGTTGACTAATTAAAAGACTAACAAATATCCAGATTCAATAATTTCTAAATTTCCAGATAGTAAAATTTCCCCATGTGCTGAATTTTCAGATAACTAAACATCCTGATGCACAGTTTTATAAATTTAAGGATTTCAAAATTTAAGAATTTCCAGATTTCCAGTTCTATAGATTTCAAGATTCTCAGGTTTCCAGATTGATAGATTTCTAGGCTAGAAATTTGCAGATTTATGAATAGAAAAAAAAAGAGTTACAATTTTCTAAGATTTTCAGGCTTCTAGTTATAATAATTTCCAGATTTTGAACATATTAACTTCCAGGTTACCTGATCTCCAAATCTCCAGATCTGCAGAACTCCAAATTTTCAGATATCAAAATTTTTCAGATTTCAAGATTTCAAAATTTACAGATTTCAAGATTTTTAGGATTCCTGGTTTCTGGATACTTCAATTTCTCAGTTTCCAGACCTCAAAATATCCAGATTCTCTATTTTCCCGATTTTCAGACTTCCAGATTTTCAAGTTTTCGATATTTCTGATTTCCAGATTGACAAATTTTCCTGTTTGCAGGATTCAAGGTTTTCTTATTTCCAGATATGCAGAATTCCAGTTTTCAATTTCCAAGATTTCAGGATTTCCGGTTTTCTAGATTAACAGAATTCCAGAATTAAATGCAGATCATGATTCTTAAATGAAGAGCTCTGCACACTTAGAAAATTTTACAGTATTCGGTAATTTTTTACCGAACTATCAACAGCTGAACGCGCGGTAATCCGATTTCATGGATTTTGGAAAAAATTGACAAGTTCCGGTAATTTTTTTACCGGAATACTGTGAAATTGATGGATTTCTGACCGTTCAGTTCTTCAAAGTTCGGTAAAAAAATACCGAATACTGTAATATTTTCTAAGTGTGTAGATCTCCGGAGCTCCAAACTTCAAGACATCCAGATTTCCAGATATCCAGACATCTAGATTTCAAGATTTGCAAAATTCCATAATTCCAGATTTCCAGTTTGCGAGATTTCCAGATTTCCAGATTTCCAGATTTCCAGATTTCCAGATTTGAAGATATGAAGGTTTCCAGATTTTCCTCTTGCTAAATTTCTAAATTTCCAAATTTCCAAATTTCCAGATTTCCAGATTTCAAGATCGGCAAGTTGTAATATTTCCTGGTTTGAAATTTTCCAAATTTCCTGACATTTAGATCAACAGATAACAGATTTTCAAGATTTCAGAATTTCCGTATTTCTATGCATCCAAATTCCACAATTTCAGTCATTTAGATTTCAAGATTTCTCAGCAATATCTTGATTTTCCTGAATGTAGAGCCCTAGATCTCCAGATCTCCAGATTTACAGATTTTCAGATTTCCAGATATGCAGATTTTCAGATTTCCAGAATTCTATTTTTCAAATTTCCAGGTTTCCTGATATCCAGATTTCTAGATTTCCAAATTTCCAGATTTCCAGATTTCCTGATTGCCAGATTTCCTGATTTTCAAGTTTCCAAATTTTCAGATATCCAGATTTCCAGACTTCCAGATCTTCATATTTCCAGATTTCCAGATTTCCAGATTTCCAGATTTCCAGATTTCCAGATTTCCAGATTTCAGATTTCCAGATTTAAAGATAACCAGATTTTACCTTCAGATTTCCAGATTTCCAGATTTCCAGATTTGCAGATTTCCAGATTTCCAATTTTCAGATATCCAGATTTCCAGATTCCAGATCTTCATATTTCCAGATTTCCGGATTCCAAGATTTCCGAGTTCCAGATTTCCAGTTTTCCAGATTTCAAGATTTCCAGATTTACAGATTTCCAGATTTGCAGATTTCCAGATTTTAAGATCATTTCAGATTTTCAATGTTCGATTACAAAATTTTAAGATTTCCAGATTTCAAGATTTCAAGATTTCTTGGTTTCCAGAATTCCAGAATATCAGATTTCCAGATATACCAATTTCCAGATTTCCAGATTTTTGGGGTTTGTGGATTTCCAGATTTCTTGGATCACCCGATTTCCTGATTGACAAATTTTCATTATTCAAGATTTACAGATTTTCAAATGTCCAGATTTCTAGATTTCCAGATTTCCAGGTTTCCAGATTTCCAGATTTCCAGATATTAAGATTTGCAGATTTTCAAGATTTCAGGATTTTTGATTTTCTAGATATCCAGGATTCCAAAAATCCAGAAGTTTAGATTTCAATATCTCTCGGAAAGATCTTGATTTTCCTCAATGTAGAGCTTTATACCTCCAGATCTCCGGATTTTAAGATTTCAAAATTTCCTGATATTCATATTTCTTGAAACCCAGATATCTAGATTTTCAGATTTCCAGATTTCCAGATTTCCAGATTTTCAGATTGTCAAATTAGCAGATTACCAGATTACAAGATTACAAGATTTCAAGATTTCCAGATTTCAAGATTTCCAGATTTCCAGGTTTCCAGATTTAAAGATTTCCTGATTTTAAGATTGTCAGATTGGCAAATTTTTTTTTTTTTTTTGTCTTTATTATCGAGATTTTCAGCCTTGGGCTGGTTCATCTCCCGTCGTAGTTACTCAAATTCCCTTTTTGGGTATTTTCGTAACTTGTTCGGAGGTGAGATTCGAACTCATGACTTTGGCGTGAGAGGTATCGATGCTAACCACTACGCCAGGGTCGCCCCCAAATTTTTTTACAAGATTACAAGATTTCCAGATTTCAAGATTTCCAGATTTTGAGAATTCCAGAATTACAGATTTCCAGATATACAAATTTCCAGATTTCCAGATTTTTGAGGTTTGTGGATTTCCAGATTTCTGGATTACCCGATTTCCTGACAAATTTTCATAATTCAAGATTTCCAGATTTCCAGATTTTCAGATTTTCAGATGTCTGATTGGCAGATGACCAGATTACAAGATTTCCAGATTTCAAGATTTCAAGATTTCCAGATTTCAAGATTTCCAGATTTCCAGATTTCCAGATTTCCAGGATTCCAGAATTCCAGATTTCCAGATTTACAGATTTTTAGAGTTTGTGGATCTTCAGAGTCCTGATTGACAAATTTTCATAATTCAAGATTTCCAGATTTCCAGATTTCCAGTTTTCTAGATATTAAGATTTCCAGATTTCCAGATCCAGATATTTTTGCAGATTTTCAAGATTTCAGGATTTTTGATTTTCCAGATCTCCAGAATTCCAAAAATTCAGAAGTTTAGATTTCAATATTTCTCGGAAAGATGTTGATTTTCCTAAATTTAGAGCTTTATACCTCCAGATCTCCGGATTTCATGATTTCAAAATTTCCCGATATTCAGATTTCTAAAAAACCCAGATTTCCAGATTTTCAGATTTCCAGAGATGCAGATTTCCACATTTACAGAATTCTATGCTTATCATTTAAAATCTTTCCTCTTCATGACGACCATTTGATTTTACCATGTTTGTTTGTTTTTTTATTTTTTTTCTTTTCTCCCCCCCCCCCCGCAAAAAAAATTTCTTTCCCCCCCCCCCCCCCCCCCCCCCTTATACCACCCCAACGCGGGTAATTTCAACCGCCCCACCACCAACCCGCAGGGCGCCCCAAAAAAAATTTTAAAAAAGGCGACGGCTGTCCTTGACCATCTTGTCATTACTTTTTGCTGTTCGGATCTTGAGTAAAATTTCAAAACATCTTTTAAATTTAATCTACAAACTAATTAATTATGTTTTTATTGCGTACAGCGCGCCAAATTTAAATTATAATGTTTTAAAATTGGAAATATCTTCTCAACATCATGGGATCCCAGTAGTGAACAGCAGTTTCTGCTAGAACCAAAGATGTGAAGAAAAAGTATCGATAGGTCCGATAGAGCTCGGCAGGTTATGAAATTGAATAGAAGTAGTTTGAACATTGAGCGTAGGGCTTTGTTTTGGCAGTATTCGAAGCAAACACAGACATCTTTGCCAAACATCCCACTGCGGGGTAGGTCAAGGCAGGGACGGATCCGCCACCTTGACTGGCAAAAATGTCTATATCTGATCGCACTCAAACCCCGCCAAAGGCACAGAATGGTTCCAGCGATGTGAAAATTCTGTTTTTTTCCACAGTTACACCGACAACACTGAAAGTAAACGGTACTTCTCAGGGCAATCAAAATATACTCCCGAAACCATCAAAAACATCAGTTCTTTTAAGGGACACAGCTATTTTAGGAGATGTTGTTTAAAATTCAGATTACTCATGTCTTTCGACAACAATAAGGTCGTGTGTCAAACACCACATTTCCTATTTATTTCAAAGAAAATGTATTATTCTTCAAATGTTTCTAATAAAGGGTGTTTCGATCAAAATTTGGTCGCCTCCAACTTGACGAATTTCTTTTCATCGTACATTAAAAAATTTGCACACCTCTAATTTTGAAGATGTGTGCGTGTAGCATCATGCTTCTATTTTGATTTTGAGATTAGAACTTCAGTTATCAAAATATCGTCGAAGGAAGAGAAGCAACGCATCCAAATTTTGCACGTGCATGGCGAAAATTTCAAACTACTCTCACGCCAAGTTGGCGAGATTATTGAATGTGGCTAAATCAACTGTTACCAACGTATTAAAGTGTTCGGTGAACGTTTGTCGACAGCCAGGAAAGCTGGATCGGGAGGAAATCAAAAGCCGGAGGCCACAGCGACGACAAAAAGAGTTGCCCGCTGTTTTGAGCGGAATCCCAACCCCTCCATCCGAGATGTCGCAAAGAAGCTGGGAGTGGCGCCTTCAACCGTGGATAGAGCTAAAAAACAAGCTGGACTGTCGACTTACAAGAAAGTGGTGACTCCAAATCACGACGATAAACAAAACACGTCGGCCAAAGCACGATCGCGAAAGTTGTACACGACGATACTGACGAAGTTTGATTGCGTGGAACAGGACGATGAAACTTACGTCAAGGCAGACTTTAAACAGCTTCCAGGACAGGAATTTTACACGGCAACTGGACGGGGAAAGGTGGCAGATACTTTCAAGCACATTAAACTGTCAAAGTTCGCGAAGAAATATCAGGTGCGGCATGCCATCTGTACCTGTGGCTTGAAGAGCAACGTTTACATTGCGACCGGAACCGTCAACCAGGAAATTTATCTGAGCGAGTGCCTACGGAAACGTCTACTGCCTTTCCTGAAGCGACACAATTGTTCCGTTCTATTTTGGCCGGATTTGGCATCTTGCCATTACAGAAAAAAAGGCCAAGAAGCGGTATGCTGCCAACAACGTTCAAGTGGTGCCCAAGGACAAGAACCCTCCCAACACGCCAGAGCTCCGCCCAATCGGACAATATTGGGCCATCGTCAAGCGGAACCTTAAGAATATTCAAAAAGCTGTTGTGAGCGAGAAACAGTTCAAGGCAAACTGGCGTTCGGCGGCGAATGAAGTGGACAAGGAGACTGTACAAAATCTTATGGCAACCCGGCAATTCGTATTCGGTAAAAAGGAAGCTCAGCTGAATATCTCTCCTGTATTCTGTATTAACTGAACTTGAAAAAGAAAAAGAATTTGACTTATTAATAAAAAAGCTTTGATCGACTCTCACACATTACTGTTTGACCAAATTTTGATCGGAAAATTCTGTGTAAATATTTTTTGAGCAGATTGTGTTGACCAGATTCATAAATAGATTATGAATTATCAGAGTTCTGGTTTGATAAAAGACACATAGTTTTTTTTATCCATAGCAAGTTCTAGAAAATGATGTCATTACAACAAGGGAAGCGTAATTGAATGTGCAAGCAGGATAATCTATGCAATTAATGAACTCTGGAGTCGTAATGGTAAGCATGAAAATTCTCTTGCCTAACTAAACGTAATTAAAACGAATGGAAATGTTATGGTTGTACTTTTATTACAATTTTTTTAACTAAAAATAAGTACTGTTTAATTTAAGTACTTAAATTAGCAATAAATCGAGTGAATTTTTGTCAGCGTCGGAATTAAAGTTTGCAGTCCCAACAATGGCGCAATTGCTTCCAGGAAGTGTTGAAAATAAAAGTGTAAAGTGTTTTGAAACGTGTCAAACTGAAATTTGGTTCATTCTAAAAGATAAATATAAAGAATTATTTCAAATGATTAGGAACTAAAAAGAATCTCAAATAATTTGATGATTCTTATGACAACCTATATGTATCGTTTATTCTGCATAGATAACAAAGCAAAACCGGGCACCATTGGACACTTTAAACCACACAAACCTGGGCCAACTTACTGCCATTATCGCTTACATTGAACTTAAACAACGCGGCAAATATTTGACTCCAGAACGCGAAATGCCATACTTCCGTCGCTTATTCGTTACTGGTGAGCCGTAATTTTTCCCACCACATCCAAATTTTCCACCCCCCACCGTTGAAAAAAAAAACCTCTTCCAGGTGAGCCACCAATATTCAACCGAGCGGTGCGTGCCTTCCGTGGAAATAGTCTCAGCTCTATGCGGTACATAATTTATTTGCAGCCTGCAGAGTTTGGAGCCTGCTGTCGGAATTTCGCGAATCTGCGCGCACGAGTTCGGAGTCCCACCTCCATCCATCCATCCATCCATCCATCCGCTTCTCATCATCACCCGGGCCTCATCATAAACATTCCGTTTGTTGTGGTGACCCCGGCGACCCCGACTGCGACCCCAGCCGTCCCGGGACCGGAGTGTAGCATTTTTATTGATATTCTTGCCATTTATTATAAGCATTCACGTATGAATTTTCATACAATTTCAATTTTGTTGTGATTGGAAAATATGTTAATTTAAATATTTTATGCGCCTTTGCCTCCTTGTGAATGCATGTCTGCGCGCTTGGGTGCCAGCTTCCCGCGTCCGTCCGACAGTGAGTGGAAAATAGTAGCATTACGTATTCATTTCGGAGCATAATTTATTGATGAAAATTTCGAAATGTGTGTATGTTGCACTTTTTTTTCTATACACATTGGTTGTGGAAAATGTGATGCTCACTAGAGCGGGAGCTTACTCGTCAATTTGTCCAGAACCGGCGACGGACGGCGGCAGCGCGATGGATGGACAAACGCATTTGTCATTCATGGCTGTATGAAGGCAATCATAATTGAAGCAAAACGTATTATAATTCGATAATTCAACTGAATTGACTCCCCCTGTTATTCCTGCCGTGTTCCCATTTCTGCTGCTGCTGGGTGTGAGTTCGTTACTGCACGTTGGGGGTAGTCAGTTTTTTGTTTATTTATATGACGCGATCCGCGGCAATGAGCGATAATTTTGTGATGAATTTTTCAATCGATTTTATTACCGTATTGAGTGACGTTTTTTTCCTCCTGAAAACAATTCCAGTTCCTCCTTTATTGGGAATTCAGATGCAGTATCAACTCTAAGTAACTCACCCGAAATCGAAGTAAAACCTCGTCAATCTTCTCCAGTCTGCACAGGAGTCGTCAATCGACCCCATTTTTCAAGAACCGATGTCGAAATTCCATGGCTTACTACGGAGAGTCACAGCAGACGACGACGATGACGACAACCCGAACGTTCGAACGTGATATTTACATTCGAATGCAATTGTGAAACCATTTTGAATAAATAAATACGGGGCTTTCGGTAGGAGGGCGATGACGATGACGACAACCCATGACGCCAATCGAAGCACTTTCTCGCCCCTAAGGACCTCTGACGACGACGACGACGACGACAAGAGTTGGACCAGCTAGGATTGAAAGGAATTGATGCATATGATGCACGTCCCTGCCTGCCCAGGCAGTCAAAAGGTTGGACTCGATTTCTGGCAGTTCCCCCCCATTTTCCGAATCCCGGCGCTCTTTTCGGGTGCACGTGTTTGTAAATCAAAATGCAGTGTTTGGGTGTTGGTACTTCTCTGGAGGCCAATAGAGAAACGGTCGGGTTCCATGGTTTGGTATAGAGATTGATTGAGAACCTGGGCAGTCTGACTGAACGTTGTTTGGGGACCCCGAACGATGATTCGATGGAATTTGCTTCGAAACGAGATGATTGAAGGCTGTAAAAACTCAACTGGACGAAGGCGGAGAAGAATGACGTTGGCATGTTGAATTGTCGGCACTTGTCAATTGAAAAAATCCAAACCAGGAATATGAATAAGCTCAGTTCAAAGTTCTTGGAATCTGCTTCGCACGCATGGGATTAATTTCACAATCACTGCCTACAGTAAGCAGAAGTTCATCGTTTTTCGACGCGCTAAGAATTTTCCCTTCCCGTCGTAGGCTGAAAGCATGTGAAAACAAGATTTCGCACTTAGTTCTTAGAAGTTGTGATTTTCGTGCGCTCCTTGGAGGAATCGAACGAGAGCGCTCAGGCTATGTAAATGTGTTCATCATGGGAAATAATTTATGCATAACTGTGCTATTATTTATTAACTAGTAAACACATCGAACGAACCCATTCCACCCTCACAAAGCTCGAACAACAGAATGAATAGAAACAGCAGCAGCATTGGTTTTCTGTGCTTAGTGCCTAGTCATTCGTTCAACCAAAAAACAACAACAACAGCAATTCGACGACGATGAAAGGTGCTTCTCTGCATTACGACCGACTGAGGTTGAGAAAAGGACCTTGTGCAAACGAATAAAATTAAACATAAATTTTCTGTAAATATTAGCACGGGTGGAATGTGTGGGAGGTCAACTTTCTTACCCGTAGCAGATCTTTGCCGGTGACGTGTTAAGAGGTTCACTGCAGAAACAATACGGCAAACCTGGTGACAGTTGAACATTGAAATGCTTTCCGAGGCTTTACTTTGGAGATTATCCTTGTTAGTCCTGAGAGGTGTTGCCATGCTCACTGCCAGCGTTCGCGTTAATAATTCATCAGCTAATTGCAGAGTAAGCTTTCCTTCTCCTTCCCGAGTCGCTCGAGCCAAGTTTCTGCTTCCAAGTTTGTAGCAAACGTCCAATCGAGTGGGATTTTATGTCCACTTTCCGAGCAAAGATCGAAACGATGGGTTTTGAAGTGCTTCGAAGTTATACGAGCACCTGGACCCATAAAGATCGATCCGGCCTGGAAGAACGCAACAAAGTACAATTTTCATTAGCATTGGGAACTGTGCGAAATTGGAGCGTAAAATATTTTTACTGCCTCAATCGATGGCACTCCGGTCGTCTCGTAAATCCTTCCGTTTGTTGCCTTTTTCAGCGGGATTTTACACCCGGGAACAGGGAAAACGTGAACCTGTCACATCTAATTATGGATGGTATTAAAATCAAAATCTCAACTGTTGTAATGAGAACATCCCGGCCATCAGCCCGGGAAGCGGATGAAGAACGGGCTCTGCATTTAAGGACACACACACCTCGTAAAATTTCGTTTCATTCGAGTCCAGCTGCGGAACAATGGAACACCGGCTTTTGTCGTGGAGGAAAATTCAATTAGCCTTCCATCACCGTTAGAAAGGGGTTTTTCCAGTGCGGTTTTTGAAAAAGTTGTCTGCGCCTACGCGCTCGTGTCTTGGGACCAGAAGTTCGTGTGTATGAATTAATCTTCATTAACGTGTGTAAATTAGTCTTCGCTGCGGAAAGAGTTTTTCTGGGGAGGTTTTGGGTTCAGGAAAAGTTATGCGTGGCGTAGGCAAAGCACCGTCTCGTGAAAATGAACGGGGAAGAGGCTTTGATAAAACAGTGGTAGGGCACATTTACGAAGAGTTTGCTGCAGCATTTGTTTAGAAATTTGCATAAGAATTAATTTGAACCTGCAAAATTTTCTCAGATTAAAAATCACAAATTACTGATAAATTGCTATTATTCATTTCGAAAAAAATGCAACAATTGATCAATTTCAATTCACATTAATTAGCATATTTAACATAGTATCTAAAAATGACTTTAACTTTTATTTTTTTTTTTAATTAAAGGGTGATACGGTCAAAATTTGGTCAAGGGAAAACGCGTGTAAATCGGTGAAATCGTTTATTTAAAAAATCAAATTAAATTTCTTTTTCAAGTTCAATTAGTATAAAATTCAGGAAAAATATTCAGTTAGGCTTCCGCTTTTCCAAATCCGAATTGCCGGGCCTTACGCTTGACCCCTGCCATCAGATTTTGTACAGCCACCTTGTCCACCTTCTTCGCCGCAGAAAGCCAGTTTGCCTTGAACTGCTGCTCGTCCGTAGCAGTTTTTTTGGTCTTCTTTAGGTTCCGCTTGACAATAGCCCAGTATTTCTCAATTGGGCGGAGCTCTGGCGTGTTGGGAGGGGTTCTTGTCCTTGGGAACCACCTGCACGTTGTTGGCGGCGTACCACTCCATGGCCTTTTTACCGTAATGGCAAGATGCCAAATCCGGCCAAAACAGTACGGAACAACCGTGTTTCTTCAGGAAAGGCAGCAGACGTTTATTCAAACACTCTTTCACGTAAATTTCTTGGTTGACAGTCCCGGAAGCTATGAAAATGCTGCTTTTCAAGCCACAGGTACAGATGGCTTGCCAAACCAGATATTTCTTTGCGAACTTTGACAGTTTCGTGTGCTTGAAAATATCTGCTACCTTTCCCCTTCCTTTTGCCGTATAAAACTCCTGTCCCGGAAGCTGCTTGTAGTCGGCTTTGACGTAGGTTTCGTCGTCCATTACCACGCAGTCAAACTTCGTCAGCATCGTCGTGTACAGCCTTCGGGATCGCGCTTTGGCCGTCGTATTTTTGTTTATCATCGCGATTTGGAGTCACTACCTTCTTGTAAGTCGATAGTCCGGCTCGTTTTTTGGCTCGATGCACGGTTGTAGACGATACACCCAGCTTATTTGCGGCATCTCGGAGAGATAGGTTAGGGTTTCGCTTGAAATTATCCGCAACTCTCTTTATCGTCTCAGCGGCTTCCGGTTTTCGATTTCCCCCGATCCAGACTTCCTGGCTGTCGACAAACGTTCCCCAAACACTTTAATTACATTTGTAACGGTTGATTTGGCAACTTTTAGCGATTTTGCCAACTTTGCGTGCGAGTAGCTCGGATTTTCGCGATGCGCGAGCAAAATTTTGATACGCTGCTCTTCTTGCTTGGACGGCATTTTGACAACTGAAGAGTGAATTCCAAAATCAAAATAGGAGCAACATTCTTCAATTACTTCACGGGAAAGTGAAAGACAAGCCTCCAAACATGACCATTTTGTATGAAAATCGGGCTTTGGTTTTATTGTATTGTCCGTCGCTGTATAAAGGGAATGCTAGATTTGGCATTTGGCATTTGGGATCTTTCATGTTAATTAATTACAGATATAACTGTAAACAGGTCTGTTGGATGGAAGATTGCAAACATATTCATTGCTTACGTTTCCTTTGGTTTGCAATTAAACGAGAAGAAGTTTTACGCGTTTGTTATAATGCAGTATCTCAAATTCAATGTGATAATTGAAATTGATAGATATATTTGTAAGTACTTATTGACCGCGATTACACCAGATTACACCTTAAACGGTCAATTCAAATGTTTCTTAGTTGGAAGAATCTCCACAGATGGCGCACATAGTGAATTCCCTTATGTTTGACGTTAGCACACTACCCCCATCTGTTCAGCTTTATCACCCATCACAGTGTGTTCAACAGATGGCGCAGGTGTGTTAGTGACGATGATTTGTAGTGCAAAATTTTCAATATGTTTGTCTGTGACATAAATGTTAATAAATAAATGAAGATGGGTCAACATTAAAATACAAAAATTTTCATAAAAATCTCAAGTTGTTTGGCCCTTTGATGATAATTTTTGATGCTTGTTATGCAGAAATAATGCAAAACGACCAATTTTAAAATGAGTTTTGCTCCACGAGGGGACAAACGGGGACAAACGATTTTGCATAGGTCTTGTAGATGGAAATTTTTGCTCTCAGTTCACGTAATCCGTGTTTGCTAATATTTGCAAATAAGTGAGTACAATATCTTGAAAAAACATATTTTTTTTACACTTCAACCTCTACAACTGTTTTTTTTATAATAACAAGCAGCCATCTTGTATCTTCATAATGTGCGTCCTTTTATGTCATAAAAATCATCTGAACAAAGTTTTCAAATTCAAATTGAAATAAAAAAATTGAAGCAAAAAAACTGTTTTTTAAGTCCTACCCTAAGGACAGTTAGAAAAACTGTTATAAGCGAAACGTAGATGAGATAGAAGTTAGGTTTTTTTCAGCAAAGTTTCATTAAATTAAATTATCTACAATTCTTTAGGAGTATCAATTCCTCTAAATCATAAAAATAAAAAGTTAGAATTTTTATTATGAACCACCCAAACCAAAAGATAGATATTTTGTATTTAAATTAAATACTCCAACGACATCTGTCTAAAGTTGATGTTTTTCAAGTAATTGATTTTTGTCGTGAAATTTGGCTATTCGTTCCATAGTGTATGGTCTAGAAATTTTTCGTTAAGGAAAATTTGTCCTCACCCTGGGCATTGGGTATGGTTGAACTTGCCACACAATCATACTAATGCAAAAATGGTACCTGCCTTTCGAAAGCTCTTAATTAAAAACTGCGGAAATGCATTTTAAACACTTAGTTGAGTGCTCTCAAGCAATAAGCGAATTGTGAAAACAACGAAAGAATGATGGTGAAAGCAGTGAATTCATAAATGTGCAAAGAAACTGGGAAAAAAGAAAACCTTGAAGAAAAATTTGTATGCAGAAAGCTGCAATGGAAATGAGAACGTCGAAAAAAAAGAAAGAAACAATACAGCAAAAAGGAGAAGAAATGAATGAAAGAAAAGACAGTGGAAGCGCATAAAAGAAGATTGCAAGAGGATACAGATGGATGGGGGTGGAAAGTGACACACGATAAGGTGGAAGAAACGCAAACTGATAAATCAAGCAAAAAAAAAATGAAAATGAGAAGATTAGTTACTTAAAGAATTCAGTAAAACAAAGCGGAAAACATAACACCAAACTGAATAAATGTGAAAAAGCGAATAGAAATGCTGATAAAAGAAGTTATTAGGAAACAGTAATGAAGCAAAATGAAGCAAAAATTGAAAAGTTGGAAAGAGATAAAAATGCGGTGAAAATTTATTTCAAAAAAAAAACAAACCGTCATTACTAAAGGAGGATAGGAGCAACGGAAGCAGATAAGCAGAAAAATTGAATCAGAAAGAGAAAAACGTAAGAAGAGAAGTGTAAGAAGAGTTTCGAAAGAAGAGAAGTGGAAGAAGAAAAGCGGATGAAAAAAGCGGAAAAGGATAAGTGGAAGACGAACAACGGAAAGGAAGAAGCCGAAAAAGAGAAGTGGACGATGAGAAACTCAAGAAAAAAAGCGATAGAAAAGAAGCAAAAGAAGAGAAGCGGAAAAATAGAAACGGAAGAAGAGAAATCGAAGAGAGAAACGGAAGAATCAAAGCGGAAGAAGAAAAGTGGAAACCAAATCGGAAGACAAGAATTGGAAGCGAGAAACGCAAGAGAAGAAGCGAAAGAGAAGAACAAAAGAAGAGTAACAGAAGAAGGGAATCGTGAAAAGAGAGTCGAATGATGAGAAGTGGATGAAAAGCTCCGGAAGGATCGAGGTGAAAGAAGATAAGCGAAAAATTAGAAGCAGTCGACTAAAAAACGGAACCAGATTATCGGATGAAAAAAAACGGAAAATGGGAATCTCAAGAGCAGAGATGGAAGAAGACAAGCGGGTTAAGAGAGGTGGAAGCATAGAAACGGAAGAAAAGTAGCGAAAGAGGAGACGCGGATGAATAGAAGCGGAAAAAGCGAAGCAAATGACGATAAACTAGAACGAGAAAGTGAGAAGAAGCAGAAGAAGAGAGGTGAAAAAAGGGAAATGGGGAAAGAGCTCCGAAACACAAGAAGTGGAAGAAAAGAAACAGAAAAAGAAAAGCGGTAGACAAGAAACGGAAGCAGATTAGCGGATGAAAACAAACGGAAAATGAGAATCGCAAGAACAGAACAGAACAGAGGGCGGAAGAATAGAAGCGAAAGGATAGTAGCGGAAAAAACGAAACGGAAGAAGAGAAGTGGAAGAGAGAAACGGAAGATAAGAAGCGGAAGAAGAGAAGTGGAAGAATGTAAGTTAAAAGAAAAATGCGGGGGAAGAGAAGCAAAAGAAAAGAAGTGCAATTATAGCAGCGGATGAAAAATAACGGAAGACACTTCTCTTCTTCTGGAAATAAAAGGAATCGGATGAAGACAAGTGCATTAAATGAAGCAGAAGAAAAGAAGCAAAGGGAAGCAAAAATGAGATACGGAAGAAATAAAAACGGAAGATTGTAAGTGGAAAACAGAAACGGAAGAAGAGCAATGGAAGAATAAATGGAAGAATAGAAGCGGAAAAAGATATTCTAAAGAACAGAAGCGGAAAAAATGAGCAGAAGACAATAATTGAAAGAAGAGAAGTGTAAGAAGAAAAGTGGCAGAAAAGAAGTTAAATAAAAGAAATGGAAGAAGAGCTCCGAAAAGAGAATGAACATTCAGATGTGTAAAGTGATAACTTTTTGCCGGTGTTTATCTCCCATTAGACACGAATTCAATATTACTGGAACAACCCTGGAGCGAGTTCAGTTTATTCGAGATTTAGGTGTGATAATAGATTCCAAGTTCCGTTTCAACGAGCATATTTCAACCGTTACTGCTAAGGCTTGTGCTGTTGTCGGTTTTATCCGTCGTAATGCGTTCGAATTTACTGACGTACATGCACTAGAGGCACTGTTCTGTGGACTAGGGCTTAGTGTTTTGGAATACGCTGCCCCTTACCACACCTCACAAGTCATCCGTATCGAACGCGTACAGAAGTTGTTTACCCGCTTTGCTCTCCGTCACCTGCCATGGCATGACCCTGCTAACCTGCCAGACTATCCAGTGCGTTGTCAACTGGTGGACCTTGAGCTGCTCTCGTCTAGACGTTTGAAGGCAAAGGTTATTGATTATTGATAGGGAGGGGGGGGGGGGGGGGGGTGTTTGACAAAAGTCTACGCTCCATACAAAATTTCAAAAAAAAATTATACGAGGGGGGAGGGGGGAGGGGGAGTATGAGATTTTCAAAAATAAGTCTACGTGGTTTATGAACAGGCCCTAGTCACCGACTGAGAAATGCAGCTCTGATTGCCATTCCAATACAAAGGACAAGGTATGGGTACAATAACCCACTCAGTTCCTGTATTAGAAATTTTAATAGTGTATGTGATTTATTTGATTTTAATCTGCCTAAGATTTTTTTTAAATCTAGAATCAAGAATGTAGGTTAAAATTAAGTCTGTGCGATAGAATTGAAGACGAACAAACAAATATACAAAAATACAAATTATTGGGGCAAAATATGTCCAATATCTCCTCTCTATTCGATTTCGCAGACATTTTAAAATGAGAAATGCCAATTTTAACTTAGTTGATGTTGCTCGGAACTGAAATATTGAATTCTTTCGCGATTCATGTACTTTTTTCCCACTGCGCGCTACTTCGTTTTACCATTCGCTTTCGAAAACAATCAACCATAACATCTAAGTTTCAATGATCACAAACTCGTCTACTAGCTACACGGTAAAAAAAAACGTCACGCCTAATATAACTCTTCTTACACTTGACTGTATTTGTCAAGCTGCACTACTAATTGAAGTGATATAGCGTTGATTTTCAAGTGTCTCTCTGTGTGCAATAAAAAGATTTGCTATTGTAAGATATTCAATGGATATCACGTTAAAATTATATCGGATTGAGGTTTGCACTGAAAATAAGTTCGGGTATCGCAGGTTGGAACTGGTTCCAACCCAGGTTCAAAAACGAATTCGATATTAGAAAACATATCTTTTGAATTAACACCACAGTTCCCATCCACTGAATTTGAGTTGTTTCGCCTGTCTTCACTAACGTTTGGATTTTTTTTTAAAAAATGGACAAAAATTGCCGATTTTTCATGGGTTTACCTGTACCCGCACTGACGAAACTACCCATGCAGCATCAATCATAGTAACCCATGAGTCAGCAGACAAAGTTTGACAGCTCTATCAGTCGAACTCTAACCGTGATGGCAAAAACAGTTAAGCAACCGCGCCGCGTCGAAAACGGACATGTGGGGCACTTTGTAAGGGATTTGCACTTCGTACTGTTATGCTTATCAAATAGTGCGATTTCAACAGAAAGTCAGTTTACTTCATCGTTATTATTTTTTACCGTGCAGTTATGCGACAAGCATACACTACCAAGCTTTGTTTGTCATTGATCTTTAGAATGGCAATCTGATTTCTAACGGTAATGTTAGACAAAGCGACTGTGACAAGAAAAGAACAAGCAAAAGCGAACGAGAGTAAGAGAGGGAGCAGGCTTCACGTTGCAATACCGGAGAGGAGAGTAAAAATGGACACACGCGAAAAACAAAAATGATGCCATAGTTACCGCTTTACAGCAAAGCATTATTTATTTTGGAATACAGTTGGGCAGTTCCGAAAGATTTTTTTTTTGTATTGCATATTATTGTGCCAGATAATCGATAATATACTCATAAGCATAGATAAGCCTCAAATGACTGGAAAAATCATGAAATAAGTAGTGATTTCAGGCCAACCATATATGAAATAAATTCAAATTAATTTTCAATATCACGTTCTGGCAACAAGCCACAGGGCAGCAACACATCTAAGATATCTAGGTTTTTTTTTTTTAATTAGGGCGAATCTACAATTGAGAAACTCTCTCTGTTTACTTTCTCTTTCACCAATAGCTAAATCATTTTCACATTTTTCGTTTGGCCTTTTGCCCAATATGTTAACCAGCACTCTTATCTTGCGATTTGTGTTAAAGAATCAATCCATAGTTTAATAATGCCGCTGTAATTAATGACAGAGAACGAGGCAAGCGAGAGTCTCTCAATTGTAGATTCGCCCTTATGAATAAAAACCCTAGATATGCAAAGGGAAAATTTGAGGGAACTTCTCCAGCAGGTTGGAAACGGATGGTTTTCTAGATAACATCTTCAAAATGAAAGTAATTAAATCGTAGTTAATCATGATTCACACTCCGAATTGATACAGTATAAACTCGTGTCTTTAAATTTCCCTATGTCAAGTTCCGTCTGGACGTTGGGATATTTTTGTAGACCATTTATGAACATGGAAGCTGGTTGCATCTTTGACCATAGTTAACAGGCAGTGATTTATGAAGACAAACGATGACTCCCCGGCCACATAATAAGGCCTTTTTCGTGCAGGGCCGAACGACTGTCCAGGAGTGTAGCAGTCCCTAACCAGGAAACAAATAAAATTCTGAGATAATCACACCGCAAAAATTTGATGTTTTCCAACCGCCTGATGTTCCCTTGAATCATTTCACAACCCTTCACGGGTGATTGTGGAAAACACATCACCGTCTAATAATAGGATATTATTCTCAAACTAAAACAAAATACCGATGCATTATTTATCACCCTAATACACAAACCCACCACCTCATCATATCCCTAACATCCTTGCGTCTTAACCGTGGCAAGACAGTATCGATGAAAACCACATCCTCGCACACATTCCGCTCCCGATAACTACTTCAGACGCAGTGACATGGCTTTTCCGGTTAAAATCCAAAACAGTGGCAGTTAGGAAAAGTCAGTTCAAATATTAATGCCTCAGCCTCCGTTCCCCATTAGGTTCCGGGGGGTTTCGGAAAGTTTAGTTTAATTCTAGTTTCAGTGAGTTGGCGAGGAGGGGGAGGAGTGATTCCACATGTTCGCCTCATTCCGTTTAAATAATTTATCACTTGGCAACAGCAATATAGTTTATGACAGCGAAGGTTGTGGGGAAGGAGTTTGTCTTAAAAATTGCTCCATTGCGCTAATCTAATATTCAAAAGGATACACAAGAACACACAACAGTACCCAATGTTTGCTCTGTCTATGAATGGAAAATGTTTCATCTGCGATGAATTTTTTTCTGTTGACTTTGGAAGGCACCCACACATGAATATTCGGAACAGCCGGAGGAGGCTTTCTTAAAGTCAATAGCAGAAACTTTTTCTACTTTTCGAGGAAGGAAGACGGGATCCCGGGGGAGTGCTTTACTGATGGTGGTCGGATGCCGACCCGGTCCCTGCCAATAGGAGGGATGAATAATTGATTGGTGATGTGTTGTGGTCAATGTGTGCATATTGGTTTCGGTGTCGATTCAGTTGGTGCAATTGTTGACTCTTTTATGAGCAAATGGCACCCGAGTGGGATTGTGATGTGGTTCCAGTAACGATGAAACAATGTAATTCTCTTTGCCCACCGGGAGTCGACTGGGACTAGTAAAAGGGATGAAACGAGAAGTAGGCGGGCGGAAAATGGCTTGCAGGCTTTGTTTGGCTATGAATTTTAAAGTAAAGAGTTAACGCACGTTGAATCGTTCAGAATAAACTTTTGTGGTCTGTGAAGAACAAGTTTGCGAACAACTTTTCGCAGCAGCAAATTTCCCCAGAACCAGGGAAAAAAGCCCTAACTTGTATCTAAGCCCCACTGACCTTCGCTGAATGGCACTCCAATTTTCGCACAATCATCCAAAAAAACCAACGCAAACTTCTCTCCCAGGCTCAAAAGCCACACCGAAAGTCAGGTCCTATTGTTCCGAGCCCAGGAAAAAGTCCCTTCCCGAACATGATGGAAACTCAAAAACCCGAAACCACTTCTCAATAGTCACCACTCGTCCAAGTCCTATGCCACGGGGGTAGTTCGAACTCGATGGCCCTACTGTTGTAGCATCAGCACCATCATCATCGCTTCTAGGTACTTGCTCAATGAACCGATGCGGTGGCCACTAGGGCCAACCAATAGCGCAATTGAAACGCTCGCTATCGGCCCGGCTGAAAGTAGCCAATTTTGAAAAGAAAATTTGCTTCCACGAGAGCATCCATATGACACGGCATTGCAAGGAACGAAATTCAATAGAAATTCTCAACTCAATAGAATACACAAGTGCACTCTTCTGGGTTGAGACCCTCCCCCCAAACCCATCGCCATCTTGCGATGGCATTCCAAAGTTTCCTAGTCGTCATCGTCGTCAATTCCGTTGTTCAACTACTAGTACACGTCGATGCTGGGTGTCCCTGTTGTTCGTGGGAGATTCAAACGGCACAACAGCTTTGCTATGCATGGAGAACAAGGCTGCTTGCTCACGGAAGCACGAAACGAATCGAATCCAACGAAAAAAAAAAAAAAAAGAATAAAAAAAACGAAACAAGGTCAATCAATTTGTTTGCCTAAGTGCACTTGTGTAGCAAGTTTTATCATAAATTTTAGATCGATGTTCCGTGGAAGGCAGAGAACGAGTTCGTTACACAACTATTCGGCCCCAGCTGAAGTCCAGGCTCTTGCCTAAGTTGCATGGAAGGTTAGTTTGCAGGCCGTGAACTGGTGGCAGAAAAGAAGAAGATGAAGCAGGGAACGAGCAGTTTGAGGCAAGTGTCTCCGAGCGGAAGGAATCAGCACTACGACGATGATGATGACGATGAGTAATAATCAAGCAAATTACAATTTAAAATATTCAATAGTGGGACAGTGGCACGGAATCGATGCCGCCTGGAGAGGAGGGCTTGAGCTTCCGATGGCTTGTTTTGATCGGAATGGGAATCGGGGAATCGGGGGGAGGCATCGTAAGTTTCTGGGAATAAATTTTCCTAATTGGATGGATTTTGGACGTTAATGGGTCCCTGGAGAGTGCATGAGTAAGACATAAAATCGTCTTAATGAATGCTTTTGCTAGCAATGACGAAGAAATACCTTACTTTTGCGTGAAACTACCTGAGTTAATATTTTTTAAGGCGCTTGTGAAATATTAAGAGCAACACATAGAAGGGCACTTCAAAGCTGGAAAATTATGACTTTTCCAAATCACTTGTGATCAAAGAGAGAAATAAACCATTTGAAGAGACTAATAGAGTAGTTACAATAAGTAGCAGTAACCTGTTTAGGACTAAAACAAGTCGTTTAAAAGTTGCGAAAACCTATTATCAACAAACGTGTTACTAGCGAAAATGCCTGAAAACCATGGTTCCTCTATTTTAAACATATTCCTAATCGCATATTTGTTACAATTGTTTAAGCTAACTGCTTTGTGACGCAACTAGGTCACAATCATGTTGATTATACCATTATTGGTCGTTGCGTTTCATTTGGGAAGGTGTAAATCGTAAAACATTTTATTAATATAATGGACAGAAAAAAACAACCCCAAATCAGAAAAGCAATTCCTATTCATTGGCAAGACACTATTTTTTTCAGCTTCTGCATGGAAAACATTCTGGTGCATGAAAACATCGCAGCAAGCGTTGCCACAGACGTTTCTGTTTTACGTGAGCTGACACGTTTTCTCTCCAATTATTCTTCTAGTGAATTCGATTATTATTCGAAAATTTAAGTTTGAAGTTTGTTATATATCGGTGTTTTTTGGTGAATTCGACTTTAGTGGTTTTAATGTTGAAGGTGGTGGCCTAGCTGCGGATGCACTGTTAAGCAAGGTTTGGAGAAGATTTTATCATGTGAAACTTTTACACCAAAGCAAAACTATTTAGGTCGTTGGTTCACATCACCAGATTTGAAATGCCGAATACACTGGACGGACCTGGATGCTCATTTTGCTGAAAACAATTGTTAGCATATGATAAACCAAGGTGAGCTCTTTTCTTTTCAATAAATTTGATCTCATATGGAACTCTAAATCTGTACAGAATTTCAGTTATTTCAATTGATTCTACTGCAGGTCAGTAGGAGAAAACCTGTCCTCCAGTATTGAACAGTACCCACTACCAAAATGTCATGTAAATTTCTGTCCCCTGAGACTGACACGTGCAAGCGTCTTTTAGAACATAAGAATGAGTTGAAAGAGATGAGAAAATAAATTCAATCAAACACATCTTTCGTCGAATTGTGTATGTGTCAGTTTCAGGAGATATAATTTTTCACGAAATCTTTCTTTACGTTCCCCGACTTTTTACAAACATGAATTACGTCTCGTGTAAAATTCATAATTTCTAAGTGTGTAGTGTTTCTATAAATGAGATCCTTCATCGTTCGCACGAGATGCAGACGTTTGTTTTGTTTGTTACTGACCAAACTTACCAGACGGTTTAGTTCCAGGGATCTCATTCTCTGATCTAAGGCACAGAGATCGTCTGGGCAGGGTTGCCACATTATTTTTCGTTCCCATCTTTAAATTTTGCCAAAAAAATCTTGTTTATCTGTGTTTTACTGCAGAAAATCTTGGCAAAAATCTTAGCTTTAAATTTTTGTGCTGTAAAAGTAGAATAAGACAATCAACACACTCACATCCCCCCCCACCCCCCCGACAATACCCACACAACTTTCACATTGCCACCTATTCATCAACAAAAACTTACCTACACGCCAACCAAACCGCCGAAGAAATTATCATTCCCACACCCCGACACTAAAAATCCTCCTCCGCCCGCCCTCCCGCCCCCACATTGCACCCCCCATCCCCCCCCCGCCCCCTCCCCCCCCTAACGTTCGTGGGTCGAAGCGAGGCATTTGCGGTATTTTTTCCCACCAAATCCTTCCCCTTTCCCCCCAAAACCCAAGCCAATTGAGAGTGGTTTTGGCATAGTGAGCCGACGTTAAATCCGGCCAAAACGGTGGAGGTATACTATGCTTCTTATATAAAGGCAACAATCTCTTCTGGAGACACTCAGATCGATAGATTTCCGCATTTATAGTTCCGGTAGTGTAAAAAATGGTTGACTTCAAACCACAGGAACATATTGCTTGCCATACCAGTACCTTTCGACCGAATTTCTCCACGGGAATCGACCTGTCCGCATCGCTCACATCCTCCTCAACGACGGCAGTGAAGTATTGTGGACCTGGAAGGGTTTTTGAGTCCTCCTTTACGTAGGTCTCATCGTCCATCAAAACGCATGCATCCGGACGCTGCAAGAGACGCGAATACAATTTCCGGGCCCTTGTTGCTGCTCTGCTTCTTCTGTTCTGCACTTTGTTTCGAGATTTTCTGCTTCTTGTAGGTCTTCAGGTGTCTTTTACTTCAACCCACTATTCCCCTATCCCTTCCTTCCCTCCCCGCGCCCCCTTCCTTTCGCATCGAATTCTTTTTTCGCCCTCCATCTTGTTTCTCTCATATTTGTTTCTCCCCTCCCCACCTCCCCCCGTCCTCCCTCTCTCGCGCGAGGCCGAACAGCATCTCATACGCATGTGTTCAAGGTAATAATCTTATCAACCGCATTTACTCTGATAATACAAATTTATAAATACTTGAGTTTTGTTTGTTGCTTAAATTATGAACAGCATAGTTTCCTTTCCTTCGCCAGTTGCTGATCCTTGATGATCTGCCAAGCACCAGCACTGCGGCACTAATAAGTAAAATTTCGAAGGTGTATCCGTTTTATATCGTTCAGTAAATACCCCCTTCCTTACATTTGAAATCTGTGATGGAAAGCACTGTGCATTTAGTACCCGGGAAAATTTCCAACCGATTGAAAGTCTTGAAAATCTATTTGAGCATTTATTGAGTAATAAGCGTTTAATTTGTTACGATATTTCGTAACGGTCGCTTATTTTTAGATTTTCAATTGACACTCTACCCCTGCCATAAGACGTAGTCTATGTCAAAAAATAGTGTGTATATATTTTCGGTTTTCTTATTCGTATGTGAGAGAAACACTAGGCAGGATTCTCACGTTTCAATGTGGCTCTACAAGCATAAAGAAGTGTTCTCTACGTCTGTCAACTCATGACACTAGTGCTGCCTTATCAATATAAAGGGTCTATTACTTGACGCAACACAATCTTTGCAAGCAAATGTGGACACGTCAATGAGGTCCCCCCTAGAGGCTTGATATTTGTGACACTTTGTGAGGATCTGCCGCAACGTAAAGATTTGGTCAGTTGTCGTTCGATCGTTCACAAAACCGGCATGATAACTTCCCAAAAATCAACCCGTAATATATAAAAAAAGAAGATACCTTTCTTCATCGTTTCTCTTCATATGCCTGATGAGTTTGGATAAATGAATGAAATCGGATAACCTTGATAGGGCCTACTCATATATATCGCAATAAGTCTAGAAATTTAGAAATCCGAAAATCCAAAAATCTGTTAATCACGATAGCTTGAAAATTTGGGAATCTGGAAATCTGAATATCGTAAGATCTTGGAAAAATAATAATTCTGGATATCTAGAAGTCTGAATACTTAAAAGTATGGAAATCTGGATGTAAGGACATCTAAAAATCCGGACATCTAAATCTGGAAATATGGAAATCTGAAAATCGTGAAATCTTGAAATCTGTAAATTGTGAAACCGTCGAAATAATCTCGATATGAAATTGAAAATTGAAGAAATCTGAAAATCTGGAAATCTGGAACTCTCACGTAACATTTAAAGCACATATCTTCGTTGTTCGAATCTCTTCATTACTCCGATGAGCTAGAGTATGGGGATGAAGATAAAAGATAAATATAAATAAGCCCGTTTGAAATATTGCGCAAGACATTTATAACTTTGCGAATCTGTTAATCTTGCTGTCAAAAAATTTGAAAATCTGAGAATATGAAAATCTAGAAGTTTGGATGTATGAAATTATGAAAATCTGGGTGAATGGAAATCTAAAAATCTGGACATGTAAACTCTCAGCTAGTTTCAGTCAAAATTTCATCAATATTTACCCACACGCTAAAACGTTATAAGCTAATCATTGTGTATCATTTTAGTCGAGTACAGTCTTTAAGCCACTTTTCCACAATACTTTACTGCCGTCGTTGGGGAGGATGTGAGCGATGCGGACAGGTCGATTCAAGTGGAGAAATTCGGTCGAAAGGAACTGGTATGGCAAGCAATATGTTCCTGTGGTTTGAAGTCAACCATTTTTTACACTACCGGAACTATAAATGCGGAAATCTATCGATCTTAGTGTCTCCAGAAGAGATTGTTGCCTTTATATAAGAAGCATAATACACCTCCACTGTTTTGGCCGGATTTAGCGTCGGCTCACTATGCCAAAACCACTCTCAATTGGCTTGCGGAAAAGGGTATAGATTTCGTTGAGAAAAATATCAATCCACCAAATTGCCCTCAGCTTCGACCCATCGAACGTTACTGGGCAATCGTGAAGAGGGTCTTCAAGAAGACTGGTAAGGCAGCTGGGAACATGCAGGAGTTCAAAAAAATTTGGGCTCAAGCGTCCAAAAAATGCGATGCATCACTTGTCCGGAACTTGATGAAGAGCATTCGATCCAAAGTTCGAAAATTCGTGAAGGAATAACTTAAATTTCATCCGGTCTTCATTATGTTCAAGTTTAACCTCGTACAATAAAGGATCAATTTTTTGAATGAATAAAATATCGGTTTTCAACATAATTTGAAAGAAAGTTTGTGGATAGCTTATTTTCGATACACTCCTTATGTGTCAAACGATATTTGTGCGAATCCTGGTGAGTGTGAGCTTTCCCCCCCCCCCCCCCCCCCCCCCCCCCCCCCCCCCCCCCCCCTCCCCTTACTGCAACTTAACAATAAAATAATAAGAAATACATCCCCCCCCCTTTTTTTTTCCTCTTTTTTCTTTTGTTTTTTTCACTTCCCCACACGCCCAAATTTTACTCTATTCACCCCCCTCTCTTTTTTTTCCTTCCCCTTCTTTCCATCCTGTATGCGCCTACATATGGAGTGCGCCACACTTTTGAACCACCGCCCCAAATCCGAATTTATCGGTACGCGATATTGCCACTTAAACTACCGAAAAGTACCGTGTTTTGTGTTTGCAAATCATTGAACCTGCGCTTGACTGTGGATCGGAAGGTTGAAAAGTATGCTCCCGACACATGGAAAAGAAGGTGGTAGCCATTATTGAGGCAAATCCCAATCTTTCTGTGCGGACTGTGGCTCGCAAAGTTGGGAAGTCACAGTCATACGTACAACAAGTGAATCAGAGGCAAGGACTGAAGGCGTACAAAGTGAAATAGGTGCCCAACCACTCCAAAAAAAATCGTGCTAAGGAGCTTTACACAATTTTTTTGCAAAAAATGTCTTGTATCATAATGGACGATGAAACATACGTACACGAAGACTTTAAACAGCTTCATACCGTTGCTGAGCATTATCGGACAAAGAAGGTGGAGTATTTGTGGTCTCTACCGGCACTATCAATAAGGATGTGTACGAGAAAGAATGTCTGCAAAAGCGATAACTACCGTTTATCAGAAGCCACGATATCCAGTTCTGTTTTTGTCTGATTTGGCCTCTTGTCACTATACAAGAGGTCAAATACGTGCCAAAAACAGCCAATCCCCCAAACTGTCCTGAACTTCGCCCAATAGAGAAGTACTGGGCTCTAGTTAAGCGGAAACTTTTCGAAACTAAGAAGAAAGCAAACGATACCAATGGTTTCAAGAAAAGGTGGAGAATCGTCACGGCGGGCGTATCTGAGGATACTGTACGGAACCAGATGGCGGGTGTTCCACAGAGAGTTCGAGAATTGTAAAAAAAGAAGGATTAACACAACTTAATCGACTGTTTCTAATGTAGATATAACTCTATTACTGTGAAATAAACAATCGATTTTGCTGAATTATGTGTCATTTTTTTTGCTGCTATTATTTTGGTGTTCAAAATTTAACGTGAACAGGCTTTAGTAATTTCCATTTAACTCCAACTACCTTTATTGTTTATCTTGACAGGTACGTGATTTTCATCTACAATGTGTGAACTTCGTCAGTGTCGTGTACTAAGCTGAGTATGACATTGAAATGTAAATGCTTGAGGATTTTTCATATTTTTGGTGCAAATATATGCTGGCAACTGGAGTAACTGAAGTTAATTGCTAAGATTTTTTATAATGAAAGAAGTGAATGTTTTTTCATCACCTGTTTGTACCAACAATTTTGAAAATAAGACCCTTGTTGATGAGAGGTCTATAAATAAATGTGTACGGAGGTAATAGCCATCTCTGAGTAAGAGGTAGAACCAAAACCACCGCAAATTCTTAATTGAACAATCCGAAGCTCCGGTTTTGATGAGCTTATGTTGGAAATCCATTTGTGACGATATTTATTATTTGGGTATTTAATTTTTCTAGAAGTCGCAATCGGACTAGCTTTGCAGAGCCGATATTTTGTTGTTAGTAATATCAATTACTTTTAACTATGTTGTGTAAAAATGGGCCCATTACTTCTTTTTCAATCGTATGTTTTAATTTCTTCACATGTTTCTGAAGAAAAAAAACGATTTCTGTTTTAATAATTCCACGTAAGATCTCCAGAGACCCTTCAAACGCATGTAAATACGGCTGGTTCACCTCATATTCCCCAGTGAAAACAACCAAAAACTCCACCAGAATACCCCCAAACCGGATCGTTATCATAAACCATTCACTCTTTTATTTTTATAATCTACAACATCCGTCCACTTTGGCGTCCCAATCCTATCCCGGGAATCACCAGACAGTCCACCAGCAGCAGCAGCAAGTCAGTGTCACATCTGCTCCCCGGCTATCATAATATGATTATCTTAATTATTCTCTTCGCCACCAAAGCCTTCATTGTCATTTTCGCCGGTTTGCCAGGAACGAAGAAAAATGAGTGAATAATTTTTCGTTTCGTCGGACGTGGACGTTTGGGAGGGGGGGTCGGATCTGTAATTGGCACTGCTGAGCGCTACAACAACGAACCGGCCGAGGGAGTTGTTTTAAAGTTTTTTCCCGGAACCCCTTTTCCAAGACCGCGCGCGGTGGGAAAATAGGCCAAGCAGTGATCTTGAGAGGAGGGGGGGAGCAAACGAGTGTTAAAAATTATGCTGAGCTATGATTCTTTTCTCATTCTGCGTTGAGGAGTGTTGAACGGACGCGATGTCCATCATTCGAGAGCCTCGAGCAGCTTGCTTGAGTAGGGTTGCAAGATGACTGAACAAGAACGACCATCAGGATGAAAGCTGCGAAGAAAAAGTAGTTGAAAAGGAATTTTCCTTTTTCTTCCCGGGGGGGGGGGGGGGGGGGGTGCGCTATTGTTATATTTTGCATTTTTGTGCCAGCTTTTTTTTCGAGATCTGTATTCGAGAGCCTCGGCAACATCTCAAGATGACACAAAGATGATGAAGGAAGGATGGCCGCAGTCAGCAGTAGAAGGGAGGCACTTGTGGATTTGCGAGATAAGGATACAAAGCGACCACTAGATAGGCTGATGACAGCTACCAGCAAGAGCGATGGGAAGAGTGCACCACCAACGGCAGCGAAAGCTTATACAATGTCTTTTAATTTATCAAACCGAGCTGAAGAGCTGTAGCGGGGGAAAAAACTGGGAAAAGATTGGTCGTTGTCGAGAAAAAAATGGAAGAAGAGTGGTTGTCGTTATCATATTTTTGAGATCAGTTGCAGCTTTCAGTGTAGTTGGTGTGTTTTTCCGTCCTGATCCGAATATTTCTCCGAAGGAAAATAAAAAAAAAAGATAGAGATAAGGACAGGGAAAAAAATAACAGTCGGACAATCCGTGCGGGTTGAGTGGGGAAAAAGTTTTCATCCTGCGTCCAAGATCTTGGAATCCAACGGGCGAGATAGAGAAAGTAGCAGAAAAACAGGAAAATAAGTGCTATTATATAAATTAAATTAAATCCCTCCGGCCACTAATTGAATAACCAACATTGTTATCGCAACGTGTCACCGCAGTTAGAAGTGGCCCACTACAGTGTAGGTAGTGTGTCTTGAGGGACTCGCATTTCTGCCTGATCCTCTTGATTCTGCCACTTGAGAAGCAAGCATTGTGGCATTGTGCACTGATTATGGAGTAGTTAGTCTGAAACCGGAGTAACTGTGATTGACGGGTTGTGTCACGAGCTGTCACGAGTTGAGGCTGAGTAAGTACCGAGGGAAACGGGATTTCTTGCGAACCAGGAAGTAATATTTTAATCAACCTCTGACGATACACATCTTCAAACGAATGCAGTTTTTCAGCACACGAAAGGAAACCCTTCCTCTTTTTGCACACCGTAAATGAGGTTAAGTTCCCATATTGCTACCACCGCTGTTTACTGTGTGCGATGAAAGTTGCTGGTCCGGAGTTTTTGCCAACCCAGAGACCATCGAGTTTCGTTTTGAAGTAACATGCTCGTATTTTTTGCGGAAACTTTCCCTCGCTACCTTTCGCATTCCGAGTCACTTTTAATGGAACTTGAACCATCTGGAGCTGAAGAAGTAAATTTCCATCATAATTACACGTCAATGTTCCGTCGGAGGATTTTAGGGGAGGAAGCTGCCGGTCGGGAACTGCATCTTCATAAAGTTGTTACCCAAAGTTTTCGGGCGTACTTCATAACATTACTGCTAAGGCTTCGGAAACGGGACAAGTTCCGTAATGATACAAGTTGGAAATTAGTAAATGTACGAGTCTGTTCAACGTCACACCGCCGGTAACGCTCGATCTTGATTAAATTAGCATCGCTTCACCCACACATTCTGGATCATATCAAAGCGCAAAAACGTCTCATTATTGAAACCATTAACGCACTACAATCAGTGAAACATCAACCAAAGTCCAAAATTTAATCACCGAAGCTCACTCACTACTTACCTGATGAGTTTCTCTCTGGAAGCCGATCCGGGTCGTCACGGAATACATAACATCACGCACACCCCCGCGCCATGTGCATGTTGACGGTCGCTTCTTCAATCTGTCCAATCTTTCTTGCTCACAATGTGCATGTCGTAAATCCTAGGGGGACGTTAATGGAGATACTCATTACTGGCCGCTGCTGCCGTTACTTCCATCACACTTCAGCACACGGCATTCGAGGAATGCCGTCGTCGATGGCCAGAAACCGGGTGGTCGCCACGGTTCAAAATCTCGATGGTCAGCCACAAACTCGACCACATCACGCACGGAAATTGCAGGCACGCATCGGAGTAGAAGACATTCCAACCCATCACCACCCACTCACGGCAAACACGGCACTCGCGCGAGTGTGGGTGGAAATCCAGCGAGAGCTATTACTCCGTTTACTGCGGCCACAGCACTTGGCCAACGTCGACGACGTTTGTGGCTCGCACAGAGACGGCAAAACCAAACTCTGCTGGTACGACAAATGAGTACAATTCACGCATTCACCCAGCCCACCCATCCATCCATCCATCCATCCATCCATCTGGCCAAACTCATTCGGAAGCAGCCGGAAGGATGGAACGGAGGAAAAGTGAACAATCCCGATGGGATTTCTTCTCCTGACCTGACTTTGCTTTGGCCATCAGGCAACATCGAAAGAATTAAGTCAACAACTAGCCAAAGAGCTTTTTCCGGTGGCAAGTAGCGATTTGTTTCCCTACATGGACACGGCCGGTCTCCGATGTCTCCGAGGATGGATTAATGAAATTACCTATTCGTTAGGCCTCCCAGTCGTCGTCGTTGTCATTGCAGATGATAGGCTCAAGTTGCTGCTGTTTCGGGTTTTGAAAAGGCCAGAGGTTGGATGTTTGGAAAACTGCGCTTTCGATTTTGAAGGCGATCGTCGAGGTGTGGTTGGATTCAATTTTCTATTGAAATTGAGGCCTTGATTTTGCAGAGCGGTTGATGCATTTATTTTGCCAACATTCGAACGGTGACGGAATACAATCAAACTTGAGTTTGCTTGCATTTAGAAGCACTTATTTACTGTTCGACAGCATGGCTGATAGATATACATGAACACTTTTTGTCTTGTGACATTAGTATGAAGAGATCAAACTATGGCATAACTGGTTATTCATGATCAAATCATGAAATGTTTCTCAATCATTTGCTACAATATAATTCGATTTGTATTCCGAGTTGATGAAACTGCAAAACAACATGGAAATGTTAATGCATTTTGAAGAACATTGTCCAGGGATGTGCTAGATGGTCCAAACTGTTCTGGAGATCTTCTGTTGCTGCTGTAGCTATTTTGGCTACACAAATTTACGATTTATTTCAAGTCATGGCCTTCCAACAAACATTTATGAGATCATCTTGGATGTTGTAAACTATCCTGAACTGCCCTGAAGTTTAGAACTTAGCATCAACAGGCGTCGCAGTAGCTTTTTCGCTACGTTGCATCATCAATTGGATCTCCAAGATTTTGAAGTTTTGTTTTAGAACATCCTACGCATCAACGATCCATTGAAAACCAAAACAAGATTTCACCTTTACACGTAACCTGATCGCAGCCAGCCGCGCTTCTGAATTGACGTGTTTTTCTTTTGCTCCGTCGATGTCGCCAAAGCAAACTGTTCTGTTCAGTGTTCGAAACAAAAAAGCTCAAATCAAACATTGATTAATCGATTGGAAGTGAACCGGAAGGGACTGTGCAAGGAGCGGTTCCAGCGAACCTGGTGTCTCTTAGTGTGTGGTTTCGTTCGTTTCGGCTATGCGGCACTACGCCACCAGGCAATCATTCGACAAGGTGTGTTGGAACGGACTTACATGGGAAGCCAAATCAATTGCGACGCTGGTGTTCAATTCCAGGAGATCGATTTATTTGTTGGAGGCATTTTTGACATCCTAGAAAAGCTGCTCGCTACGTCTTTCGTGACATTTCAGCGGTTGTGGTCTACAATTCGGGTGAGCATTATGTCATCCTGTTGATCAAATTCAATTTGTTGCTTCTTAAGAAGCAGCATTATTGTTCTCCTTTTTGGTCAGGTTTTGTGCGTTGTCAGAGGCTGTAATCACTCAATGATGTATTGTAATGCAGTAAAGTTCTGAAACTATGTTAAGCTTAAAATGCTATGACGATAGTTTTTGGCAAATTCTCTACCGTCAGAGGAAAAACGTATTTTCAGAAATTTTTCTCTTTTCAGAGAGCAAATAATGGCGATATAACCATAAACCATATGGGGCTAGGACCATAGGTAATGCATAAGTCCCTACCAATTGAAGAGTAATGAAGTATCACTTAACCTGCTTAGACTAGACTTAGCTCCCAACAAACAAATGGTGACTTTTGGTGAGACGATCAAATTATAAATATAATACAAAAATCTATTTTCAAATAATATCAATTATGCTGGAAGTGTGTTTCAGTTTCCTTATCCAAATGATATCGGTAATGTTTACATGCGGGGCTTATGGTATGTGAAAGTAACCTCGTATTGGAAGTGACTCTCCAGATAATCTGAAATGGGATACTGGATCCGTAAAATAGCGATCACTTTCTAGCTCCCAGAATAAATCTGTATTGAGATGGAAACCAAGTACATGTAATTCCTACAAGAGTTTGTGAGTTAGTTCAAAGTACGATGTGAACGGTTGGGAAGATGGTGTTTACCATATTTTATTATGGTGTCAGAAGCAATCAATATCATTATGGTCATATGAATGGTTTTTCTATAGACTTCTTCTTCTGTTCGTCAGTGATTAGCTCTTGATTTTTAGGCAAGCTCTTTCCTGGTCTTTGACAAACATCTTTGCTAAAATTCTGGAAAGTTTTCTCAGTCACTCCTGATTTTCCTGTAAATTCACATCTAACAACCCAACCTAACCTTCCAGGAACAGTTGATAAGTTTTTTTTCCTGAACTAAGTTACTGTCTAAACTTCTGATGAGTCCCATCCTGAACTGCGAGAAAACTTACTCCAAAACTTTGGGATAGCTCTCTCCATTTCTTGAAAAATCTTCTTAAATTTCTCGAAAGTTTCTTCCTGAACTTCTGAGAAGTCGTCTTTGGAATTTCAGGGAAGTTTTCTCCTGAACTTCTGAGAAGTTTGTTCCTGAATTTCTGAGCAATTCCTGCTTTAGATACAAGGAAGTACCCCTTATACTTCTGGAAAGTTTCCAAGTATCTCCCTCCCTCTCGAACCCAACTTTAATTGCCTCTAAATTTTCTCTTCCAACCCTCCAAAAACCCCCCCCCCCCATGAGGTTTTTCAACCAAAACTTTTGGAAAATTTCTTTTTAAATTCCTGGAAAGGCCTCTTCGATTTCTATAATTGACCCCTATAATTAACTGACTAAAGCTTGCTTCAGATAGAATTGGAACAAAAACAATTGCCTGTATTTCAGTTATTTATTATTGAATTCAAGATCTTTTTTTATACAAATGTAGCGTTTTCTTCATACTTTTAAGAAAAAATACGGATAAAATTATTCGTCACGGTTTCGAAGGAATTCTCGAATTTTTCCTGTAACACGGCTCATTAGGCGACACACACCATCTTCGTCCATCGTTTTAGCTATCTTATTCCACCAGGTCTTCATCTGATTGATGTCTTTGACAACCTTTCCCTTCGCCTTGAGTCTCCTCTTCATGATTGCCCAGTATTTCTCAATAGGGCGGAACTGGGGGCAGTTGGGTGGGTTAAGGTTTTTCGGAACAACCTGGACCCCTTTCTCTGCATACCATTCTTGAACGACTTTGCTGTAATGGCAGCTTGCCAAATCTGGCCAAAACATTGCGGGATGGTCGTGGGATCGAATGAACGGCAAAATTCGTTTTTGGAGACACGCTTTTTAGTATAGTTCCGACGTCATTGTCTTATTTGTAACGAAAACTTTCGTTTTTTTGCCACAACTGCAAATGCCTTGCCAAATCATGAATTTTCGTGCAAATTTGTCGGCAAAAACAAATTTAAATTTGGCTGGAACATCCCCCCGAGCCGTTGCCAAGTAAAATTTTTGACCTGGGATTTGCCAGTCAAAGTCAGCCTTGACATAGGTTTTATCGTCCATCAGAAGACACCCGTCGAACTTGGTCAGCACCTGGTCGTATAGCTTCCGAGCACGGATTTTGGCCACACTATTCTGTTTTATGGTCCGATTTGGCTGTTTGCTAGCTCGATACGACTTGATTCCTTCCCGGAGTCGAGTTCTCCTCACGGTACTATGGGCAGCACCGAATTTTCTGGCCAAATCACGGTCCGACAGATTGGGATTCCTCTTAATCGTCTTCAAAATCTTACCACGCAGCTTCCGGTCGACAGTTCCACTCCGACGATTGGCTTGAGGCTTCCGAATCGTCGTCAATGTTTCTTTATACCGTTTGATAACGCGCCATATGGTATTTCTGGGCAATTTCAGCTGTTTAGCTAGCCTAGATGCAGACCACAATGGATTTTCCAAATAACTGTGCACAATTTTTTCCCTTCTTTCGGCTTCCATGTTGATTGTTTACAAAGTACAGTCGATTTGCGGAATGTCAAAAATACATACGTAAAGCTGACAAAATTCCCGACACGTGGGCGCCAAGCACTTCCAAATCCGTCCACCAGGAGCGCCACAATATGAGCAAAAGTTTGTTCCAATTCTAAATGAAGCAAGCCTTGCCACTACACGTCAAGCTTTCCTACTTGCCTTTCGATAGCAATAATATGGCAATTAAATCCTCAATTAACTTCTATACAATTTAGTAATTATCATCTATTTACTTTAAGTAACAACAATAAGATTGATGGTTTACAAGGATGGGTTATTTCAGCATCCTAACAGAAAGTATCTTTGCCGTGTACCTTGTTTCAATTAACACTTACCTGCAATGAAAGAAAGAGAGGAAAATAGAAAAATAAATTAGAAAAATGGTGCAGTAATCATTTAATCAGATAAACTATTGTCGTTATTTAACAAATTGACACACCAACAATTTATGAGTTTTATTGGTGATGTAATTGTAACCACGCCGCAATAAAACAGAACATAATTCCCGAAATGATCGGATATTATGTGTTTCAAGACGTGCACAACACAATCGCTTTTAACTAGGCTACGGGACGGGTTTTAAGCAGTTTATTCAGCACCTGGGACATATGATGAAGCTGTTTGTAATATAAAATTAGAACTGCCAATATTTAGACGTTAATCCCTCTGCTTACTTCTGCTCTATCGGAACAAAAATTCTTCTGCTCTATCGGAAAATAAATGGTGATGTCTTATAATTTTGTTTTGCACGCTAAATTCACTCAATGCACAGTTCTTTCCTATTATAGATTTCAAATGTTAGCAAGGAAGGTCTCATATGAAGCAGTGAACGATATAAAAAGGGTACACCTTCGGAAATTTTCTTATTCGTGTTGCTGTACTGGAGCTGTGTGGAGGAGCCTCGAGCCAGTATGGATTGGCAGCTGGCGCCTGGTGATGGCATGTACCCTGGAGGGTACACTGGCTTCATTCAGCGGTACGGAGCGGCAAGGCGCAAATGTGGGTTTTGCAGCTGGCTGTGGCAAGTACCATAGTAGGCAACCGTTGCTTGGCAGCCTTAAATTATGCAGTGATGAGCTAGGCAGGCGGATGCTCCAGCCAATGGCGTCTTTGTAGCCAACCCGTGGATGCAGCCACGAGGAGCGTAATAAGATGCGCGCGCCGTTTGTGTGTGTGTATGTGTGTGTGTGTGTGTGTGTGTGTGTGTGTGTGTGTGTGTGTGTGTGTGTGTGTGTGTGTGTGTGTGTGTGTGTGTGTGTGTGTGTGTGTGTGTGTGTGTGTGTGTGTGTGTGTGTGTGTGTGTGTGTGTGTGTGTGTGTGTGTGTGTGTTTTGTTGGTTGCTATTTTTTTTGTTATGCGCAACGTGCAACGGCGTGCAACCGAGAACATTTAAATTCAAATGCGGACCATTTCATATCGGTGCCAAATAAGAAGCGACTCATAACATGTTCTAACATACTTACTCACTTACTTATGCTAATTCAACGTCCCATTAGCACAGTACGCTACGAAACTGATTAACGTAGCCTACGTCAACCGGTCGTGTGTAAAACACAACCCCACTGTTTTTTTTTGTTCTGTTCAATTTGCAAAACCAAAATTTTGCATGCCCCTCATTTTGAAGATGTGTGCGTGTAGCATCATGATTTTGAGATTAGCACTTCAGTTATCAGCATGTCGTCGAAGGAAGAGAAGCAACGCATCAAAATTTTGAACGTGCATGGCGAAAATCCAAACTACTCTCACGCCAAGTTGGCGAAATTGTTGAATGTGTAATCAACTGTTACCAACATTTTAAAAGGGTTCGGTGAACGTTTGTTGACAGCCAGCTGGATCGGGGGGAAATCGAAAGCCGGAGGCCACAGCGATGACAAAAAGAGCTGCCCGCTGTTTCGAGCGGAACCGCAATATCTCCGTCCGAGATATCGCAAAGAAGCTGGGAGTGGCGCCTTCAACCGTGGATAGAGCTAAAAACGAGCTGGACTGTCGACTTACAAGAAAGTTATGACTCCAAATCACGACGTTCAACAAAACACGTCGGCCAAAGCACGATCGCGAAAGTTGTACACGACGATGCCCAGCAAACACAAAATCGTATATGATAGCGGATATAAGTACAAAGTGGAGGCGATATACGTACATGTATCCATTTGACTTCATGTAAAATGTACGTATATCGCCTCCACTTTACACTCTTATCCACTATCATATACGATCCTGTGTTTGCTGGGTGCTGACGAAGTTTGATTTCGTCGAACAGGACGATGAAACTTACGCCAAGGCAGACTTTAAACAGCTTCCTGGACAGGAATTTTATACGGCAACCGGACGGGGAAGGGTGGCAGATATTTTCAAGCACATTAAACTGTCAAAGTTCGCGAAGAAATATTTGGTGTGGCCGGCCATCTGTACCTGTGACTTGAAGAGCAACGTTTACAATGCGACGGGAACCGTCAACCAGAAAATTTATCTGAGCAAGTGCCTACAAAATCGTCTACTGCCTTTCCTGAAGCGACACTATTGTTCCGTTCTATTTGGGCCTGATTTGGCATCTTGCCATTACGGAAAAAAGGCCATGGAGTGGTATGCTGCCAACAATGTTCATGTGGTGCCCAAGGACAAGAACCCTCCCAACACGCCAGAGCTCCGCCCAATCGAAAAATATTGGGCCATTGTCAAACGGATCCTTAAGGAGACTCAAAAAGATGTTGTGAGCGAGAAACAGTTCAAGGCAAACTGGCCTTCTGCGGCGAATAAAGTGGACAAGGAGACTGTACAAAATCTTATGGCAGGTGTTAAACGAATGATCCGGCAATTCGTATTCGTTAAAAAAGAAGCTCAGCTGAATATTTCGCCTGTATTCTGTATTAACTGAACTTGAAAAAGAAAAAGAATTTGACTCACTAATAAAACAAAACTTTGATCGACTCACACACATTACTGTTTGACCGAATTTCTATCGGAACACCCTTTAGTTCATCAAAAATGATTTCCAAACACTAGAAAAATATACTAAAAGTTAAAAGATACTCGAAGAGTTCTGAGGTGTTGGTGTTCTATAAGTTAAACATAACGTTACTTGTAGTACTCTTCAAAGTGAATTAAATATAGGCGACGTTATTTTTCGCTTTGGAAGCGATTGTCACGTGTGAGTTATTTTTGTCTTCAAGTAAAACTATAATATGACACTACATGTAATGAACGTATTGAGCAAAATGCAGTATATAACTCATAAACAAACTTCCTAAAAAAGTTCTCGTTAGTATATATTCATCACACGCCTTTTGCACGTGCTCAGCTTATGATTTGGGTTCGTTGATTTTGCGTCATAGGGTAACTGCCCCCATATTAATCTTAATGTTCCTTTATTCATCCTACGATGAATCAAACAACTGGGCAGTTGAAGGATCGGTTTCGTTTTCTAATAATGTTTGCTTACGTTATATAACTACAACAAACATTACAAACTAATCCTGTCACGTTTTTGTCGTTTTATTTCAGGTAGGATGAATTGCAAAGTGATGAGATTAATATAGGTACATCTTACTTATGTTGTAAATTGCAAAACTCGCTACAGAACACGATCTATAATAGTAGGCTAAATCCAATGCTTATCTAATTTTATAAATGTATCTGATTCCATTTTTTCTCAGCTTACTAGTGATTGTCACAAAATTAAAATCGGTGGTTGCAAACATAATGAAAAATACGTGAACCAAAATGGCGACCAAATCCAATATGGCGGTCCAATTTCTTATTCATGCCAAATGAAATCCCTACTTTTTTCTTTCCAGAAACATGCTGTTTACAAGAAGGTTTTAAAGCTAATTTAAGAGATATGGCATGATAAGCAGGTTCAGAATTACGTAAAATCGAAATTTTTTTTTACAACAACTGTTTGTCCCCCTGGTGAGTGAGAGGTCCGTAAATTCGAGTTGAGGAAAGTGCCATTCTCATTTTTACACCATTTTCGATCAATGAAGCACAAAACATTCAATTTCAAAAGACTTCATGTCAATGGCGGCCTGGTTTGACAGATAATTACTCAATGTGAATTTGAAATCCGGGTCAATATGACCCGAAACACCATATTTGTCACAAAATGTTAAAGGAAGGTTAAGAAGCGTTTTTTTAGAAAGTGTGTTGTTTTCTAAAGTGAAGTAAGAAAATCAAATAAGTTTAAAATCGTGACAATTTTTGTAATGGCATAAAAATAAATGAATGGTCTACATACGATCCTCCAGCAGCAAATTCCGTCCAATCCAAGACTGTTGCTGTATTTAAAATTCAAACACTACCGATTAATAAGAATGTATATTCGATATTAATATGGCCCGAATGCATTATTCGTAATTTTTTGTTGGTGCATTATGAAAGTTCAAAACACAAAAAAATGTTATTGCATGTTTGACAATGCTAAGGTAAGACAAAGAATATCCTTAAAATTAGTCGAACGACACAAAAAGTGTATCACTAAATGCTTAAATACTGTGATATAAAGCTCTATGACTACGAGCTGTTGGCTCTTTCTATGGCACCGATACAAAATTCGCCTGTGCATGCTTTTGACATCTTCTAGGCAACCACGCTCTCACGGCTGTTGCTTTAACTCTTTTCCAATTTCGCAAAAACCCACTGAAAACCAGCCACCAACCGGCTGATCAACATCCGAAGCCACTCGGAAACCAATCGTCCTCGCTCAAATGCCCAAATATTGACTTCCTTTTCCCTTCGGCAGAGCTGCATCTTCCGCTCCTGACAACCTGCAACCGGCAACCGGCAGTCGAATTCAAACACCGAAGTAGCCGCCCCTGAAGAGCCTCATCATCAAACGTCAAATATGTGCGAATTATTAGTTTTCCTTCAGCCAGCTCCGCGGGGCGAAATTGTGCCGGAGTTTTCGCTGGAAATTCCACTCCATTTTCACTTCAGGGAAAAGACAAACATGCACACAGTCAGCCAGCCAGCAAGCAATCATTTGATGTACCAAATAATGCAATTCACGAAAGTTTTTCGGGCAAACTGACGAATAAGCACCACCTCGTCAAGGATCGGAAGCATATCTCGCTTTCCAACTCAGCCATACACACACACAGACATTTTCTCCTCAGAAGGAGGGCTGCAGACATTCATTTCCATTTCGTTCTATTTTCCATTGATGAAAGCAAGAAAGTTTCTTCTCTGCTCAGTGTGAGGAGCAGCTCTCAAGCAGTCGACTTTCGTTCTACACTCGCATTCTGCGGATTCTGGATAAAAGGTGTGTGGAATTCGTTCGCGGGGAGGGGAGGGTGGTGGTTGGAGGTGACGCCCCAACAACGCTATGTTAGCTCAAGCAACAAGAGCAGATCGGGTGAGTGAATCCTGAAAGCTTCAACTCACATCTGCTGCTTCCCCCCAGCCGGCATCCTGCTGGTGTGGCTCTATGCGATGGCAGGAGGGATGATGATGAAAACGGCGACGTCCTCGTAGTCGGAGTCGACGACGTAGACAAAGTTAATGGATGTTTATTTTCATAATATTATTTCAATAAATAGTTTATTTGTTTAAAAAACACGCAGGCGAATGAATGGCGACGGTGGATCTCCCAGCTCTCGCTCTTCAATCTGAGCTCTTCTACTATCAGGCTCGGAACACGCACGCGAAACTTTCACACAGATGACGATGAAGATGATGTTGATGATGGTGCGATGGCGTCGACCTCAAACCTGACGGCGAAGAAGACTTTGCCGTATAGCAGATATAGATAACGGCAGAGCGACACGGAGCAAAAAAAATCAATGAACCGAAACGTTACCGCCCCCCTTCCAAGGGTTCTGCCTTGGCAAGACGCATTCCTGGAAGCACGGGAGCGATTCGAAATGATATTTACTTTTGCGCGTGCTTTCACTCACGCTGAACGAAACTCACTGCGGCGGCAAAAGTCAAAATTTGGGAGCGGGGCGGGGCTGGCCTGGCGACAGATGATGGCAGGAATCCTTCTCTTGAAGATGCGTGAAATGGAAATATCGAACATCAACAGGAATTAATCATTTTTCGGCAGATTTTTTTTGTCCCACGCTGGAGTGCGGAATGATGGAGCTGAGTGGTGATGCAGTGGCGTGGTTAAGGGGGTCGTTTTCTTCGGTGCTCTGCAGTTATATATAGGCAAGTTAGTGAGGCGCGTTATAATGATTGAGTACAATCGACTGGCATTGAGGCAGATACAGTACTCAAAATTACGTCCAGTTCTACTTTCAATACAAAAAGTTCTCAATATAAGTTGAAAATGCATATTGAATACGGTTAAAATACCATCAGTGCAAATACTTTTTAGCAACATTGAGTACCGATTCATTACACCGTCTGATCCGTCTGATGCTTTGCTATAAAGTGCGTTCAAATACACGAACGGTACTCAAAATACTTTGGAAATACTCTTAAACACAACTTTATTACAATTAAGTACCTTGAGTCTATTGAAGTATTTTATAATTTAATTTAAGTATTTTAAATACTCTTAAGTACATAGTGATAACCATTGAATATGCTTTGATTATAATTAAGTGTTTAATACACTTGTTTCTTCAGTACCATTGAGTACATTTTGATTGCACGTGAGTAGTTAAAATACCTTTAGTTGAAGATTGATTACTCTAAAACTTGTTGTACACTAATTTTACAATGACCAAATATTTAGCATAGACAGACAGACATCTGGCAGGAGTTTATGATGTTTGACACCTATCCATCTGCCTATGGTTAATAGTTGGTAATTTTAACAATAATGTACTAGAAACTTAAGTGCCATTACTATTTTACCAGAACCGGCGGTTTGGACCCGTAAGCAGAAGAGCACTTACACAAAACCCATGGGACGAATAAAGAATCTCCTTCTAAAGAAACGCTCTTTTCACAGGATATGAACACTAAGCAATACATTTCCAGAAGCTCTGAATTTTTTTCCGACGTTTCTAAATCATGTCACTAGTAGTGAGAACTTGACAGAAGTCCTGAGTTATTTTGAAAGGTTCTACGGAAATTTCAACAACACTAGAGACATCCCGATCACAGTTTTGAATCCCTGCGAACTGGTTAAGAGTTTTGTGGTTTTTGTCAAAAGTTCCGAACACTTGTCTGAAGTTATGGGAACTTTCCTAGAGCTCTGAGAAGTTTTTAAAAACCGTTGAAACTAGTCTACATTTTTGAAAGCTTGTCAAGAGCTCTGATATTTCATTAAATAGTTTTCAGATGCTTTGTCAAAAGTTCACAAATCAGAAGATCGGAGAAATTTCTCAATACTCTGAAAATCTCTAAATTTTATCACCATTTCTGAAATTCGATGTCTGAGAGTCTGAGTTAATCAAAATGTGTCAGAGGGCCGACGCCTGTGCAACAGTGAGAAACGTGACTGCTACATGACCGTCCAGTGGATCTGGGTTCAATCCCATCCGTGGTTGGTGAGATTTTCCTGAGGCGAAAAAATATCTGGTCACGTCTTTTTTCGGAAGGGAAGCAAGGCCGTTGGTCCCGGCTGACGTGTTGATGAGTGCAATATTTAGGGTGAAGATGCCTCGTGGTGAAGCCACCTGAAAGCCACACATAAATAATAATATATACACAAAGAAAAATAATAATAAGAAGAAAACTTTCAGAAGCTCTGAGAACTTGACGAGATATCTGAAAACTTGTCTAAAGTTTCAAAAACTTGTCTAAAGTTTAGAGAACTTGTAAATGTTTTTGAACATTTGTCGCAAGTTATAATAACACGTGAGACATTTTGAGAATATATTGCATTGATATTGCATTTCATCCGAAATCTGGAAGTTTGTCCAAAGTGCAGGGATTTTATCAAAAGCTTTAATTCTGAGAAATTTTCTGTAACCGGTTGGTACCGACGTTTGTTTGAGATCTTGCTTGGAACCGTGTTGTCCAGAATTAAGGTGACGTTTAATTTGAGCTAGTTATTTTTCATGTACTTAAACGTCTGAATGCATTTGTTTGGTGTTGGTTAGTAAGGTGGAGTAAATTTGTTCAGGAATCTAATGTTTTAGTAGGGATTTGTATGAAATTTGAATTTGTTTAGCAGTTAAGTCGAGAGAGGTTACATGTAAGTGGGTGTAACTACTGAATGAAGATTCAGGCGGAAAGTGGAAAATGGATTCTTTATAATGAGACGTACTAAGGAGAAATAGAAAAGCGAAGGGTCAGAGGTCAAAGGAGCCACGAATAATCAACCATTTCTCATAATTGTTCAGGCGTTCACGTGTGAAAGGTCTAGTTTGAAGTGTTCTGAACAGCCAAGTAATAGAGATAGTAGTGAGTGATCTCAAATACTAAACTCGAGTATGATAAAATCGTTCAATTCAGGTAATTTATCAGGTGGATTGCCTTACATAATTAGGAGCATTATATTGTTGAACTACTCCCATTTCATTCCCTTACAAGACTTTTGTGTAACAGTTTTGGTAGACACCCAAAAACAACAACAACACAATAATATAATATAATAAAACAACAACAAAAAACCTCCCCCCACCATACATCCTCAACACACACAAAAAAACACAACACAATAAAAATACAAAACATCCACCCCCCCCCCAAATCCCACAAAAAAACACAACAACAAAAAAATATAAACTCACAATTCATACAAAAAAAAAATTTTTATTTTTTAGAACATAACAACCCCCTACTCTTTTTTTATTCCATTCCAAAAATTTTTGTAAAAACAGAACTCCCAATTTATCTTATTATACCAACCAATACAACCAATTAAATAACCTATGATCCTATTGTATGGTTATTTTATTCGGGCACCGCCATCTTGTCCGCTAACAGGGTCAACCAACGCGCACGCCATTCGGCTTAGTGATCCCAGTGGCTGCTAGGTATAAATACAAAAGATCTTCGCTCCCTCTGGCCAACCATTTCCAAAAAGCGATTTCCCCTCTCGGCAGCGTCACTTTGTCCTTGCTTGTCCGATTAAAGGTATTGCTTTGCCAACTTGGCTAAAGTGATAAAACTGGCCTAAAGCTCAGTTAATTGGTCAAAAGTTCTGAGAATTTCTCAAAATTCTCAAAAATGAAAACTTGTTTTAATCTAAAGCTCTGAAATGTTTTTTAAAAGTAACGAGTTTCAGAAATTTTCGTAGAGATTTTTTCAAAGTTTTCAAACGTTCTAAGATATCGCAAATCTTGAACGTTCTGATAACTAGTCGAAAATTCGATTAAAATGTTTGAATTACTGAGAACTTATCGGAAAATCTGGAAATCTGTGTGTTTTGAAAGCTTGTCTGAAGTCTTAAAAACTTGTCAGAACTTTGACAATTTTTCAGAAGCTATGATAACATGTGAGAATTTTTGAGAATATATTAGTTCTTTCAAGTTTTTAGAACATCCGTTTGCAGAAATTCTTACAAGCTTTAAAAACTTGTTGAAAGTTTTACAGTACTTGTAAGATTACCTAAACCGTAACTAGATAGCTCTGCGGAAAGTTGGCGATAGGGATCCCTTGCATCATCGTTGAGGCTCGATTGCAGTAATTCTTGGCAACTTAGGCACAATGGACAAGCATAACTTCGGAAATTCTTATATTTTATTCGTATTTTTAGGGAAAAATACTAATTGCCAGCACTACAAAAATTCTCTTAAATCTAACACAAAACAAATAACAAACAGATTGGTCTTACAGGACCGTCTTCGACCTATGGTAAGGATACTACAAACTACAACTACCTACAACTACTTATTTAAAACACCAGCCCCAGCATCCCGACCAGTCAACTACTCGTTGTGAATTTTCCAACATCATCGGGTCGGCTGGACCACTCTCTGAATCATCTCGATCTCTCATCGATGACACTGACCTATGGATTTCTACAACGTGGTTGGTGCTACCTGCTGTGTCAGTCTGCTTGCTGTTTGCTGCTCGATCGCTGAACAATAAACTTTGACAATTTTACAAAAAGTTCATATAAGAATGTCACAAAGTGGAGTACCATTACTGACCACAAATACATAATAAATATGAGCCCTGATCAGTGCTGGTGACGATTCTCTGAAGAAACTACAGATTTCATTTTCCATGTTCTCCTTCGAATCCATCCCCAAGAGATGTCACCCCTTTGAAACTCGGGTTAATACACAAAAAAAAAATGAAGTTTTACTGACGCGTAACATAGGGTATTATAGGGGTATGTGGATTATAACATTGTTCGATAATAAATATAATAATATACCGGCATATAATTTATTTTTTAATTTTGACAAGCGAAACTATTGAAAAAAAACAATTTCAAAAGATAATGATTGCAAGACAACACCATCCTATTTCACCATGAAACACGCTACAAAAAACAGACTACCTAAACCAACGAACCAACCATTGATTCTTAGCATACATAAGTTGACATATATGTCATAATGGGAGCCCCCGTTACTGAAAATTAAGTGCTGTCACATTGTGAAACTGCTAGTCAGTTTGTGAAAATAAAAATGATTAGATTTTTCTTGTTTAAAAATCGAGAAAAAATAGTTGAGATTCATAAAAAATATTTTTGTGCTAGGAAAAATGTCCATCATCGATACGGATGGAAAAAACCATGTTTTTTAAAAAATTAAATCCCCCTATTTCCACTCGTTTAATTCCAAGCCATAGGAGGCGTACACAACGAAATTGTTTGCAATCTTCCATGCGCCATACAACAATGTTTGCAATCTTTCATACAACAGGCTAGATTCAAGCGTTTTCTGGCTTATATTTACATGGAATATCCAATAATTTCTGCCAAATTTAGGATTCCCTATATGTGCATTAGATAACGCAGAAAATCCAATGTTTCTTTTTATCTATGTAGCGTGTAAACAGTCCAAGTTCTACTGAGCATAGTATCAAGCCATTCGTCTTATAAAAAAAAAATGATGATATATCGGCTTGGTAAAGCTAACACGAATGAGCCTCTCAAACAAATAAACTAGATAAAAAAGAATCACCTTTTATATCTTTGTTGTTCAATAGTTGACAATTAAAGAATGATGATTTTTCATTACTGAGTTGATGTAAATATCTTGAAAATCTACGACATAATAGAGATATCAGCGTTACTGACACCCTACTATGACCGAAAGACGTAGTGTACGTCAAAAAAGTATAGATCATTGCACGATGGCAGCTATGACAGTTCAGGAAGTTTGTTTACACGGAGTTAGAATATTTTGTGTATGATTGGTTTGAGATTTTGTGCTCTAAATTTATTACGATTGAAGTAAAATAGCCGGAAAACAGGCACCAGTGCTTATTTTTGCATCATTTCCTCTAATCGTACAGAATTCGGAAAAAGCCAATGAAAAATTTCGTTTGAGCGGTTCTAATTTTAACACCTTGTAAATAAGCTCCCTGAACTGTGTAAAAATGAGGTTAATACATTAGGTGCAATGATCTATTACACCCACATATATTAAATAACCCGCTCTAAAAGACCGGCAACTACAGCTAGCTGCAGATTAGAGTAGGCTGCGAATTTGCAATGCAAACTCACGAGCAAACAACTATTGAAATTGAGAACACAGCTGATAGAGGTAACTCAAAATCAAGACGCAATTACTCTGACATTAGTATTATCATTTCAGTTGAAAATCGAATTTATCGACTAGCGACAACCGTTTGTACCCTCGTTCTGTACGTTATACCTTATGTTGGAAGTAGTGCGCTGTATAGCGCATCTGGTGGGCGCCTCGACTTAGAGAACGTTTTCATAATCCACTCACTGAATGCAACTTCCAGTCGAATTCTACTCAATTATCAAGATGTTCTCACCGACCGTGGAATCGTGTCAGCCCCTTTCATCCCCGCACGCCCATGACCAGACCACGAATGATTCAGCGAAAACATCTTTCGTCATCTTTCTTTTCTAACTCGACAATGTCATCTCTCGATAACCGGCACCGGTAGCAAAGTAAATCGCAAAGATTTCCAAAATCGTAGCGAAAAAAAAAGGTAAGACTCTCATCCACCATGAGAAATGTGGATCTCATCTGCGAAAACAAAAATAATTCCTCCCACCGTTGCTGTGTGTCTCGGGACTTGATTTGAAAAGAGCAAAACTTTGTTTCGCATCGGCTCACGCAACTTCGCCAGAACCGCTGTCTAGGGGAAGAGAATAAGCGGAAAATAATCCTTCGCCATCTCGCTCACTCCATCGTCGTTGTTCGACTGCGTTTTTTTTCTCTCGGCTGGATTATTGAAGAATACTCGTGAATCGAAGCGAAACGAGTCGCGCTCGAGGAGGTGAAATCAAAACCAATATTGCTGTGCGATAAGAAAATATGATGGATTTGATTTTGTTTGTGAGAGAGGGAGGGTGAGTGATGGCCGCGGCGGCGCTAGGATGACAGCAAGGAGCGCAATTCGTTTTCTTTATTCGGTAGCTTTTCTTTGTTGTTTTTTTTTGGAAAGGGGGGAAGAAGACCGAGCGAGGGAGTAGGAGATGGTGGATGATAATGAAAAATGTATGAGCATGTGACGAGACAACAACGCTGGCTGGCACAACAGCATATGCTGTTGCACGATTAAGCGCTTAAAGGGTTAGACAAAAAAAAAAAGGATTACTGCATGACGTGATGCAAGATGGGTATGTTTTAGGTGTTCTTAAGTTCTTTACTGGATTCACAATTGTTTCAGCTTTAACTGAACAATTTAATTATATACTAGCATATAATAAATGAATCTGCAATTTATTCCGTACTTCAGAACTGATGATAAATCAACGATTTCTTGATTTTGCATACGAATGAACATCCCAAAAAACATCATTGTATATCGTTTGTAGTAACTAAGGGTCCTTCCTTTGCTCAGTCGGTAAAGTTGAAGTTACAGAGCAACACCATGCTAAATGAGGCTAAGTTCGATTCCCTGTCCGGTCTAAGAATGTTTCATTATATTGGCATAGGGGAGGATTGTACTTCCCACCCAATCATACTAAAATAGCAAAAACAGTACCTGTCATCGAAAGCACTCAATTAATATCTGTGAAAGTACATATAGAACACTGAGTTTAGAGCAAGCAAGCGGCTAATTTTCAAAGCTCACATAATAGATTGACAGATGATTGATGATTATTTATGTAGTGATCAAAAAGCATAAAGGAGAATAGTGATGCAATCACATGTAACTAGATGTCAGAAATGCAGAAAGAATTTTAGAAATTGAGGCATCAGCTTGGGGTTTCGTAGTTATTTTAGGTGGGACTTATATGTCTCGCATCTCAGGTGTAAACGCAGATGTCAATTTCCGGTTCTGATAATATTTTGCAATATCCTACTAAGGATTCTGAGCTAATCTTTTTAAAATTTTAAGATAGTTTTGCTTGAAACTGCAACTAAATAATATGTTTAGAGTGAACTCTGTTCGAGAAAATTAGTAAACCATGATTGGAGTTTTCAACTTCAACTTGAACTTCACTTTTTGACAGAATATTTGTTATGATTCTGAACTATTTTTTTTTTTTTGTTATTTCGAGATTCCTATTGCATTATTTGAAGACTTGGTGTGCATTCCCAACTAACATTGCCTAAGCTGTATTTTATTACCTTTAAGCTGTTTTATAATTGTATAAAGCAAGTGAAGCTGAATAAGCTATTAGCAGAATTGAAAAATCGATACAGAAATGTAACACAGCTTTAACACAACATTAAGCTCTCGTTTGCATACATTGAAAAGAAAGCTCATATACGAACAATGTTTGTCTGCGTTTACACAGCTTGTTTATTTAGCTAAGAAATGAATCGCTTAAGCTTTTCAAAAGCCTTAATATTAAAAATACCTTCGTCGCTATACAGCTTAGCGATTGTAAAGGGTGTTTCGATCAAAATTTGGTCGACTTAAACTTGACGCATTTCCTTTCATCGTGCATTAAAAAACTTTGCACACTCCTCATTTTGAAGATGTGTGCATGTAACATCATGCCTCTATTTTGATTTTGAGATTAGCACTTCAGTTATCAAAATGTCGCCGAAGGAAGAGAAGCAACACATCAAAATTTTGAACGTGCATGGCGAAAATCCAAGCTACTCTCACGCCGAGTTGGCGAAATTGTTGAATGTGGCTTAATCAACTGTTACCAACGTATTAAAAGTGTTCGGTGAACGTTTGTTGACAGCCAGGAAAGTTGGATCGGAGGGAAATCGAAAGCCGAAAGCGCCGACAAAAAGAGTTGCCCACTGTTTCGAGCGGAACCCCAACCTATCCGTCCGAGATGTAGCAAAGAAGCTGGGAGTGGCGCCTTCAACCGTGGATAGAGCTAAAAAACGAGCTGGATTGTCGACTTACAAGAAAGTGGTGACTCCAAATCGCGACGATAAACAAAACACGTCGGCCAAAGCACAATCGCGCAAGTTTTAAACGACGAAGCTGACGAAATTTGATTGAGTGGCGCAGGACGAAGAAACTTTCGTCAAGGCAGACTTTAAATAGCTTCCTGGACAGGAATTCTATACGGCGACCGGACGAGGAAAGGTGGCAGATATTTTCAAGCACATTAAACTGTCAAAGTTCGCAGAGAATTATATGGTATGGCCGGCCATCTGTACCTGTGGCTTGAAGAGCAACGTTTACATTGCGACCGGAACCGTCAACCAGGAAATTTATCTGAGCAAGTGCCTACAAAAACGTCTACTGCCTTTCCTGAAGCGACACAATTGTTCCGTTCCATTTTGGCTGGATTTGGCATCTTGCCATAACGGAAAAAAGGCCATGGAGTGGTATACTGCCAACAACGATCAAGTGTTGCCCAAGGACAAGAACCCTCCCAACACGCCAGAGCTCCGCCCAATCGAACGATATTGGGCCATCGCCAAGCGGAACCTTAAGTATACTCAAAAAGCTGTTGTTAGCGAGACACAGTTCAAGGCAAACTGACGTTCTACGGCGAATAAAGTGGACAAGGAGACTGTACAAAATCTTATGGCAGGTGTTAAACGAAAGACCCGGCAATTCGCATGCGGTAAAAAGGAAGCTAAGCAGAATATTTCTCCTGTATTTGACTTTTAAATAAAAACATTGATCGACTCACACACATCACTGTTTGACCAAACTTTGATCGGAACACCCGTTAGCTGTATAGAATGTTGTATAAGTAGTTGCGGCATAGAGTATGCAGCATCTATGCAGTTATTTATATGGAGTTGCAATTCATAGCTAAGTGAGCGTATTCATTTCATGTTATGTCAACCACCTTACAACGATTTGTCTGAGCTGTCAAACAAATTGAAAGGAATACCGTCCATTTTATCAAGCAGAGTATTTAGATTTCCTAATGTTTCGAAGGATTTTAAAGGAATATAAGGAAAGCGGTACTTACTACCGAGAACTAAACGAAATCTGAGAAAGTATGACGCTTATTTGAGAAATTCATATTCGGAGATTCGTGTTACTGACAGCGCTGATGATCATAGTAATTCTGGAAACGCATTGTAATTTTTAATTATATATTTCCTTAAACTGTTTATGCGCAGGTTTTCAGGAACCAGTTGAACTACCTGACCAATTATCAACAGACCACCCAATAAGTAACCAGGTATCGGAGACGACTGAAAGTTGCTTTCAAATTAACGTTATAAATTCCAAGTGTATTCCGGACAGGTGTAAAGTGAAGATTCAGATGCCTTGCTTCACGTATTAGATCATACCTCTCGTGATGATCTTCAGAAACGGGCAATCAAGCATAACATTCCCATTCGCATTGAAGGATCTCTTAGCAAAACCTAAAAATCAATACAATGATATTCATCTGCCATCAGATCCTAGAACATTGTTGGGAACTCCTTCGAGTACTCCGATTGTCGATATTCCAGGTGGACAATATTGGCCCCAAGGCCTAGAAAGTTGCCTTCGAAACTGCCTTGCAGATCTAAACGAGAAATATCACGATTCAACTGAACACCAATATCGACGGCTTACCTATTTACAATAGGTCCAAGTACCAGTTATGGCCTATTTTGTGCAACATACACCGTATGCCACATATCAAACCAATGGTGATCGGAATAGTTTACGGCAAATCTGAAAGGGCCCCTTACAGTCAATGATTTTTTGCAATCATTCGTTGATGAACTGGTTCCTCTACTTTCAAACGGATTAATTATTAACGGCCAATTAATAACACTGCGGATCAGGTGCTTTATCTGTGACTCGCCTGCACGAGCGTTTGTTAAAGGTATATAAGTTGTTATGTTTATAGAATATTTTACCAAATGACAGGAGCTAGTTTGACTGACAGCTGTGATGATATTGATGTTGCTCCTCACAACAGGTAGGTAGATAGCTCCTGTCATAGTTTATTCATGAAAATGAGCATCAGCTGATCAGAAACGTCTCATAAAATGGTCTATTACCAGCTGCCCGAGCAGGGTTTGAGAGCAAATTGATAACTCAATATGATGTCGTGACACCGCTGAAAATGATAACTCAGTTTGTTGTCGTTTTGGTCGTTTCAAGTGTTAACACATGAATTGGTAACTAATTCTGTTATCAGTGAGAACAAAATGAAATCTAATTTTACTCCTGTTGATAACAACATGAGCACTCGTCTTGCTGTGAATATCAAAATACTGCAACGTGCAACAAAAATAAAACAAAATGATAACTAATTTCGATTTCACTTTTGTCCGTCTTAAACTTCGCTGTTTCAATTCGATGTTGATAACAAAATTTGTTCTCGATTTGATATAATTTTGTTGCTAGGCTTTACTCGGGGGCAAACTGTTTGTACAATGTGCAAATATTTCTAATAGGCAAGAACCGTCATTCTACGCAGCATTATACCACAGACAAACAGACGTAATTTTTTGAATAATTACTCTATAAAGATATAGGCACGGATTTCATGTGCCAGGGTTTCAGATGACTAGAGTTTCGTGCACCGTAAATTCAACAAGGATACAAATTTGTGTGCTTAGGATTAAATAAAATCTTGTTGCACTTTAACGAACAATTTCTGTTGAGGTTTATTGTATTTAATTGTTTTGATAATATTATGTCACATAAATTCAAAATAAGATTCTTGTACTTCTTATACACTTTTAGCAAAAAGATTGATGAATATGTCTCGGTGGCTAAATGGTTATTTTATCGGGCCACTGAGCAGTACATCAGGTGTTCAGTTCCCGGTCTTAGTTGCACTTTTTGTTGATCACAGGAAATTCATGTGCCTAATTTTAAAAAGCTTTTATTTTGATAGAACAATTTTTATAACTCTTAGAAGTAATAAAATATCTTAAAAAATATAATAACAAATGAGTCCGAGCGCGGCACAGATAACAACGGAAATTGGATGGTGATCATGTTTAGATTTTAATAACTTTGGTAATACTGATTTTCAAAACAGTATGAACCTGTTGGTAAAGAGCTTCAGCAATCATTGTTGTTCAGCATTATTAGAACTAAAATCTGGTTTGAACACTTTGAATACGGGTACTGGAACTCCTCACAGCTCAGAGGATACAGTCGCCGATATTATGGTTAAGGTGCAGTTTTCGAATTTGGAAAGTCCGTGGGTAAGTGGTATATACATATATTAATAAAAACATTATAATATTTTATTAATATAGTTAAATGTTATTTGCGCTTGGCAACGGTTAAAAAGCAACGTTGCCGTAATATCGTCCACGAGTATTGTAAACAGTCTAATATATAGTGACATAAATATTTTTTTTCAATTAGTGTTAAACATAGTGTCATACATTTTTTTTTTCGATTGTTGTATTGAAACTATGTTAAAGCTTTTATATCAACGTGTTAAGACTAGCACTAAAACGCTGTTTGCCACAGTTCTAAAAATTTAAATTGCTATGAGCAAAATAAATATGCTGAATATGCGCTTCAAGAGTACTGTCTTTGAGAACAGTAACGCAATAAGTTGTATATTTTTTGGATAAAAGCTTGCTAGGCTATAAACCGATTACATATTCTGCATGACAGTTTTTCGAAAGGCTGTACAAAAGCTATCATTTGCACACTGTAAGAACATTGTTCAGTTAGTTGGAATAAAGCTGTAAAAAACTTTTCCGTATCTAAATCCGAGTATCATCTGTATACAAGTTGAGATAAAGTTGAGAGAATGATTATCAAGCATAGAAGCTGCAAATGGGTGATAACACTAACTTTTTAAAAGGAATAAACACGCTTCTTGCTATCTTTTCGCAATATTGGCTGAGCGCTTGTGCAACCACTACTCATCCATTACTCAATATAACGCTGAATACGTATTGCCAATGAAGCGTTTACCTAATGAAAAAATGTTATTTGGGTTCTGCTTAGGATTCTGAGAGAAAATCTTACTAAGGACTCTGAGCAAATCCTTCTGGGGATCCCGGTTTCATCATATTCGGATCTTGTTATAAATAATACATAGAATTCAGAGCGTATCGTGTTAACATTTGCGGGACAACTAATGAATGCAATAAAAAAGCCAGGTTCTCATTCAAAATGTTGGAGAAATCAATTTTTTTATTGCATTTTTTCATAGGTATATGTGTCTGAAATGTTGGAGCAACAAAGTTTTTCGATCCGGGAAGTACAGAAGATTATGCAGCGCATTGTTCGAAGCCGTGTAACGGCCGCCGCGCGACGCTCTCAAACTTTAAACGCGTTTTTCTCGAAACAATGTTTTTCAAAACTGCGTGCACGATTACAAAAAAAAACGGCTCGACCAGTTAACTTCTACTTTTGACCCCGGAAAAGTAAACACTTTTTATTGCAGCTTGTCGATCTTATAAATGTCATTTTTTGATAATAAATATTTTTTATACAGCCTTAAACATTGAAAATAACACGAAAAAACGATACCCAAACTTCAATTTAGCACCAAATTTTCAATTTTAAAGCTATTCACATTTCGGCTACGTCAGACTCCGCCAAATTTAATGCAAAATCGACTAATGAAAACGATTTTTGATTCCAGCAAACGTGTGAGCAGCTACAATGCACGCAGATGGAGAACTACTATCCAGCTCCAAGTGACATTGCGGGCGCCATTTTGTTTGTTCTTTCGTAAAAAAGTTATGAAATTAAAACAAAACTATATATAATCAAAATACCTAAACAGTTTTTTTGTATTTCTTTCCTTCGCCTCAAAAAAAAAAAAATCCAACCTTTGCCAATTTTTACCTCATTTGAATTAGAACCTGGCCTTAAGCGATTTTTCATGCAATTACCCTGCTACCTGGTAATGAATCCACCCTTGCATTGCCAATCGTAGTAACCCTGTTGTGTGCAGAAACAAATTGACAGCGTTATCAGTTCATTTGCAGTAGCCATGGCGAAAACAGTGAAGGAACTACGCTAGGTGATTTGTTCGTACTGCCAGCTCTACTTTGGAGCGAAAAAGTTGAACATCGTGAGGCACTTCGTGTCCGCCAAATATAGCCGATCCGGCATTTATAACATCCTCTCTTTTCTGAAAAAAAGGCGAGTGTCGAACGGATGTCGGGCTTCAACCGCCCTGCAGTGCCCCGTAATGTGCAGCAGAGCTGAAGAGGAAGACCGAGAGCAAGGTGGCCTCATATTTCCGCGCCTTGTACCGAGAGGATGGTCGAACCGGCCAAACGTTGGAGAAGAAGCTGGACAAGATGGCCAATATTATGCGGATGTGTCTTTCGAGACCAGCCGTGTCTGAGCAGTAGACAATCACCCAGAAGATGCGGTTGAGGGTGCTGGCGGAAAACTTCCCCTTTCCGGCGAAGCGCGACGTCATGGTCTTAATGCATGAGAAGACCTACTTGACGCTGAACGGCAACGGCTGGCAGGGGACCGGGTGCTTTAGGTCCCCTGCAAGGAGGTAAGCACTGTCAACAAATAAATGCTGTTCATTTAATAAACAGGATTGTTTATTTGCGAACGTCGTTACGTATCTTGATGATTTGCACAATTACGATACAAAGGCTCAGTTTTTTTGGCAAAAAAGATGAACCTCTGCCAGTTCCTTTTTTCGGTCCATTGGCCTCTTTCTGAGTTCGGATTCCGGTTGGTCAACAAGGGAACCTGTTTCACTTCTTCATGATTTTGAATACAGTAGACCTCGACCGCTTCACTATTTTCGCCAATTCTCGAATCGATAGCTTTCCGGAACACCATTTGTGCAGAACTAATCTGCGTGTTGACAGGTTGGTATGACCTATTTTTTGTAATTTTTACTGTTATGAGGTATGTTGCCAAAAAGAGATTTTATGGTACACACTGATAAAGAATTTATAATATTTCATTATATTTTTACCTGTGCCTAGTTTACTTTAAAAATAAATTAAAAAATTGATAATTCACTTTCAATAATTCAAAACGTGACCAGTAAAACTTTCAAAAAATGCAATTGCAATTTGTAATAACGCAATAACAAGCTGATAGTTTTACGTCATAATAATAAGTTCTAGCGCTATATATGTGACAAAAGTTTTAAAATCTTTAAAATCTTTCCAATACATTTTCTTTTAAATTGGAGGACTTTTCAGAATCATGACATGGTGAAAATTAGCGCAACTTTCCTAGATTGGCAAACTATACTCGAATGATTTGCTGATGAACTGCAAACTTATTCTTGGTCAATAGGGTAGACTTTCTATTGAGCAACGGGTACAGAGTTCTTTACAAAGTACTTTAGTTGATATTTTGTGATCAAGCGATCGGAACAACAACTTGCTATCTAAGATAAGACCAAGGTAGACTACATCCAATTGGTGTGTTACAAAGGTGAACTTTGACATCTCCTGGCGGAATGAGTCGAGGTGACTCGTAGTGCGGAAACAGAATCGTCTAGGTTTGGCTGCATTGGTACAAATCTTTCAGCTATTGAAATAATCGGACTGAACACTGAGGCCCTCCTGAAGTTTCCAGTCAGAGCACGAATCACTCGACCGTTGTAAATGATGGAAGTGTCCCACCACCCCAACCCCCCCCCCCGGACCTCTCCAGAAGATTTGAAGAGGATAGGGCCTAACACCAGCATTAACGGTAAACGTATCAGAATGGGCATCGTTCACACAGAAAAAAAAAATTAATTTTAACAAGCGCGTAAAATTTCCCATCGTTCAATTTCAAGCCAAAGGTAGCGTAAACAACGAAATTGTTTGCAATCTTTCATGCGCCATGCAACAATGTTTGCATTCTTTCATACAACAGGCTAGATTCAGGCGTTATCTGCCTAAAATTTACATGAAATATCCCATTATTTTCTGCCAATACTAGCATTCCCTTTATGTGCATTAGATAACGCAGAAAATTCAATGTTTCTTTTTATCTGTGCAGAAAAACTGATAATGACCTGTCTCTCAGATTATTTTTGATGATCTTAACAAGATAGATCAGGAAGTTGAATCGATGCAGATTAAGCGCCAGACGATCGTGTCAGACACTGCGCCTTTTCGACATCCAACGATGCCATGGCAGATGTCTTTCCAACGGACCTGTTCCGTTTGAGAAGGTTAGTTACTTGCGTTAGTTGTTGGATGGTAGAGTTACCTTTCCAGAACCCAATTTGTGCCTGAAGAAAGATGTTATTCTGGTTTCTGAACTCCAGTAAACGGCTGAGGATCAGCTTTTCGAACAACTTTGAGATGAAGCTGTCCGAAAAGATTTAACTTCTAATATATCGTACGCTGTTGCATATGAGACGTTTGATACTTTCTTTTGATATTTGTGTTAGGAGAATATTGCGCATTTAATGAACTTAGTGTGTTAAAAGAACAAAATAATTATTTTTCATTTCAGAAGACGCGTACAATTTTTTTTATCGATTTGTGTAGTTAAAATTTTGGTTTTCGTTACGTCAAAAACAGAAATAGGCAATTTTTATTTAACTGTTCGGATAATGTTTGGAGTCTGAAATCTGTTTCAAAATATTGAACTTAATTTAAAATCGAAAACAACTGTGCAAATCAACTCAAACCCACCGGTAACGATGGAGTATCATAAGTACACATCCCTCAGATTCGAAACAAATCACTCTAAGCTTGCCAACGCTTTCAGCATCTTCCCGACGTGCATAAGCAAACACTTCCCACCCAATTGTGAGCCAAAATATGCAATTCTTCACCCCCGAATGATTAAGTACCTTTCAAACGGTTGCTGAGCTGCATTTTCCTCACTTACTTTGCGCACCGCATATCAGCACACTTCTGTTCAAGACCAAGCCCCCATCCCCCCTCCATCATATGTATTCAGGTGAAAGGCACACACATCAATTCCGAACCAGAAGGGTGGAAAAAGTGCCAAAAGAAATACTTTATCTCGGTTTTCGCCAAACGAAAACGTCTTCATTCTTTCGTGAGAGGAAAATACCGCTTCGTCTACTTTTGGCTCGTCGTCGGTGCTTCTCGGTGCTTGAGCCAACAAACATACTAAAACCGTGCGGTGACAGGTACCTACCTACTTACTTCTTTTCATTTTCCACTTTTTTTTCCTCAGTTCGTATCCAGCGCTGACAAGAACTTGTGCGAAAATCGAATCTTCAAGAAAAAATAGCTGAAAATAGCTGTCTGATGGATGAAGCATTCCTACCCCTTTTGCGCGTTTCATAACTCCCCCCCCACCCGCTCACGACATATGGGAGACCCGGAGAAGATGCATGCTTTGCTTGCAGTTCAGAGATCTCTCGCCCAGAACAGGTGTTGAAATCAACGCCCCATACATAATGCATGCCGGATTGAAAAGGAAATGATTTATACGTGATTTTGATGAAGAAAAACAAATTTATAAATTCTCTCCATATCGCTTCGGTGGGGGGGCTGGGGCCAGGGAGTTGATGCAAGTGGGAAAGATCGATCCAGTTCTCGAGAAAAAAAAAACATGTGAAGAAGAGTGCTCTGGATGGAATGTGCGGGTTGAAGGGACGGGCCACCTTAAATTCCCGTTTCTGTCGTCCTCAACGACTGAACGTGAAGATTGTGATGATGATGATGATGATGACGGTGGTGGTGGTTTGGGGGTGATGTCAGGGAGGACAGGATTTTGAGGACACATATTTTCACGTCGTCAATTTTTCGTTGTTTGTCGTATTCGAAACGAGAAGGGTTCCAAACTGCCTTGAAATGGGAGTTTTTCTTTTCCTGGGCTTGTCGGGAGCTGCTTGTCCTAAGGAGAAGATTCGTGTCAATATGATAATAACTTTTTGATTGAATTATCTTTGATTCCTGTGTGGGTTGCCGGGACACGAAGCAGAGGCATGTGAGTTGAAAGCAAACGACAGCGAGGAAAAATTGGGGTCATGGTCTGAATTCATTGACGTGCTTAGAATATGTTCTTTAATTTTTAAAGCATTACAAGTTGGTAATAGAATGGAGTTTTATCTACTCCTGAAGCTGGTGAGCTATGTTAAGTCCAACCAATAGCGACAGAAAACTCATCTTTCATTCTGGGATTCACCACTGTTCTTCACACCGTTATCATCATCATCATCATCAGCCACGTCAAGGCATGGGAAAGCTTCGCGTCATTAAGCCACTTGCTCATTCTCCCTTTGTTTCACATTGAAAGACGGTACTTTCCGGATCACCGGAAGGCTTCGCCAGCTTACTGTTTGATTGTAATTTTGCTGGAAATCCCACATTATCGATACCCTGGCAGTCGTCGTCGTCGTCGTCGTCGTCGTCGTCGTCGTCGTCCTTCTGTTCCTGGCACATACGGATGATGATGAATCCCGACGAAGCCGGAAGGAATATAGCGTGCGGCAGTCAATCAGCAGTTGATCACAGAATCTGTAACCGGCGAACGAGCCAGAATGCGAGCATTTATGAGTCTGTAAGTGTATGTGGGTGCTTCAGTTTTCTTACCACCTAGTCACAGCTAGCTGAAATCTGAAACTCCATTCCGACTCCGGTTTTAGGCGATGGGGGTGGTATGAGAGAACATAGCCTGTTTATGGCTGTCTTATGCTAAGTCTTCCCAATCGACAGTTTAGTGATTATTCAGGCCGGGCCTTTGTTCGGCTTTCAGAGCAGAATGGAGCAGATTGTGTTGTGGTGTTTGACGTCATTTAGGCTGAACGGGGTTAAACATCGCAGATACAGGTAGATCGCGATTTTGGCTACACAACTGATTTGGTGTCAAACAATCGCAGCAAGCCGTGCTTCGAGACTGACGTGTTTTGTTTTTTGCCGCGTCGTTTTCGCGAAAAAAAATCAAACAGTAATTCGTAATTTAACTTGAACTAACAGTGAAATCATAAAATCTCCGCGAAAATTGTGTAAGCCGTAGTGAATATAATCGATTCCCTCTTGAAATGTGTGAGTGTCGGTAGTATTTCCCCGTTTTTTGTTTGTTTTTGTGCTTTGCCCCCGCACCCGGAAGAAGAGTTAAATCAGCTTAGTTTTGGTTATTAGTGGTAATATTGTGACACGGGCATAATTTTGAGCTTTGTCGCGAGTGAATCGATGATTAGGCCGGAACAAATAATGATTTCTTCTTTTGTCACACGGCGTCCGCTCCAGTCAAGGGGAAAAAAAAAACTTCAAAATATCACTATTATATAGTAATCAAACCGTATATTTCAAAAATTTACATTATTTCTTACCCTTCGCCTTAGCTTTAGACTGCTTCGATTCAGCGGGTTTTGACAGTTATGTGTAGCAGAATCCGAACATATAAATTTTATTGTGCGTTACTGGGATTACTAGCAAGACACTTCGCACATAAGAATTCGTATCCTTTCAAGAATGAAGATCAAGAAGATCATAACATTTGATTTTTGGGCTCTGGAAAATATTAGACAAAGCATCAAGCGGAAAACTACAAAATTAGAAATTTTGATCAAAAAACGCTCCGCTTCCGACAGTTGCTGCTTACTCAAACCGAGATTCAAACTGTATTTGGAGTACATAAGGCGAGGAAATTTGCATTCGGTGCAGTTGACGATCAAGAGCGCTCTAGTCGACGCTGAAGCGAATGAAGGATGATGCAAACTTTTATTTTTTATAGGCACAGCCTTGCTCTTACTCGTTTGATGATCATCATTTGGTTCAGTAGTTGTGAGGCTTGCATATTTATTACATTGGTACAACTCACACAACTCAACCGATTATTACTTCACCTCGCTTCCCCAGTTTAGAGTACATCTAAGACGAGTGACGCTATATTCATGAAAATGACTATTTTGAGTCAAAACTTCAATTTCTGAAAACGATACTCGAAAGCTAAGAACATGTGAAGAATCATTTGATGACAAAATGGTGAATTTTTTTTTAATTGCATCCCGCGTACTGGGGGAGTTGGACCGTCTCTATCGCATCAGTGCTTCGATAAATTAATGAGGTTATCATCACGTCCACCATATCATAGTGGTAGAGTGCCCTTCTAGCGTACTGGGAGGTATGGGATCCCACCGATAGGCAGTGAAATTTGTTTTCACCATTTTCTTAACATACGATCACACATGTTCTTAGCTTTCGAGTATCATTTTCGGAAAGCAGTAAGAAACCAGTTTTAACAGGTTTCTTACCCGTTGGGAACGAGGATTAGTATGGGACTGACATATGATCCCTGTTCCAATAAATTATATTCATGGACCCTGGGTTGAATAGAGTGACGAATTGTGTCGAAAAGATAGTAAATTTATTTTACTATGGAGAAAATCGAAAAAAAATATTTTTCTCACTTTTGACTCGGAATAAAAAACAACATGTATTTACACGGCGTGGTAGCTGTCATAAGTACGCACCTTTCTCAAGTAATACGTGAAAAAAGCTGAAATACCTAATGTAAACAATGATTGAATGTCGAATGATTTGAATGCATCTAGTTTATAGGAATTGCATGACAATTTTAATAAATTTAACTTTTCATGCAATTCATGAATACTATTAGGTTCGCAACTAATTTCTCGCTGTTTTTTTGGTGAAAAGGGAACTTTATTTTGAAAACAAAGGTTACAAACGAATTATTCAAAGTATTGCCCATCACTAGCTACGACTTTTTCCCATCTTTCTGGTAGAACGTGAATACCATTTCGATAGAACTGTTCGTCTTTTGATGCTATCCAAGAATCAAGCCATTTTGAGATGTCACCATATGAGTGGAATTGCTGACCAGTGAGACCATGTGCCATCGAACGGAACAAGTAATAATCGGACGGTGCAATATCAGGAGAATATGGCGGGTGGGGTAGGACTTCCCATTTGAGCGTTTCCAAGTAGGTTTTCACGGGTTTCGCAACGGGAGGTCGAGCGTTGTCATGCTGAAGAATCACTTTTTCGTGTCTGTGCTCGTATTGTGGCCGTTTTTCGTGCAGTGCTCGGCTCAATCGCATCAATTGAGTTCGATACCGTTCCCTGGTAATGGTTTCGTTTGGTTTCAACAGCTCATAATAAATAACACCAACTTGGTCCCACAAAATAAAGGGCGAACACGAAATTATTGCGACACATTCAACAGGGCATAACTTTTTTACCATTGGGTAAAAATCAACCAAATTTTGCACACTTTCTCATTGATGTGTATTGTTTACATGCTGTCAAACTCGAAGTCGTGTTTCTCGATTCAACGAAAATGGAGGTGAACCAACGCGAGTCGAGAGAACAAATTCTTTCCAAACACCTGGAATTTCCTGACCTGTCGCACCGGCAGTTGGGAAAAATGTTGAACATTCACCATTCAACCGTCTCCAGAGTGTTGAAGCGGTTCCAGGAGCGGTTGACGTTGGACCACGACGGCAAAGGAGCTGGAAGAAAACCGGGACCAGAGAACAAAAAGACGGAGGGAAAGGTGAAGCGGATGATTAAAGCAAATCCCAACGTCCCAAGCCGTGATTTGGCTAAAAAGATCGGCATGTCGCAGAACGTCCAGAATGCAAAGACGAGAGCTGGACTACATACATACAAGGTACAGAACATCCCAAACCGCGATGAGCGGCAACAATCGACGGCTAAAACTCGGGCACGGAAGCTCTACGAGAAGATGCTGACAAAATATGGCTGCTGTGTGATGGACGACGAAACGTATATAAAAGCCGATTTTAAGCAAATTCCGGGGTTGGAGTTTTTCACCGGCAAGAGCAAGTTCTATGTGGACGACTAATTTGAGAAGACGAAAATGTCGAAGTTCGCCTCCAAATATCTCATTTGGCAGGCCATCTGCTCTTGCGAACTGAGGAGTGAGCCTTTCGTGTCAAATCTGAGTGCTTCGAGAAGCGCCTTTTGCCGTTCTTGCAGCAGCACGACGAAGCTCCGCTATTTTGGCCAGATTTGGGATCATGCCACTATTCTAAAAGTGTCCTGGAGTGGTATGAGGCCAATTCTGTCCATTTTGTTCCAAAGGACATGAATCCGCCAAACTGTCCGGAGCTGCGCCCGGTGGAGCAGTACTGGGCAATGATGAAGCGGGAACTTCGGAAGAGCAAGAAGACGAGAAGGACATGTTAAGAAAATGGAAAAAAAATGAGAAACTGGTACCGGATGACACTGTCAAGACTTTGATGGAGGGCATCAAGCGAAAATGCGTTCAATTTTACACTCAAGGCTCCATCGATTAACTTTTCTTTTGATTTTTGAAGTAAATATATGTATAAAACTACCCTAAAATTTTGGTTTGATCCTAAACATTATAAAAAAAATGGCATGACATTTTCGGTGTCGCAATAATTTCGTGTTCGCCCTTTATAGGAAGTTACTTTTTTCGGCAAAGTTATTCAGTAGATCAAAGCCTTCAGGATGGTAATCTTAAAAATTCAGAATTATCTCACTACGCAGCGCTAGTGTGCATGTAAACTTACTTTAGAACCTGAACCACGAGATCCTTGACAAACAGCAAGTTGGCGTCTTTGACAAATGTTTGGTTGATTGAGGCCTTAAGGGTGGTGTTAACATAAGTTCAGAACTCATTCGCTACGCGGCACTAGTGTACATGTGAACTTAGTGTATTACCTGTATTCTGAGATCTAGATCGTGTATAAATTTACTGTTTTCAGGGAAGATAATTGTAAAATTATGAGCTTCCAGACGCTCGACTCAACAGTTCACAATTATCTCACTCCGTGGCGCTAGTGTGCATGTAAACTTATAGTATAATCTGAATCTCGAGATTACTGACATACAGCAAGATGGCATCCTCAAAAAGATATTCGAGGGGTCAGAGCTTTTTGAATGGTGTACACATTAGATCAGATTTCATCCGCTACGTGGCGCTAGTGTTCATGTGAATTTTTTTGTTATTTATGTAATATATGTATCTAGATCGTGTATGAATTTATTGTTTTCAGGAAATTGTTTTCTAGTTATTTCAGTCTTCCAGACCGTCGACTTCATAGTTCAGAATTATTTCACTGCGTGGCACTGGTTTGCCTGTGAACTATGTAATGAATGTTTATCGCTAGTGCACATAAGAGGCTGATTACCCCAATATGCGTATTTTTGGTACCTTCTTCTGACAACTTCGGGTTAGTCCTTCAGAGATGTTCTTCACAAAACAACGGGTAAGTTCTTCAGAGAACTTCAGTGGAGTTTTGCAGAGAACTTTAGGGAAGTTCTTCAGAGAACTTCATGTAAGTTCTTCAGAGAACTTCAGTGGAGTTTTGCAGAGAACTTCAGGGAAGTTCTTCAGAGAACTTCATGGAAGTCCTTCAGAGAACTTTAGAAAAGTTTTTCAGAGAACGTCAAGGAAGTTCTTCGGTGAACTTAATGGAAGTTTTGCAGAGAACTTAAAGGAAGTTCTGCAGAGAACTTAATGGAAGTTCTGCAGAGAAATTCAGGGAAGCTTTGCAGAGAACTTCAGGCAAGTTCTACAGAGAACTTCATGGAATTTCTTCAAAGAACATCATGGAAGTTCTTCAGAGAACTTCAGGGAAGTTCTTCAGAGAACTTTGGAGAGGTTCTTCACATAACTGCAGATAAGTTCTTCAGAGAACTTCAAGGAAATTCTTCAGAGAACTGCAGTGATTTTTTTAAAGAACTTCAGCGCAGTCCTTCAGAGAACTTCATGGAAGTTCTTCAGAGAACTTCATGGAAGTCCTTCAGAGAACTTCATGGAAGTCCTTCAGAGAACTTCAGAGAAGTTCTTCAAAGAACGTCAAGGAACTTCTTCAGTTAACTTAATGGAAGTTCTGCAGAGAACTTAGTGGAAGTTCTGCAGAGAACTTCAGGAAAGTTCTGCAAAGAACTTCATGAAAGTTCTGCAGTGAAATTCATAAAAGTTCTGCAGAGAACTTCATGGAAGTTCTTCAGAGAACTTCATGGAAGTTCTGCAGTGAACTTCAGGGCAATTCTTCAGAGAACTTAAGGGAAGTTCTGCAGAGAACTTCAAAGAAATTCTTCAGAGAACTTCAGGGAAGTTTTGCAGACAACTTCAGTGAAATTCTTCAGAGAACTTCAGTGAAATTCTGCAGAGAACATCAGGGTAGTCTTTAAGAAAACTTCAGGGAAGTTTTTCAGAGAACTGCAGGGAAGTTCTTCAGAGATATTCTTCAGAGAACTGTATGTAAGTTCTTCAGAGAATGTTCAGGGAAGTTCTGCAGAGAACTTCAGGAATACTTTTCAAAGCACTTCAGGGAAGTTCTTCTTTTTTTCGGATTTTGTCGACTAATGTTATCAGAGGTTTAGAATATCCGCGATTCAATAATCCGTATTTTTAGACTCGATTATCTGTAGACAAAAAAAAAAACAAATAACATAAATTGTAAAATACTTTTAATTGCACCTCAATATCGCTTTTCTAATTACCGTATTGAAAAAGCGACTCTCTACAATTGCCTTTTTAACTGACCTCTGTGAAACAATTGGCTATCCAATCTCGGTGCCTGGATCGTTAATTAATCCTTGGTTCAATTTTTCTTATACCGACCGTCAGAAGTTGATGCCGAGTACATATAAAGAGCAAAAAAATATAGCAGCAGTATATTATTCAATAGCTTTGCACCTTGCGGTTATTTATTCGTGAGGCTTTAAAAGATTCTCTAGTTTTGTTTCGAGAAATTGTAAAGCTACCCAAGCAGCACAAAATGGTCGGAAATGGTTGCAACAACTTGATTGTGACCTAATTGTGTCACAGTGCTGTCACCTCAACTGGTTTGGAACAAGTGTGCTACTAGGGTATTGGATTCGTAGTATTGATTATTATCACGAAACTGTCGAGTAGGTGCATGAAAGTTTAATTTTGATAAGAGCGTTGCTAAATTAATGCGCTGCAAAATGGATTCGTTTATAAATGCAACCTTTGCGTATTCTTTGAAAGTTGGTATGTTTATAAGCAATAATCTACAACCTTAACTTCGAAGGGTAGATCATTAAAATGTCATTGTACTTATACTGTTCTTCGTGAGTGATTGAAAAATGAGGCCATACAATGCTGTGATATTCCGGAATAGTCCTCACATAAGCAATCAATAATGTTTTCATTGTGTGTAGATTCGAACAAATTGCAGAAACTACTGCCAACTTGTTAAACAGGATAGAAGATCCATCCGATCATAAACAAAAAAATCCCCAACATTAAAGCACTCCAATCTCGAAACCTCTCACTCCAATCCCAGCCCACTTAAAGCCACCGGTTTATCTTTTTGTTTCTGATTAAAGCGCTGGCCCGTCCATCGGCGAAACAAGTCCAATTCAACGGCGAACCAGCTTGTCAGCCTCTGTCGGCATGAAAAGCGCTCTCCTATCGTTTCGCCAACAGCCTTATTGCGGCCCTTCTTCATGGCCAATACCATCCGGCGGTCGCTTCCCAGTGTCGGTTCGGGTCGATTTTGGTCCTACTTCAGGCGTGAAATAACCCATTTACAACTGACGACTGTGCCGAAACATACACACTCAAACACATCCGCCGACGCAAGCCGGTGGGTAACAACAAGCGAGTCAAAATAAGTAATCCTTCTCGAGAATAACCAGGCCAGTTCTCGGCTCGGCGGCACAAACACAGATAAGAACCACTCCATTCATTCTGTCCGTTCAAGTCTCTTCACCCAGCC
>JAHHFK020004921.1:0-29821 GCA_024533555.2 Aedes koreicus | reverse complement strand
TTTTTTTTTTTAATCTTTTTTTTTACGTTTTACGCCTATTTCCTCACATGGTGACAATCACCGACGCCAGGAAGACGACTCCACCACCTGGACCCTACCTAACGACTCATGAATATGAACCGGGAAGCTCATCGAATATTCCGGCCCGCTTCCAAGCATCTTGCTGTGAGGTACCAGGTGGTTACACACCGATTACCTGTCGATCTTCAAAATTCGGAAGACGTCTGTATTGAATTATCTCAAATTATAATATTCCGCCCACTATATCACAAAACATTGCGATTTTTTGAGTGGATTGGATCATTGGACCAAGTCTTCCCCGGTTGGTTCGAAATAGATTAGTTTTTAAATCAATTTAAGCATACAGTTGCCAGGAAGCACGAAATGCTTCTAGAGACTCCAATATGGAGCTTGGGAGCAGCCATATCCAAACACTACACTGCACACCGAGCTATTTTTTACCACGCTAGTGCGTGTATTGAATTCACCACTTTGACTTCGTGCTTCCAGACTTACACGCCACGCGGGGGGTACAACACCAATGCCAGTGCTCTTGTTTTGGCTTCAGACACCGTGTAAGAGCGATTCTATAAACACCACAGCCGAGTGTTTCCGATTGTGTCCGATTGCGAAATACACGCGTGGTTAATTTATTTTATTTCTACCCATGCCGTGCTTGTTAAACTCAATCAACTTATGAGCCCGTATTCCGGCTTGATTATTCCGTAAGTGAAGGTAACATTTCGTTCCATGCAGATCAATTGTCCAAATTCCGCTTGGTATAATATTGAATAAAAATTCCGTAACTTCTACTTTTTTTAATCGATACTGGCCTTTAATTGATAATTATAAATTCAATAATTTTCATATAGTTTTCATAATATGTCAGATGGTAATGTATAACAATATGCTGAATAGGCGGTAAAGTTAGGTTAGCATAAAAAATGGAGTATTTTCATGAATAAAATGTTTGCTGTACTTATGCCAAAAGTTGGAATATAATCTGCACTGAGTGCAGACAATAAAAAACCTTTCAATGACAATATGGCATACGTTAAAAATATGTGTTAATATAGAGGTTGTATGAAAATGAGATTAAACTATTCGATAACAATACACAGAAAAGGTGATTATATAACTTACATTCGAAATATAGTTTTGACTATATAGCAAATTATTTTAAGTTATGCGAGACTCAACTAATCGTCTGCTCATCAATCAACTTTTGAAACGGTCGTTAATATTGTTCTAGCAAGCTATTGAACCATAAAACAATTAACTTCATGATTAAATTTATCGTATACTCATACCAATGCCGTCAATCAAGGTTCGTCTTTTCTTTGGGCCTTCTACTTTCTGAGTCTAACATTACTTTTAGTACCTACAGTATGAAAGCTCATGAGCAGATGGGGAGTGTATCGAATATAAGCTATCCACATACATTTGCGTTGTACGTATGTATTTGTGATGGTTTTTGGGGCTCTGAACACTGCATGCTGTGCGTTTGACTGTCAGCTTTCTTTTGTTTACTTGTTTGTGCGGTTAAAATTCTGCGTTTTCAAAATGTCGCGTATTGAAAAGGAAGTGAAAATTAAGGTTCTGGACATAGTGGCTAAGTGAGAAGGGTATTACTATGCGAAAATTGGCGAAGCGGTTTGGAATTAATCATGCGAGTGTTAAAACCACCTTTAATAAGTTTGGGGAACACTATTCTTTGGATGAGCTACCAGGAAGAGGCAGAAAACCCGGTTCTTCCAACCCGAAACTGAAGCAGAAAGTGGTATCTCTAATCATGAAGAACAAATCAATGTCAATACGTGATTTGGCCAAAAAAGCAGCAACGGAGTGTTGAAATGATCCAGCGTATCAAGAGGCGAAACCACCCGAAGACCTACAAGAAGCAGAAAATCTCGAAACAAAGTGCAGAACAGAAGAAGCGAGCAGCAACAAGGGCCCGGAAATTGTATTCGCGTCTTTTGCAGCGTCCGGATGCATGCGTTTTGATGGACGATGAGACCTATGTAAAGGAGGACTCAAAATCCCATCCAGGTCCACAATACTTTACTGCCGTCGTTGGGGAGGATGTGAGCGATGCGGACAGGTCGATTCAAGTGGAGAAATTCGGCCTTGCGCGGTACTGGTATGGCAAGCAATATGTTCCTGTGGTTTGAAGTCAACCATTTTTTACACTACCGGAACTATAAATGCGGAAATCTATCGATCTGAGTATCTCCAGAAGAGATTGTTGACTTTATATAAGAAGCATAGTACACCTCCACTGTTTTGGCCGGATTAAACGGAAGCTCACTATGCCAAAACCACTCTCAATTGGCTTGCGGAAAAGGGTATAGATTTCGTTGAGAAAAATATCAATCCACCAAATTGCCCTCAGCTTCGACCCATCGAACGTTACTGGGCAATCGTGAAGAGGGTCTTCAAGAAGACTGGTAAGGCAGCTGGGAACATGCAGGAGTTCAAAAAATTTGGGCTCAAGCGTCCAAAAAATGCGATGCAACACTTGTCCGGAACTTGATGAAGAGCATTCGATCCAAAGTTCGAAAATTCGTGAAGGAATAACTTAAATTTCATCCGGTCTTCATTATGTTCAAGTTTAACCTCGTACAATAAAGGATCAATTTTTTGTATGAATAAAATATCGGTTTTCAACATAATTTGAAAGAAAGTTTGTGGATAGCTTATTTTCGATACACTCCTTATGTGAACGTTACAAAGTATAATGTTGGTATGGACAAGAAACTAACAATTTGGAATTGGTTCACTGTTGTAGAAAATGTTGGTCCGAAGTACTCCTTGTAGCCTTTTAATTCTTTCTTCCGCTTTTCGGTACTAGAATCTTTGTTTTTGTTTTGATTCACTGTGTTATTATGTGAGAATATATGGGGGTTATTCATTAGGAGATTGGTTTTCAGGGATGATTTATTTAGTTTGAGACCGAGCTTGGGACCGATGGGCTGGTACATACTGAGCCACAAAACCAATTAAAATGGGAATCAATTCGAATAAAATTTTGTTTTGAATATGGACCAATAAAACTGATGAACTGATTCAACAAAACCATTGAGTTGAAATAAAACTTCATGCTTTATAGAATTGAACGTAGGGTTTAATTGTTCAGAATAAAATGTTTTCTTTAACCAACTAAACGCATTTTTTTAATTAATAAACATTGATTATATAACACAACAAAACCACTGAGTTGAATAAAACTTCATATTTTTCAAAACTGTATTGTTTTACTATTCAAATTAATTATTTATTGTCACATTTTGGCAGGAAATCGTGCCTAACATTAATTGTTATGTTTGTGTTCTCCGTGCGTGGAGTAACGATTATGATGTAGAAGGAGATGTCTCGCTCATCGCCATGAGGCACCAAGAGTGGAGAGCAATGTTTTACATTAATTGTTATGTTTGTGTTCTCCGTGCGTGGAGTAACGATTATGATGTAGAAGGAGATGTCTCGCTCATCGCCATGAGGCACCAAGAGTGGACAATAATGTTTTTTGCTAGAATGAAAGATATGAAGAGAAAGTTGAAAGTTCCGTCAGTGTACGGTAGGCTAGAAATAGAACAGAGGTATTGAAAATTGAGTGAAAGGGCATGGTAAAGTAGTATTCGAACCACAGGCGCTTCGTTTGCCTAACATCCCACTATGGGGTAGCTCGAGGAGCAGATCACCCTGCCACCTCGACGAGGCAAAAGAAGCGCGGCAGAACGCACTCTAATACTACCGATAGCTTGCGATAGTTTTCTAGCAGTAGATTGCCCACACTCTGTTTTGATGCATACATGGGCGAGAGGAGACTGTCTCCCATTGGGTTTGTTTTTGATACACAACGTCTGATAAACACTCACATTTTATTTTCTCGTCATCTCTGACTTAGAGACCTCGGAGAGAAAAGACTGTAAAGCGTTGTGATACTGGTCCCCACCAGTATGAATTAATGGATACCACCATTTATGGGTTTTACATACATTAATTGTTATGTTTGTGTTCTCCGTGCGTGGAGTAACGATTATGATGTAGAAGGAGATGTCTCGCTCATCGCCATGAGGCACCAAGAGTGGACAATAATGTTTTTTGCTAGAATGAAAGATATGAAGAGAAAGTTGAAAGTTCCGTCAGTGTACGGTAGGCTAGAAATAGAACAGAGGTATTGAAAATTGAGTGAAAGGGCATGGTAAAGTAGTATTCGAACCACAGGCGCTTCGTTTGCCTAACATCCCACTATGGGGTAGCTCGAGGAGCAGATCACCCTGCCACCTCGACGAGGCAAAAGAAGCGCGGCAGAACGCACTCTAATACTACCGATAGCTTGCGATAGTTTTCTAGCAGTAGATTGCCCACACTCTGTTTTGATGCATACATGGGCGAGAGGAGACTGTCTCCCATTGGGTTTGTTTTGATACTTCACAACGTCTGATAAACACTCACATTTTTATTTTCTCGTCATCTCTCTCGTCATCTCTGACTTAGAGACCTCGTCGAGAGAAAAGTGACTGTAAAGCTACCCCATAGTGGGATGTTAGGCAAACGAAGCGCCTGTGGTTCGAATACTACTTTACCATGCCCTTTCACTCAATTTTCAATACCTCTGTTCTATTTCTAGCCTACCGTACACTGACGGAACTTTCAACTTTCTCTTCATATCTTTCATTCTAGCAAAAAACATTATTGTCCACTCTTGGTGCCTCATGGCGATGAGCGAGACATCTCCTTCTACATCATAATCGTTACTCCACGCACGGAGAACACAAACATAACAATTAATGTATGTAAAACCCATAAATGGTGGTATCCATTAACTCATACTGGTGGGGACCAGTATCACAACGCTTTACAGTCTTTTCTCTCCGAGGTCTCTAAGTCAGAGATGACGAGAAAATAAAATGTGAGTGTTTATCAGACGTTGTGTATCAAAACAAACCCAATGGGAGACAGTCTCCTCTCGCCCATGTATGCATCAAAACAGAGTGTGGGCAATCTACTGCTAGAAAACTATCGCAAGCTATCGGTAGTATTAGAGTGCGTTCTGCCGCGCTTCTTTTGCCTCGTCGAGGTGGCAGGGTGATCTGCTCCTCGAGCTACCCCATAGTGGGATGTTAGGCAAACGAAGCGCCTGTGGTTCGAATACTACTTTACCATGCCCTTTCACTCAATTTTCAATACCTCTGTTCTATTTCTAGCCTACCGTACACTGACGGAACTTTCAACTTTCTCTTCATATCTTTCATTCTAGCAAAAAACATTATTGTCCACTCTTGGTGCCTCATGGCGATGAGCGAGACATCTCCTTCTACATCATAATCGTTACTCCACGCACGGAGAACACAAACATAACAATTAATGTATGTAAAACCCATAAATGGTGGTATCCATTAATTCATACTGGTGGGGACCAGTATCACAACGCTTTACAGTCTTTTCTCTCCGAGGTCTCTAAGTCAGAGATGACGAGAAAATAAAATGTGAGTGTTTATCAGACGTTGTGTATCAAAACAAACCCAATGGGAGACAGTCTCCTCTCGCCCATGTATGCATCAAAACAGAGTGTGGGCAATCTACTGCTAGAAAACTATCGCAAGCTATCGGTAGTATTAGAGTGCGTTCTGCCGCGCTTCTTTTGCCTCGTCGAGGTGGCAGGGTGATCTGCTCCTCGAGCTACCCCATAGTGGGATGTTAGGCAAACGAAGCGCCTGTGGTTCGAATACTACTTTACCATGCCCTTTCACTCAATTTTCAATACCTCTGTTCTATTTCTAGCCTACCGTACACTGACGGAACTTTCAACTTTCTCTTCATATCTTTCATTCTAGCAAAAAACATTATTGTCCACTCTTGGTGCCTCATGGCGATGAGCGAGACATCTCCTTCTACATCATAATCGTTACTCCACGCACGGAGAACACAAACATAACAATTAATGTATGTAAAACCCATAAATGGTGGTATCCATTAACTCATACTGGTGGGGACCAGTATCACAACGCTTTACAGTCTTTTCTCTCCGAGGTCTCTAAGTCAGAGATGACGAGAAAATAAAATGTGAGTGTTTATCAGACGTTGTGTATCAAAACAAACCCAATGGGAGACAGTCTCCTCTCGCCCATGTATGCATCAAAACAGAGTGTGGGCAATCTACTGCTAGAAAACTATCGCAAGCTATCGGTAGTATTAGAGTGCGTTCTGCCGCGCTTCTTTTGCCTCGTCGAGGTGGCAGGGTGATCTGCTCCTCGAGCTACCCCATAGTGGGATGTTAGGCAAACGAAGCGCCTGTGGTTCGAATACTACTTTACCATGCCCTTTCACTCAATTTTCAATACCTCTGTTCTATTTCTAGCCTACCGTACACTGACGGAACTTTCAACTTTCTCTTCATATCTTTCATTCTAGCAAAAAACATTATTGTCCACTCTTGGTGCCTCATGGCGATGAGCGAGACATCTCCTTCTACATCATAATCGTTACTCCACGCACGGAGAACACAAACATAACAATTAATGTATGTAAAACCCATAAATGGTGGTATCCATTAACTCATACTGGTGGGGACCAGTATCACAACGCTTTACAGTCTTTTCTCTCCGAGGTCTCTAAGTCAGAGATGACGAGAAAATAAAATGTGAGTGTTTATCAGACGTTGTGTATCAAAACAAACCCAATGGGAGACAGTCTCCTCTCGCCCATGTATGCATCAAAACAGAGTGTGGGCAATCTACTGCTAGAAAACTATCGCAAGCTATCGGTAGTATTAGAGTGCGTTCTGCCGCGCTTCTTTTGCCTCGTCGAGGTGGCAGGGTGATCTGCTCCTCGAGCTACCCCATAGTGGGATGTTAGGCAAACGAAGCGCCTGTGGTTCGAATACTACTTTACCATGCCCTTTCACTCAATTTTCAATACCTCTGTTCTATTTCTAGCCTACCGTACACTGACGGAACTTTCAACTTTCTCTTCATATCTTTCATTCTAGCAAAAAACATTATTGTCCACTCTTGGTGCCTCATGGCGATGAGCGAGACATCTCCTTCTACATCATAATCGTTACTCCACGCACGGAGAACACAAACATAACAATTAATGTATGTAAAACCCATAAATGGTGGTATCCATTAACTCATACTGGTGGGGACCAGTATCACAACGCTTTACAGTCTTTTCTCTCCGAGGTCTCTAAGTCAGAGATGACGAGAAAATAAAATGTGAGTGTTTATCAGACGTTGTGTATCAAAACAAACCCAATGGGAGACAGTCTCCTCTCGCCCATGTATGCATCAAAACAGAGTGTGGGCAATCTACTGCTAGAAAACTATCGCAAGCTATCGGTAGTATTAGAGCGTTCTGCCGCGCTTCTTTTGCCTCGTCGAGGTGGCAGGGTGATCTGCTCCTCGAGCTACCCCATAGTGGGATGTTAGGCAAACGAAGCGCCTGTGGTTCGAATACTACTTTACCATGCCCTTTCACTCAATTTTCAAAACCTCTGTTCTATTTCTAGCCTACCGTACACTGACGGAACTTTCAACTTTCTCTTCATATCTTTCATTCTAGCAAAAAAACATTATTGTCCACTCTTGGTGCCTCATGGCGATGAGCGAGACATCTCCTTCTACATCATAATCGTTACTCCACGCACGGAGAACACAAACATAACAATTAATGTTTTTGTAAATTCGCTCACTTTCTTGATTGCCTATTTAGAGGCAAAACCGATTTTCACATTAAGGGATTACTCTTCATCAATTCTATTTCAATTCACGATTTTGCTTTGACTGTCAGACGCTCGGGCTTCTCTCCATAGCAGCTCCAACTAGTCCCATCAAATCGTCAAAAAGAAACGAAGCCATAGGAGATTCGGTCTGGGAAACGACTCGACCATTTCTGCAGACGTGATGACAAAATTCACCTTTGGTCCCAGTTTCTTATCGTCTACCGCATCAACCACAACAGTGAACACTTTTGATCGGAATATCGACGAAAAGCTCCGTTTGACAAACGGATGACTTTCCTTTAGCTTTCTTTCTTCCTGCTTCCTGAAGTCATCTACAAATCTTCTCAAATGGAGCAACATATGTAGCGCTCTTCTAGCAACTTGTTCATTTACCACTCAGCGAACATCGCAGAATGTCAGTAGAAAAACTGATGAACCTGAAAAAACACGATTTTGCGTCACTTTTATTTAAAGCTCTCCATTGGTAAATCTAGTGATTAAAAATATCGTCATACATCATTTGGTCAACATTTTATGTTTCGTCTATTAACAGGGGTTGAAAAAAGCACAGCTCATTTTTTGAAAAATCGTTTATAAAAAAAAATTCTGTTGCACTTGGTGTCTTTGTTATTGCTACAGCCATTCAAGCTTGAATCTCAGCGTGTGTGAAATTCTATAACCGTCAATTTAAAGAGAATCGCCAAATAACAATAAGCAACTAGCAGCTAACAAATCTGTCAGTTTTGTTGTCGCTATGTGGCATCTCATTGCACGTCAAAACATCGTGTCAACATCGGGTGGCGTGTGCCGAACGTCGGCATGATATTTTTACATGCTAGCAGATGCCGCAACTTCGCCACATCAGTGGGCACCTCGACTAAGTGAACTACGCGGCGTAAGTGAACGAGCGATTTCTACGCTACAGCTTGGAAGCGATTTGAAAATTTACTGAAAGTTGTCGATTAATTTTGTTCTTGCTTAAACGCCTGTCAATGTTATTGCTGTAAGATGACTGGCATAATGGGGTTCTGTCCATTGCAGTGACCATTAGTTGTCTATTATACAAATGGACTGAAACTTTATGGTATTTTGAAAATGACAGCAGTGTTACCACCTCAGGTTGGCGGAACTCGTGTAGCATATAAAAAGAAAAAAAATATTGTAAAAAACTTGCAAAGTTAATCTTTGCACTAAAATTAACAGTTAAGCGATGCTTCAGTCAAAAGAATCACTTAAGGAGTTCCAGTGAAGTAAGTCATGTGCGAAACCTCACTCTCCCAGCAGTGTAGCCAGATCTTCTAAGCGGTGCGTATTTGAACAGGCTGAACAAAGCCAGCAGAAAATGGTCCACATGCCAAGGAATTTTTTACGACGAGCAAGCTGCAGCTAACGATGTTGAAGACTTCCGAGCCAGGGCTGGCTCGCAGATCCCTGATTTCCCCAGTTCCTTGAATGTCTTCCAGTTGACAACCGGGCCATCCATAGAGCACTGAGCTATCTTCTTCAGCAATGCTGGTTTAGATCGTTGGACAGAATTGATGACAAAAACGTTACTCAAATAATCAATTGCAAAAAAAAAGTTAGTATGGTTCCTTCCATATGACGAAAATTCCCGATGGATTATGAAATTCCCGACTTTTTCCCGCATATTTCTCGATGATTTTGGATTCCCGCATTTTTCCCGCATTTCCCGATTTTCCCGAGTCTGTGGCCACCCTGCTCATCTAAACACAAAGCAAATGAACAAAATTTGTGGAGAGCGAATAAGAGTGTTTTCATTATTGAATGGCCGATAAATGGCATGTGAAATTCATTTAAGTGTTTTAAAGCAGTTTTATTTAAATTTGTTTTGATAAATTTGGCATTGGATAGAGCGAATACAGCAGACCATGCCTTAAATCAGAAAATCAGAAAAATAAAACCGCTCGAGGACTGCATTAAATAATCAATCCATTGAATGGAACGAAGTTACATCCACGAATAGGCCCAACTTGGTGCTTATAGACCGACATTACATACATACCCCTCGAAAATTTCTGACCTTATAAAATGAGTCGTGTAACTTTTGGTGATGCATACTACTAATTATCTTATTAAACGTATTTAAGCAAGTGAAGAGCTAGTTGAATATCGCCTACAGCTAAAATACTTTATGACTTATAATATAAAATGTAATCGATCGTTGCAAATTAGGCTGAGTCAAGGGACACATACCCTATATTCATTTACGGGACTGATAACCCAGAGCGAAACAACAATAAGATCTTTGCAGGATGAGACGAACAAAATAACAATGCGCAAATCGTTATCAGTAGGTAAACATTTCATGCATCGACGTTAGAAGCCCTGTTAATAAGAGATATAAAAATGGTTGAGGTATTTTTGCCACGTGGAATATTATGCTATTGGTTTAGAAAAAAAATGCAAGAAAATGAGAACTCAAGTCCTTTAAGTGATTATAAGATTTATTTAAATTCCTTTTTCTTTTGACGTACCACCATTTGCGAAATAATGCGATAACGTTAGAATTTATGGATTGTATAATCAGTAATATGTATTCTCATCTAAGCAATGATTGAAGTATAACACTACAGATCCACGATGTAAACATGTCCAGAATACGATATGATGAAACATTAGTGGAAATTACTATTTTCCGATTTAAGTGAGGTCAAAATACGAAAAAATACTACGATCTGTTTTCTTTTGAATTGTATGGAATTCATCAACATCATCATTATCTAGCATTTTCTCCTATTTCATTTGGTTAAAAGGAGATGTTTTTTAGAAATTTAAACTTAGGCAAGGTCGAAGGCAGGTTCATGATCAGAAAATAGTTCCCAATGCAGGCCGAGTGTTTTGTCGAAGTGTACTGATGATCATTGTCGAAGTTTACTGATGGAACCAAAGCTCGATAATCTGATGGTATTGTATTGCCATCCTTCGCGCCTCTTCGCTGGTTTGTTTAATCTGGTTCACGTTTTCGGCGTACTATTCTTTGAATCATAAAGAAGTGTACGCCGTAGACACCAACAAGATTTAACAAACTACCGAAGTAGCGCGAAAGATAGCGCTGAAATAACAGTAAAATTTTCGACGCCAAGGGCAATACTAGACGCCAAGGGCTGTTAGAAAAATTACGCCATGTTACCGCTTTCACTGGTCGCTTGCTGGTTTGCAAAAAGGATTAGTATGAACATGACAGCTGATCCAATTTCGACGTTATCGTCTCTCCCTATCGCCAACAATCAATAGGAAACTAGCGATTTAAAATTGGCTCACTGCTTTAGAACCCCTTGGTCCCAAGTACACCTTTCACCTTGTACCTTGCAATATATTCTTGCGCTGTTCGGTACTAGAATCTTTGGTTTTGTTTTGATTCGCTGTGTTATTTTGACAGAATACTTTAGGGGGTTGCGTTTTTGTTTTTTGTGTTGATTATTTATTTTCGTGACCGCCGGAGCTACTGCCCGACCAAAAAACAAAACCAAACTACTTCATTACTCCACCCCCCCCCCCCTCCTCTCCCCACCCCCCTTCTTCATGGTGGCACTCGTTTGTGTGAGTTTCTCTCAAGAAACCAACCAATAAAGGTTTTTATAAGATATGTTGTTTTTTTTTTTTGTTTTTTTTCTTCGTTTTTTTTTTTTTTTTTTTCTGCTCATTATCTACAGTACAGTACAGAAAAAAATAATGAATTTTAACAAACGCGTAAGGTTTCCACTCGTTTAAATGCAAGCCAAAGTAAGCGTAAACAACGAAATTGTTTGCAATCTTCCATACAAATGACCTGATTTCAGCGATTTCTGCCTAAAATTTACTTGATAGATCCCATTAACCCAACAAACATCAATGTTGAATAACTGTTTGTCCAAACAAATTAGGAGAAGTTGTTCAGCTTTTTCTTCTAGAAAGCTGAATAGCTTCTCCAAATTTGTTTGAACAAGCGGTTATTCGACACTGATGTTTGTTGGGTAATTTATGCCAAATCTAGCATTCCCTTTTTGTGCATTAGATAACGCAGAAAATTAAATGTTTCTTTCCAACTGTGCGGTGATAGATTAGATTTCCATACAGTCGAAATCTTGTAAAATGATTTACCGAGATCTGATTGTTAAACTTCACTTAACGTGTTCGAAATAATTCTCATTCTAGTGTGTATACATATACAACAATTGGTAATTTTGTTCGGTATCGTAAAATATTAGACTCGTAATTTTTTATTTTCTCATTAGGGTGACTTGGTGCTGCGTTTAAGTAGTCCGAAAAATTGACTCTTAAAAAAAAATGCATTTTTTCAAAAAATCATAACTTTTGAATCACAGGCCCAGTCTTACAGCGAAATACGCAAATGAAAGTTAAATAAATATACCTTTTTGGAAAAATATAATAATATCCCTTTATTGCGATATTACCCAGACAACCAAAATGCACGTATATTGAAAGATGTTTTTATGATATACAAACATATATGTAAGTAAACAAATCGTATAGAATGCAAAAATATGGCTTATACGTGCAAAAGTGGAGGCCATATACGTGCAAATTCCATTGTTTTCCTAAACGAGTTGATTTGATATCGTATGCGATTGAATTTGTAATAACAAATTCGATTTAAAAAGTTTAGCGATGTATATCCGATTTAGTTTGTCACGCAGTACGATGAATAAATGACACATCGTATATAAGTCGAAAATTTGCACTCTTTACGATATAACTTAAACATAATACGATAAAGACCACAATTAATTGCGATTTTGACTTGAAAAATAGGAATATACGATACTATTTGAACACTGTTATACGACTTGTGGTTGTCTGGGTATGAAAATATGGATAATATTTATTTTCCATGGTTTTCAAGGTCTCGGGACCAAAGAAGTACCTCGTTTTTTTTTTTATATTTTTCTTGAAAGTTTAGGCCTTTTTACATAACATATAATTTTTTTTATATGTTATGTATGTATTTCGGGGGCCACGGATAGCGTAGTCGGTAAACGCACGGTCTACCAAGCCGGAGGTGGCGGGTTCCATTCCCGGCCGGTCAAGGAATTTTTCAGGTTGGAAAATTTCTCGACTTCCCTGGGCATAGAGTATAATTGTGCTTGCCACACATTCTACAAATTCATGCATTGGTGTTGGCAAAGAAAGCTCTCAATTAATAACTGCGGAAGTGTGCTTAGAACACTAAGTTGAGAAGCAGGCAAAAGCTCGTTTAATGAGCGTCAAACAAAATCCAGGCAGAAGAAGTAGAAGAAGTATATATTTTAGATTTTGAACTATTATATGTTTTTTTGATTTTGCTGACTATCATACCACGCGATTCAATTGTCCACGGTAACTTTCCAACCCTGCGTCCCCTTACATCTAAAATGATTTTTATAAGTTTATTTAGCTTTTCGTGAGTTCTCATATTACAGACCCTCCCCCCTTTGTGGTTCTTGGTCCATACATTTTTTTTAACATTCACGTGGAGCATGTGTTCTGATCAACCCCTTTGCCTCTTCCAAAAAGACAGCGTGGTTTATGGACGGTCCGCACTGTTTATACTTAACTGATCTATCTTTCTTGAATTACTCCACGCTGCTTGTGACTGCAAAATTATATCTGAAGAATTATACGATTTACGAACATATATAAAAAGAAATATATGAAGGAAAACATCAGTTATGAACAAAAGTTGTTGATGTTCATTCAAATCAAACATTCTAGTACAAGTGTGCCATGTGTGCTATGGATGTCTACTAGGAAATTTAACGCAATCCTATTTAATCATGCCTCAAAAAAAAAAAACGATAAAGTTGAATGACAGCAGTTCCTATATTGGTATTAACAGCTACCTGATCTAAAATTATCTATTGAGCTTAACCATTACAGACCGTTCATAAACCACGTTGTCTTTTTGGAAGAGGATAGTGGAGGACTGTTGGCCAGTTTTTGTTTTAAAATATAAATTTAAAAAAAAACATGTATGGACAAAGAACCAACAATGGTCTGAAAATCCCAAATATGAGAACACGTGGTTTATGGCCCAGCCCTTAGCTCCCAGAAAACAAAATGAACTTATAACAATCACTTTTAATGGATTAATGGGGATGCATAGTTGGCAAGTTACTTTGAATAATGGAAAAGCATGGTAGAAAAGTCAGCAAAACCCAATAACATAGAATTTTTTTAAAAATATAGATCAAAAACTAAAATACATACATCACTAATTTGTTTATATGTTATGCAAAAAAAGTTTAAGCTTTCAAGAAAAAAATATAAACACGAGGGCACTCTTTGGTCCCGAGACCATGAAAACAATGTAGAACAAATCTAATCCATATTTTCATAATGAATATCGCAATTAAGGTGTATTTTCTAAAAGAAAGTATATTTAATAACCATTCATTCGCCTATTTAAAGCCCGATTCAAAGTAAATTTGGACGCATTCAAGTGATCATAACTCTAGAATTAAACAACATACACAGTTGATCAAAACGTCAAACAAAAGGGTATTCAACTTTCAAACGACATATAACAAGTTATAACATTTCACCGTTTCGAACGAACTGTCGCACAGCCGCTGGTGACACTGTACCGGCGAACTTATTCCACTTTAAACGTATTTGTTGTGCATTTATTGTGCCCAATATTTATCGATCGGTCTGAACTCAGGGCAATTCCGAGGATTAATCTCTTTGGCGACGACATTAACATTGTTTGCAGCATACCATTCTAGTAACTGCTTAGAGTAGTGGCAGCTGGCTAGATCCGACCAAAACATAACGTTGGTCTTGTGTTGCCGAATGAAGGGTAAAATCCGCTTTTTCAGGCACTCTTTAATGTAAACCTTCGACGTCATTGTGTGAGATGTGATAAAAACCTTGGTTTTAAGGCCACAACTTCAGATTCCTTACCAAATCATTAGTTTCCGAGCAAACTTATCAGCAAAAACAAATTCATACATGAAAGGGACATCCCCACAACCAGTTCCCAGGTAAAATTTTTGTTCGGGGATTTGTTTATAATCCATTTTGACATCTGTTTCGTCATCCATTAAAATACAGCCATCAAATTACGTCAAAACTCGTTCGTATAGTAACTGGCTCGCTTTTTGGCCACTACATTTTGTTTCAGGGATCGATTCGGATATTTACTGGCACAAAAAGACTTATATCTTTCTCCTGAAAGGATGTGACGCACGGTGGAAAAGTTGGAATCGTATTTCTTTGCCAAATCACATATGGTACCTCAACACCTTTCCCCTTGTCCCTAGTGCCACTTTTAGGATAGATGCGCTATGCTCTATCCACACTCAGAGTATCCTTGTAACGTTTGATTACAAGACACGCCGTTGACTTTGGGAAATTTAACACTTTTAATATTTTTGAGCCAGACCAATTTCGAGATGCATCGATCAATCGAAAATGCCAACAAATGCCTGTCAAACGTTTTTTGTTCCAACCACCAGGGACGCGGCGGTGTATTAAACCGTGCGTCCAGATTTACTTTGAATCGAACTTTAGTTGTAAAAATCGGCTCATTGGTTCAAAAGTAATATTTTTTTGAAAAAAATGCATTTTAAAAAAAAGTCAATTTTTCGGATTACCCTAACGAAGAAATGAGTCACCCTAATGACGAAATACAAAAATACGGGTTTAATATTTTTAGATAAGGAACAGAACTACCAATTATTATGCAATTATGGTAGATCATGTATCTTTTTTCTATGGAATTTTTGTAAATGCTTACATCCCAACAACATCAATGATAAATAACTGTTTGTTCAAACAAATTGGAGAAGTTTGATTTTTAGAAGAGAAAAACATTTGCGTAACATTTGAAAAGGGCCTTCAAACCGCAAAATGCATTGGAAATTTACCAGATGAATTTTTATTCTCATTTAAGAAAAATAAAGATTGAGAGTCTCTATCCATCGCAGAAGCCAGAGTTGTGTGTGGATTTATCGAAATATTTACGTACACTCCTAAAAATATGCACGTCCAATCTACGTGAAAAATCATGTACCTGGTGCAACTGCTTCTGTTTCCAATGTTATATGATGGTAGTGAAACTGATGTACATTCCTTGTCATGTTTACTCAAGCTGGTAAACAATGAAAAAATGACAAATTGAAAAAATTACAAATTTTTCACGTAAACATTCTGTTTATGGTTGTATGAGTGTGTTTCCGTTCACATCAAATGGGTTACGTGATTTTCATGTATGAAAAAAATCAATATGGCGTCGTCAAGCAGTTTGATGAAAGGGTTTCTCGCTGATTTGGAGTTGCCTGGCGGTTTGCTGCAAATATTTGAAGGTATTGTTTAATAATTCATAATATTTAAACGCCAACATTGAACAGTAATATTACTGATTTTAATTTCAGAGGGTGGAATTACTCATTTTGATCTCCTGACGATTTCGGAAGAACAGTTTCGCTTGGCGCTGGAGCAGAGCAAACCGTTTATTCTAGTAAAGCGTTTCATCTTTTCGGCCTGATCGACGCCTGGAGACAGCGAAATGTAAGTAAAAGTTGATTGCGAAAGCTGTATAGCAATAATTATTCTTTCCTTATTTTTCAGAAATCTGCGATACGCAATATCATTACTGCGAGCATATTTTCCTCATCCGTTGAGACAAAAAAACCTTATCGGTGGAAAATCCGGCGATATTTGGAATACTCAACAAGTAGTTCACAAGATCAGGATGTCAGCAGAGCACAAAGCAACTGTGAATATGATCCGATTGTTTCGAAGATTTGTCAGAAGTTCAAATTGCTCCAGACGACAACTCAGTGCCAGTAGCGAGTACTTTGGGAGACCCAGCTAGCGACAGAGAAGACCGATCTCGCAATCGCTGGAATATTTTTTCTCCACTTGTACTGACAAATTTGCTAAAAGAATCCGAAGAAGGCAAGGACATATTACAGAGGGCCAAAGCAGGTGAGCTTTCTGAAGCGAAACAACTTCAGTTGGCAGGATTAATTGCCAAACACCATCTAAGTCATAGGGATAGGCTACGCGTTGAAGATCTGGAAACTTATTCTCTTGCAGTTTGCACATTGTTCAAGTTTGAACGGCAGGTAAACAAACTGAATATATTGTAAGTGACGCAGTATTGGTGCTACCATTGAAAGTGTCCTTTATTAGCCTGTGTATTTTAAATATGTAGTGCTAAAAACTGGTCCCACAACTAGTGCCAACACTGGTTCATATACCAATACTGGCTCAATCACCTGGTATTATACATATGTGGAAATTAAAGCGCTTCTATTGATTTTCTATTTATAGGAAAATTACTACATTGCCAGAGGTGGAGGCGGCTTAACCACAGTGGAAAAATCGCAAATAAGATCGGAAACTTAAAAAGGAAGAAAAGAAGAGCAGATGCCAAAGAAGGCGAGTATGCAAAAACTCTCAAACGAGACTCACCACCTGAAGTACCAATCGAAGAAGAAGATTTAAAATGTATCGAAGCTTACGAATGGTTGGTGCTGAACCAAGAACCATGGTCAGCTGTTACCGATAAATGGCCTGTAAGCATCACTAAAAGAATTCCATATCTGCGGTCACATTCTGTGGTACCAAAGCTGTTTATGCTATTACCGCAATATAAACATCAGTACGGATACCAGTTGGTAAGTTTTGAACTTATTTCTCAATGTTGTGATAATATTTAAAATAATGATCATGCTTTTTTTCACTAGATTGATTCCGATTTCAAGCTATTGTTTGGTGGAACCACAAACGGATTGGAGAAATTGGAAAAAAAAATCGTCCAGCTATATTATAGTACATAACATAAAAGCTATAGACCATTCTAGTAGTAGACTTCTAGTAAATATTAAATAATCGAGTAAACATTGCATGAACAATTGTTCAAAACAAAATGGAATTCACGTTATGTTTATTTATTTTTTTTAGTAATTTTTATTTAAAACCCGTAAACCACGTAAACATTACGTACGTGAAATTCACGTTTCTCTTATTCAGTTTTTCTAGTAAATTTCACTGCAAAATCACGTAAACATTACGTGGAAATCAGTTCTTACTTAACTCAAAATCACGTAACATTTACCTTAAAGCTCATGTTGACAACCAAAAAAATATATTTTTAAGCTACGTGATTTTTACGTCACTGCTACCTGATAAGAGATATGGACGAAAGCTAACAACATTTTCACGTAGATTGGACGTGTATATTTTTAGGAGTGTACCCTGTCTAGTAGCAACCGTGTAGAGTTAGAGGTTATAAGCGAGTTTATTTTTCTTATTGATTCTGATTCCTGCAACCAAGTGCCAATATCTATAACTAGATTTTAGAGGAAAATACCACAACCGTGCCAAAGTGAATTTTGATTTGGTGTGCAGGCTTAGTTTGTAAATTAATCGGTGCAAGAATAGTGTATTAGACGCAGATATCATGTTACTACCGGAAGGTTTCCGACACGTCGGCGACGGCCGGCTTGATGTGGATGAGTACCGACGGCAGCAGCTGCGAGTCCAACAGGACTTGGCCATCTAGGACATCGAGGAGAGCTGGTTTGCAAAGCAACAAATAATTTATTTCTACCATATTTTTAAGACAATATCTGCTTTATTTTATATTGTCTATTTTGTTTTGTTTTTTCGTTATGCTTGTCTCTTTTCAATCACATTGGAGCGGTCCATTGCTTTTGGCCGATAGTGCTACATACTTTTAGCGTATCGTTAACCAAAAAAGAACCCTGCCGCTAAAATTTCCCCAACCATCCAACATCCCAGTGATTTCTCGTGGAAGTGCAGAGGATTTCTCGGCTTCCTTCAAAGCGAGTATCATGTCAACACGTTCCTTCCCATCCCCTACTTGACCATCATTCGGGCACGGCCGGCGCCGGTATTGATTTATAATGGGTCACCAGTTTTTAAAACATTGAAGATGTATGTTGGTCCCAAACATCATCTGTTGGTTCTTTGTGCAAATACAGCTGATCTGGCAATAACGGAATGTCATCCGTGGGCGGTCAATCATGCTCATGCTCATGCTCATTTAAAAAAAATGAAGATTTTGAGACGACTTTCTGTTACAAAGGGAAAATCATCTTATTACACAATACGAATATTCATAAAACAAAATTTCACTAATTAGTAAACCATCTGGCAAAGCATCATGTTTGCTAGGCTTTTTTAATGACGTCAAATAAGAATAAAAACAATACTTCGGCCCCAGGTTAACAATAGGGTCAAGCACCGATTCGGAAAATGGCAGTCATAGACTACGTCACTACCCGAATGAAAAACTACAATAGGATTTCAGTAGAAAACCATAAAATAATAATTAGTTTAGTTGTTAGACAATAAACCGTATTGTTTATGTATCGTTCAATTGGAAAGACTCTATTGTCACCATAATACATAGACAATAAAGTCTATTTTAGCCAAAACATCGAAAATTAAAACAACATTAGAATTAATGGTTTTTGTTTGGAATTGTTCGAGAAAGAGAGATTTTTTTTTATTGTTAAGATACATAACCAGCCACCATTTCTATTGTAAAATTGCCTTCCACTAAACATTCTATGATGAAAAACAAAAAGTTTAATTGTTATCTTATCGTTAAAAACAATAAAACTTATAACATCCACCATTCATTTGACCGTAGTTTTACAATAGACTGTTTAGTATTTTCAATGTGATTTTTTTTATGGTAGGTAATGATTGGCGGTTTCTAGGCGTTGGCCTAAGAATGATTCGAAAAAGTAAATGTTGATGGGCCATTTCGAATGAATTCAATTTTAATATTTTTTGCTCCATAATGCGAAGTATCGCTTTACGGCCGGTATAGCTCAGAATCAGAAGCCGGTTTGTGCACCTTTATGAATGTTATGCGAGTTTTCGATTATTGAAAGAAAGGATAGTGCAATTTACGCACACCCCCAGGCAAACCCCTCTGATTGTGGTGTGAAAATAGCGGAAATCGCTGGCTCTAGCTCGAATTCATGCTTTCAAAATTTGCAACCGCACGGTAGCTCTGACACACACGAAAGCAGAAGTAGCGATAATGCCAAATTGTTGTATCTTTCCTAGGTTTCCACAAGTTTGTTGTATATGCGGCAACGACACATAATCTAAAACTTATAAAAATACTTTGCGCGGCACCCTGATATGAAAAAAAAAAAGAGACCGCATGAATGAGCTGAGCCGCCCGAAGCTCTCATTCATGATCAGCTGTTGGCTGCATAAAATGCGGCCTTACATGATGCACTTTTCGGTGTGCGCTGAACTAATTTCATGTTTTGCTTTCTTCCACACATACCCACCAAACATAGGTATGCACAAAAGGCGCTGTTAGATGTTGGCGAGACGAGAAGATGTGGTCGGTTTCTCGATGTAAAGTGGTTCATGGCGGAAGTATTAAATGTCTGTTACTTCAACGGCACAACTTGGAGGTAAACCTGCTCTTACTTCAATATTCTTAAGACCAATCGCCCATTGTTATTCCATGGATCCGAAACCTTAAATTTATCACCTATAATCTCAACGTTTTCAATTTAACTAAAACAGTTGGTACGATACTTCAGTTTAAAAGCAACAACATGATATCTTGAAGTGAGGAATTCAGGAATGTTTACCTTTTTTGTCTTGAAAAACAAAATATGCGCTAACGTAGGAGCGTACTTATGAGTGCTATTAAAGAATAACAGCTTTTATAAGTCAGTCAGCAGAAGGGGCAAATTCAAAAACGGAGTGTCTACCTATGTGATTACTTGAAAATACTAATTCATCACGTTAATATTAATTTTTAAGAGTAATTCAATCTTTGCACATTCGCGCCTACTCATTCGAATGATTTTACAAACGAATTAAATGATTTGAGAATCCGATTTGGTGAGGGGATTCATTATGGATCAGAGAGTCTGAAATTGTTGCCTGGGTTTATTTAGTTTTTTACACGTTCGACATACTGCAAATTAAGGCTCGATTTGGAACATTTGCAAGGGAAATCACAGCAAGCTATGCGATAACTATTAAAATTAAGATAATATAAGGTCGTTTGATCCAAACATTGTATGACAGACAGAACCCAGCATTACCGACGGCTGAGGCCGCCTTGCAATTTCAATGCAGCATTTTTTTCATAATTCGATTTCATTGCGCGCAATGGCTTATCTATTTAGAAGAACATGAAGCTGGTGGTATCACAAAAAGTGTCATTAATGGATGTATTCTTATTGAAATAAAAAAACATCCATCCAAAGGAATTCTATCTCAACTGCTGAAATAATCCGCAATGAGCCTATGCACGCTGCTATAATTGTTTTGTCTTTTTGACTTTTACTGTGAGCCGTGTTTTGGTGTTGTCGCACTCACTCTCACAAGACGCTTGAAAACATGGCTCACAGTAAAAGTCATTTTTTATAGCGTGCAGTAGTAAAATAATCCAGGAATTGAAGAAGACAAAGTTCACAAAGTGAATCTTTAGTAAATATAAGTAGGCTATGTACTGAAAAAAATTGACAGCTTTATCAGTTGGTTAACGGCACCCATGGCAAAAGCAGTGAAGCAACTACGTTCGATGGTTTGTAATTATCCGGCTACACCCCGGAGCGAAGAAGTCCGTCATCGTCCCGCACTTTGTGTCGACCGGATTCGTTCGAGAGGCCATACACACGATCCTGGAGAACAGTAAGAGCATCGAGCGCAAGTCAGATTCCGGCCGTCCGACGGTTTTGCGTGACTGTGAGGTGCAGCAAGCAGAAATAAGTCGGTGAAAGACAGAGGGCAAGGTGGCAAAATCCTTTCACGCCTTGGGACAGGATGTCGATCAAAAAATGATTTGGCCAATATGTACATCGTCATTGGGAAGCGGAAGTCGAGGCCGGCCAACCAAAAGTAGCGGTTGAAGGTGCTCGTCAAGGATGTCTTCCCTGCAAAGTGCAAAGTGGTTGTAATTACGGACGACGAGACGTACTTGACGCTCGACGGCAATAAGATGAGCAGCGAAGTGAAGTACATCTACCACGGGTTTCGGGGATATCTAAGTCGGTCTTCTTTACTTCGGGACATGCGGTCAACGGGAAGGTGTACAGCACAAAGTGTTTACCGGAAGAAACACCAAACGAAGGACGATTTCGTGTTCTAGATAGATCTGGTCTCGGTACATTACGTGAAGCGGTTGCTGGAATAGATGGAGCGTTTGAAGATCCTTGTGGACCACACCCTACACGTGCTCAAACTGCGCCCAATTAAAATTTTCTCCGCGAACCTAAAGCGGAGGATCTATTTGAACAATTTCGTGGCGAAAACCGAAAAGGAACTGATTAATAAGGCAACCAGAGAGTTGAAGAATACGCCAACATTTTTCTTTTCGATGGCTATGGCCAAAGTTTCGACCAACTGCCGTAAGGCCGTCCGGCAGGGAGTAGGGTATTTTTTGTAAAATCATGATTTAATACAGGAATTCATAAAAATTTGTTTTGTTTTGATATCGTTTATCGTTTTTTCCCATCCATCCGAAAATTGTCTCTTTTTTTAATGCAAGCGTTAGAACGCCGAAAATACTCTACATCGTGTCCAATATATTCTCATACAAATTCAAACTTTGATTATTTCACAAAAGTTATTTGGATTTTATTGGTAGTTGTTTTTGTTGAAAGGTAATATTACATGAATCAGTTACAGCATATGTTTCGGAATGGGTTACGACTTTAAACTGCGCCAAAGTAGATACCTTGTGCTCGTTTATTTTTGACAGCATGTATGACCACACAAATTAATCCAAGGGGTTTAGATCTGATGACTTAACGACCTATTTGGGGTATCATCCAAACCATTAAAGAAATGGCTGGAGGATTTGTGATATCGTTCGTTCGGGAGGCCATTCATCCTTGGCCTTGGCCTTGGTTCAAATTTTTCCGACACCAGTTTAGAACAAAACTCGCTGAGTGAGAAAGCGTTCCGTCCTGCTGAAACACGTAATTATCCTTCACGTACAATTTTTCTAAGCTTGGCATCACGAAATTTTGCAAAACTTCCGTTTTATAGTATAATGCGTTGATCTTAACGCCTTTCGTTATAACAACAAACGGTAGCTTGCCGTGCTTGCAAATACCCCCCAAACAATCACAAAAGTGACGCTTTGAAAACGTGGAACGTTTCTGTCGGTATCTGGGATGTCCTCAGGACAGCAGGCCCACAAACTATCGTTATGGACATTTTGAGACTGCTGCAGGACAAATAACCTTTCATGGAAAAAAAAACAAAGTCTCGTCCAGCGTAACGCGATAGTTGGAGGGCTGCTCTTTCAAGCCTTTTCTTTTTGGAAGATTCCGAAACTTTGTGAACTTTACGTCGATTACGAGACATTAAGATCAGCGGCTATTTACGTACAGAGCGTAGTGATTTTCGTCGAACTCGTTCCCTGACGGTCTCAATCACTCGTTCAGTCCAAGCTAAACGTTTTCGGTCGGATCTTTTCCGATCATCCAACGACGAAGTCTCACGGTACCTTCTAACCGTTATATACTCCCAGGTTCTTTAAACTCTTGAAAATAGCGCCTGGGCGCACTCCTTCCAAAGCCTTTTTTGTCACCACAGCACGAAATTCTGTCATCGTTGATAAAAGATGAACACTGAATGAAAATAATCAAACAGAACTTTCTATAATTATGAAGCAAGATTACACAAATACATAGATAGTATATGAACTGTAGCTTCACTACTACGGCGAGATGAGAAAGTGTATGAGTGTATATTGGCACGGTGTACTTAAAGCCGAATTTGCTCAACCAAATCATTTCTCAGTCCATGAATAGCAACAGCGAATCACCGTCGATCCATTTGATATGCAACTTGAAACGAGACTGGACGTTTCTATCGATGCCACTATTAAATATATCTTTTCTAGCAGCCCCAAACAATACACTCAAAAAATCGACACGTTGTTTCCACGTGAAATTTCAAGTAACTTTCACCTGAACACGTAACAAAATCATGTGTCACTGAATGTTACGTAAAAAATCACGTAACATTTATGTGATTTTCACGTAGAATGTGGATTTACGTAGAAATCACGTAGCTCTTACGTGAATTCCACGTGTTTATTACTGGTTTTGGCAGTGGACGAAAATTACGTGTGTTTCACGTGGAAACAACGTGTCGATTTTTTTGAGTGTAACAAAGTCTATAGTCCAAATCACAGTGACGTCACTCCTCAGATTTGACAGGTACTGGTGCCCTTGTGTTCAGAAATTCGCGTGTGAGAAAAAAAGGACGGAGAACACGATGGCTATTTCTATCTTTTATACTCTCATGGTGAAAAGTGAGGTTAGCTTTTTCTGTGCATTAGTCTATTTAGTACTAGTCACGACCGTTTGGAATCGACGCGTCGGTCTTACAGTCTGAAGACATGACGTTACCTTAAGCTAATTTTCAATATTTTGTTGCTAAATACTGAAATCTTGTAGCAGTAGATAATTCAAACTGACAAACGTACACAATAACTTCTTCCGTAAATTTCTCGTGGCAAAAAAGCTACCCATTTTAGTCCCCAATTCTATCGGATAGGTGAACTCTTTCTCTTCGAAATAACTGTGCTGGATTGATTAGGTGAGTTTTCAATGACTAGACATTCTCGGAAATAAGCTATTGATTACGTTTGTAAGTTAGGAACTGATGGAAAATCTTTGTCGAAATAGTGTAAGTTTGGTAGTGTTAGCTCACGTCAAATTCAAATCACCGGCGGAAAAAAAAATAGTGATAGTGTTTGCTATTTGACATTGCATTGGAGGGTGTGATTCGAAGAGCAGAGATAGACACGTTAGTGGCACGATGTTCAGGAAGTCTATCCAACTATTTGGCTTCACGTTAATATCGTAGCACGTAACTTTGAGACGATGGCGGAAACGTACATAAGACTTAAGTCTGATGGTTGGATTGGGCTTTTGATTAATGCGTTGAAAACAAAATACATGAGTGGGAGAGGCTCGCGAGAAGACAATGTTAGCCTCCCAACACGAGTTCAGATCGACGGTGCTGAAATCGAGGTAGTAGACGAATTCCTGTATCTTGGCTTATTGGTGACCGCCAATAACGACACGAGCAGAGAAATACAAAGAGGCACTATGGCTGGCAACGCGCCTACTTTCGTACCGAAGCACGGCCAGGTTGGTACCGGCAAAAGCGCACACCGGTTGACACTAGAGGGCGGGTACCCATTGGCGACAGTGTTCGGTCGTTTGCCGACGAATGACGGTCGTGAACATAGGAGCACCTATCGGCAGTCGATGCCGCGGCCACTACAGTAGGTTCAAGTGGCATTGCTTATCGTGAGTAGAAAAATTGCTACATGCATGCATGCAAAGTAGAGTAGGAAAGAATATGAGTAAGGGCTAGCATTATTCAAAGATGGAGTACTAAGGGGTCTATATTTTCATGCTTAATAAAGCCTTTGATAAATAATAAATAATAAAGTCGCTTTGATAACAAAGTCGCTAAAATTTGGGCAAGTTATCAATTTTAGTTGAATGGACGCTCAGATACTGAGATCAAACATTGAACCTGCTGCCACTTTATGTGACGCTCTCATGTTTCTTACTTGTAAAGTGTATCCTTATATAGAAAACAAAGATGTAGTCTTCGAGCAAAACTTATCTATGAGATTGTAGAAACCTACATGTAATCCGCCATCCAGTAAGGCGAATAACTGTTAAGTTTTTTCGCATACTTCATTGTTATGAACAAACGATATTCTCCGACTATACAATAGTAGATTAGTGAGGAAATAGGCCGACGTAAAATAAAGAAGAAAAAAAATAGTTGATTATGCAACAAGTTGCAAGATGATTTCTTCAGCACGAATCGTATTTTAGTTCCGCAATATCTTCATCCACAATAGATCCACAGGTACGTATTGCTAAGTTATGTATTTTGCTTTGTAAATAAATCAAATAAATATTCTCCACCTTGATACTAAATGGGATGATTGAAATGTTCTACGCAGAACGCTAACTTGTGTATTAGTTAGTAAAAAAAAGCGTACCTGAGTCTCAAGCACACATAGCACATCTAGAAACTGATTTTTGGTGAGCCATTATTCTACACTACAGCGTGACGAAAACCAGTCCATTGTGAGGCGGAGTTGCAAAAAGGCAATTTATAGAACACAAATGAGGCCAAATAGTGACTTCAAAGTAACAAAAAAGCGTGTGCAAAGTGACATTACATGGTGTTGAAAGTCTGCCTGCAATTATTCAGGCTCAGTTCGAAAAAAAAACTGACGAAACCATTAGACAATTTTACGTGCTTCAGTAGAATAAAATATAAAAATATTTATTTTATATTTCTAGAATCTCCTGGACGTTTATTTTCAGCAAAGAAAAACTGTCAATAATTGTAAGAAGTAAAACAATATTGGGTGTCTTTATGAAGGCTACTGCATGAACCTTAATATTTCAAAAGAGAAGTGTAAAATTAGGATAATCTTATAATAAGCGTGTTAGTTTTTGATCGATTCCAGACAGGTTTCCAAAGGATATAGTTACTGCCCCCATATTAATCTCATTGTTCCTATATTCGTCCTACGATGAATCAAACAATTGGACAGTTGAATGATCGGTTTCGTTTTCTAATAATGTTTACTTACGTTAAATAACTACAACAAACATTACTAACTAATTCTGTCACGTGTATATCGTTTTATTTCAAGTAGGATGAATTGCAAAGTGATGAGATTAATACAATCTTCCCTATCTGTAGTGCTGCTTGGTAGAATAAATAAACTAACAGGATTATCGTACTGAATAAAATTACCAATTACCAAATATGAGGAGGACCAAAAAGGTGTTGATCACCATTGCTACTAAATGTTTGCTGATATCTTCGCTAAATAAGTTACGAAAATTATGCAGGTTTGGAATAATTTGTGTACCTACTAAATCAACCTGAATTGAATATTCCGAGCTTAACAATTTACCTACATTACATTTCACTATTAAAAACTAGCATGGGAACCAACTGTTGTTCATAATTTAATTGGTTCAGTTGGTAACAGTTAAGCCGATTATGAGCTTCAAACAGAAATAAGATTGCAAAACCCTGCATGGATAAGAATTGGTTCTACTCTAGTACCTAGTACTAAAGAACATTGTTCCTAATATACATAATAAATATCGCACTATGTCTGGGATTAGAAGGAAACATGCTGCCGAAAACTGCATGCTCTCATATACTCTCACATCAGAACATTATTCGGTTGCGCTCTCGCAAAACTGACTTCATTGCTCACGACGACGGCGGACGGTGATCAAGAGACTGATGTGACGTCCACACACACGTCGCAAAACGCAACGACAGCGTAAGAGAAGAAGAGAAGAAAACTAAATTAACATCGGATTGAGGTGATCGGGATTTTTTTTTGTTCGATTCTAGGCTTGAATCATCGTGAAAATCTGATAACTTGCCTTGAAAAAATAATCCTTCCAGGGCTGTTCTTCTCTAGCAGATTCCAACCTCACAATTTGGGTCAGTTTTGTCAAGTTCGTGTGAGCAACATGATGAATGGAATTTTAATCATAGTAGACACGCAGTCATCGCTGCAATACATATATTGGTATAAAAGAGATGAAGATTATGCGAAAGAGATGGTGTGGATGGAAGCAAGGAAATCGAAAAGAAGGAAAAAAGGTAACTAGTTTCACCTTCCCTTTCGTTAGAGGAAAACCACGATTCGTGCGAGTTCTTATGCAATTTCCATTCTACAGCCTACAATATAATATAAATAATCAACCAGTTATTGCATTTTACGGGACTTACCTTTTGTTTCGAATTTTCTAGCTTAATTTTGCATGATTTTGTCGAAACGGCATGACATTAATGACTGCTACGTTGACAATCGCTATTGCGAAGGCCAGATTCCGCACTGCTTGGTGAGTATACTTGAAATCTGGATCTGCGATTTTTAAACCCTTCACTCAGTCTTTATGGGGTTTGTTAGTAGGAATTTCTGATTTATTTTCTGCTGTACACGTATCGAAAATGATTTTTTCCTGTTTCTGCGTAATTTGTTTCTTCAGTCTTTCCAGTCTTGTTGCTGACCCCTAATGACGGCCTTTTTTGACAATGACAAGAATCCTTTCGCAACTTTTTTTTCTTGTCCACACAATCTGCTGCCACTCACTGAATTCAACTCAACTTGAAACTTTCATTTCACGTGCTACGTACGAAGAACTGCGACGATGAGGTGCGCGAAAGCACTAACACCAATGTCCACTGTCAGCCGCAGAAAAGGCAACACGGAGCGGTTTCGCGAATTTCTGACAGCTCCAACGATTTGATGGTATAGAAGGTTTGACAAAAAAAAAACCATACATATAAAATGTAATCATTGTTATTCTTTTTGGGGTTTACAAGTCGCTTAGTATAAAAACTATAATAACGTTTCATTAGGCTTCACGCAGAGGAATAGAGGTAGTTTGAAACAGCAATATCGGAGAATAAATTCAACAAAAAATTAATATTTGTATCATAAAAATAATGTATTGATACAAATACACCTGATTTTTGCTTCAACAATACTGTTGTTAGAATTTAAAATCACAATTTAAGAATCTACAAAATATTTTGTTATTATTGCAAATTTATTTTTTGCTACTTATTTTTATTGCTTCAACATTCTAATTTTGTAGAATCAACAATATTTATATCTGGATCAAAAATACTTCATGTGCTTCAACAATCTAGAATTGTAGTATCAACAATAATTATATCTGGATCAAAAATACTTCATGTGTAAATCATAATTTGGCAGAAAATTCTAATAGTCGGATGCTTACGACTAGAGTGGCTTTGCATGGCCTCACTCTCTTCACAGCCACTCTTCTTACGGATACCGCCTTTTTGTATTTTTGAGCAATCTGAAAATCTTGCTTAAATGGCTGACGGGGAAGAATTAGTTGAACGCGTCGATGAAGAAACTTTGTCGGTGTTCGAGTTATTGGAAATTTTTGGATTGACAGCTACTATAATTAACGTTTTCTTGGGTAAGTTCAAAGTGCCTTTGTATTTATACAATTTTATTTATATTCACATGATTATTTCAGCAAATCAGCAAACGGTCAATACGCTGAAAACCATAGAGCGTAAAGAAACATGCGAAGCTTTGATGAGCATCTGCAATCTTCCAAACTCTACAAAACAACTTAAATAATTGTTATTTCAATTGTAGAAAGTTTAGAATTATGAATTGTAATTTTTTAACAATATAACAATATATTTTATAACAATAATAAATAATGTCTAAAAATTGTTTTTATTTGGATGAACTTTATTTGAATCTCAAAAACCTTTTCCACGAAAACAACAAAACTACTAGTTATAACATATAACACATATAACATGAATTAATAATATAATATTGTAGAAACAATAATACCATTTTTAGTTTCAAAATGACCGCTTTTGTCGTTGCAATCAAACATTTGCATTGCCTCGACAAATTTTTTTTTTTGTTTTAACAATATTTATGATTTGAAATTGACAGCTGGCTATCTTCACGCAGAGAAATATGTTGTAAATTCAAAAGGATTATGTATAGATTCAACAAATTTTATTGTAGACTCACGGCTTACCTGTATTTTCTTTTGATTCGACCATTAAGGTTATTCATTCCAACAATAAATATTGTTGTTTCTAAAAATGCTTCAACACGCAGAGGAATAGAGGTAGTTTGAAACAGCAATATCATAGAATAAATTCAACAAAAAATTAATATTTGTATCATAAAAATAATTTATTGATTCAAATACACCTGATTTTTGCTTCAACAATACTGTTGTTAGAATTTAAAATGATAATTTTAGAATCTACAGAATATTTTGTTGGTATTGAAAATTTATTTTTTGCTACTTTTTTATTGCTTCAACAATCTAATTTTGTAGAATCAACAATAATTATATCTGGATCAAAAATACTTCATGAGTAAATCATTATTTGGCAAAAAGTTCTAATAGTCGGATGCTTACGACTAGAGTGGCTTTGCAAGGCCTCACTCTCTTCATGGCCACTCTACTTGCGGATACCGCCTTTTTGATTTTTGAGCAATCTGAAAATCTTGCTTAAATGGTTGACGTG